>JANRMT010062791.1:231692339-231726760 GCA_026402145.1 Polypterus bichir lapradei | reverse complement strand
ATCTATCTATCTATCTATCTATCTATCTATCTATCTATCTATCTATCATTTTTCAAATGGCACTATAGCTTTTACTATTTTGTACTGAACATATAAGATTAACTTAAATAACAGTGTATGGAAGAATAGAGCAATATCAGACAAAAATGGTGACAATGCATGACATCATTTAAATGTTGTTTATTATTAATCTTTGTGTATTCAATGGATAGAGGTTGTGTTTCTCATCGAATCAGAGTTTCATGAATTCTCATCTTCATGCTGGTAAGTAAAGGGTTAACAGGCGACAGTTGCCTCGGTTACCAAGCACAACTTGCCATAATACTCTAAGAAATTCCCACAAAATAGGTAGGAACAAAAAATGAAAAACCTAAAGTAAGTAAAATCCAACAATCATAAACTAAAGACAGGACTTCCTCATATGAGCAGGTGGAAATAAGACCACAAGGATCAAAATGTGAAGCACAGTCCACAGGACAGGACAAAGGTCAGTGTTGGAGCAGCTCTTTCACCTGCAACGTCCTCTTAAATACCCCTGGGGGTGGAGCTCTGGCTGCAGTGTCACGTGACCAAGACCCCCCTGGGCTCCGCATGAAATGAACAAGGAACACACAAGAAAATGAACCAAATACAATAAACACAAGATTAAGGAACAAAAATATTCATCAACAACAATAAAATCAATACCATTTACAAAACAATAAAAAACAAAAGAAAGATTAAAGACAAAGTAAACACATTTAAGGCAAAATGAAACATCACACTTGACTTCAGTCTTAAAAGCATTTCAGCTTAATGTGGTGTCCTCGAGGACTAAAATTTACTATTTAATGTCCGTCTTTTTTGGTTACTCCACATCTCCACATCCACGCCGGATGTGGAGGCGAGGTGTCAGGCTTAAGCAGACGTCCACGGGCACACATATCACACACGGGCACACACAAATGCCAGAATGCCAACAGTTGGACTCGTCATGGAAAGAACCACTCATCTACCTAAATATTCGATTTCACTGCTGGATACTTAGGGTAACATATTTACACAATAATCAACATATTATTTGTTACACACCTCATATTCTTCAAAGTAAAAAAAAAGAATACTTATACAATTTTATCAATAAATGCATTATCAATAAAGCGTCGTAATATCAGAAGTTAAGTCAAGTGGCTTTATTGTGATCCCATCCTTACACCACATTGCAGCAAACAGTGGCATGAAATAACGTTTAACAGGACCAACATATACAGAACATATTAAACATGACCAGAGGTATTTACAAATTAGAAGTTATTAAATTATTTAACAAATATCACTTGTACTAATTATTTTTTTAACTTTTAAACTTAATTACTTAAGGAATTCAAATAAAATTAGGACAAAAAGTAAAGCACATTTACACCATTTGACTTTTAAAAATACCTAACCATTAATAACCATAAATATAATAAATGTTCCTTTACTGTATGGGATTTTAAATAACCTAAAAAAAATTCTGTAGAAACTTTGTCAAACAGAACGCACCTCCTTCTATGCCAGAAAAAATATTGCTCTATTTTGAGGACTTTTGAGGACAGCATTTCTGTAATATATAAAAACATTTGACAGTCTCTCCCTTTCAAAGATCCCAGAGGACAGTGGGAAAAGGATCTCTCACTCAACATATCAAAAAAGGAGTGGAAGGTAGCAATGCAGAGAATTCACATAGATAGATAGATAGACAGATAGATAGATAGATAGATAGATAGATAGATAGATAGATAGATAGATAGATAGATAGATAGATAGATAGATAGATAGATAGATACTTTATTAATCCCAAGGGGAAATTCACATAATCCAGCAGCAGTATACTCCATGATATACATACTCCATATATACATGAGCTCCATATGTGCAAAGCATACAATTATTCAACTCAAAATTATATATCGAGCACATCTGTCTCGTTTAAATTTGTCTAAAATATTTCCAGGGTGAGATCCAACCTGCGAACGCTGCAATCAAGTTCCAACCTCACTGGGTCACATGTTTTGGGCCTGCACCAAATTTACATCATTCTGGACCAAAATCTTTAAATGCCTTTCAGACATCCTTGGTGTCACAATCCCTCCTAATCCACTAACAGCTGTGTTTGGTGGGCAAACAGAAGGGCTTAAAGTGGAGAAGGACAAACAAACTGTGATTGGCTTTACTACTGTGAATGCTAAAGTTGAAAAAACAACAGGATAAACCCCAATTTAAAATAAAAAGTAATTTCTTTAATATTTATTCTTGGTGAATTGAGGAAAACTGCAAGACTTTAGCCACAAACCCTCCGAGCTCAGAGCAACTGATTTTGGTTCAGCCAGTCTGCCCTAAAAGAAAAAGTGTTCCCTTTTTTATCACCTAGCTTGTTCATTAGCCAAAGAGAGAACAGAAAAAACAGTTCATTTTGAGGTCATACATAGATTATGGGCTACATCTTTAATTTATGACATCCAGGAGTAGAGCAAAAACAAGAACTGCCAGGCACTCGCATTTTCAAAGGAATGTGCCCTTCTCACTAGACACACACAAACCCAATTTAAGCAGTTTTCTTATTCCCCCATTTCATTAGTTACAAAGAGATTTCATTCTTATAGCTTTAATATCTTCATTAGATTATATTTGTTTGATTAGATTAATAATCCTTATTTATTAATTCATAAATGACATTTTTGTCTTATATTTTTAAGCAAGAGTGAAGAAAACGATCACATTGATTTATAATATCACAGGGTGTTCTGTTAATATCAAGAGGTCAGCATTTTCACATAGAAGAATGTAAGCCAGTCTCTCATTCTGTGCATAAACTTAGTTCCTTTCCTACCTAAATGAAGATCAAATCATATAGAACAGCATTTCTCAACCTTTAAGTATTTGCGACCTGAGTTTTCATAGTAGTTTTAATTGCGCCCCCCCCCCCAACATTTTTTTGAAATGTAGATGCATATTTTATTATACCTACTTAACTTTTATCGACATTTTCTAACTCTATATTTATTGTTTTAGTATCAGAATGTAGTTTAAGTTAATTTGTTTTGGTTTCAACAGATTTTTTTTTCATATTTTTGATTCTTGTTTTCTTTTTTTCACATGCCCCCCTTTTTGTTTCTTCGCGCCCCCCCTAGGGGGGCCTGTCCCACAGGTTGAGAACCACTGATATAGAAGTAAAAATCATATAGCTCTCTGCAGCATGATTAATATAAAATACAGTCATTGGTATTTTGTGAGTTAAATACTTAGAATCATCTGCGGTGGGCTGGATACCTGCCTGGGGTCTGCTTCCTGCCTTGCACCTTGTGTTGGCTGGGATTCGCTCCAGCAGACCCCCGTAACCCTGTAGTTAAGATACAGCGGGTTGGATAATGGATGGATGGATGGATACTGATAATCATTACAGTTAATAATGTTTTTTTCTGCTTTCTCACTACACTATTGGCACGCAGACTTATCTTGTTCAACTGGAAGAATCTTAACTCTCCTCTTTTAAGTCAGTGGGTAACTGATGTTATATACTATTTGAAATTGGAAAAAATAAAATTCTCACTTAGATGATCTGTGCAGAATTTTTTCAAATCCTGGCAGGATCTAATCAATAATATTTTCGAATAAGCTTTTAAAGCACTTCTCTCCCCTTTTTTTTCTTCTTCATTTATCTTTATTCACTTATTAATTTATCTATTTGCTTACTTTTACTAGCTTTAAGTTTTACTCTGCTAGCTTAGCTCTCTTTCTCAGGGGTGGGGGTTGATTTGTTTTTCATTTTATTTTTGTAAAAATGTATTTATTTGTATGGAATGTTGTGTGATTTCAATAAAATAATAATAAAAAAAAAACTTTATCTACGACTCCAATCTTCATCAAGCCTCAAGTGCCCTCCATTTCCCAGTAACAGTGAGCTCCAGTCAGAGCCTTTCTGCACAGAACTTGAGGCCAATTCTATCAGGATGATCAGGATATTTGGTCACTGTCCTCTTAAGTGTCACCTTCTCGTTCCCTTCAGACAGACAGAGCTCACTGTGTGCCATGTTGATGCCCAGTGTGAGTGGACAGAAGTCTGAAAGGAGAGAAAACAAAATGAACGAGGAAATCTGTGAGTATGTAACGGGACTGGGGGCGGGGCACAACACAGATAATTAACAAGAACCAATCAGGAGACTTCTTCTTCTTCCTCTTTCATCTGCTCCCGTTAGGGGTCACCACAGCGGATCATCTTCTTCCATATCTTTCTATCCTCATCATCTTGCTCTGTCACCCCCATCACCTTCATGTTCTCTCTCATCTCATCCATAAACCTTCTCTTAGGCCTTCCTCTGCTCCTCTTACCCCTTCTGTGATTTACGACAAAGCTCTCACTTAGTTTCATCAGTCCAAAGGACCTTCCCCAGCACTGCGGCTTGTCAACATGTATTTTAGAAAACTCCGACTGGTGATTTCTTTTTTTTAGTTTTTTGTATCTTTCTTTTAGAAGTGGGATCTTCTACCATGGAGCCCCCTTTCACTCAAACAGCAACAGATGGTGTGACTTGAATGAAAGTTTCTTTTTTCTTTTTTAACATTCAGTGCCTTCACAAACTCTTCAGACTCCTTCTGTTTTACATATTTTTTATGTTACAGACTTGTAGTAAAATCACTTTGAATTTTTTTTTACTTGTCATCAAGCAACACTCAACACCCCAGAATGAGAAACAGATTTTTAGATATTTTTTGGCAATTTTATTAAAAATATAAAACTTCAAGTATCCCATTGACGCAAGGATTCAGACCCTTTGGTGTGACACCTGAAATTTGGCTCAGGTGCGTTGTATTCTATCAGTCATCACTGAGATGTTTCTACACCTTGTTTGGAGTCCACCTGTGGTTTAGTTAATTGACTGGACATAATTAGTAAAAGCTCATGCCTATCTATAGATAACACGGCCCCCTCAAAGACAGTGTGCTGTTATCCAAACAACAAGCCATGGATCACAAAGGAAATGAAAGCCCTGCTGAAATGTATTATGAGAAATCATCTACTCTTGAATTCTGCTCCGTGCTTGTAATATTTCTATTGTACTGCGGATCATATTGTATTGAGGATTACTTGCGTTCTGTTCTGTGTGTTGTGTTGTATTGACCCCCATTTTTTGACACCCACTGCCCACCCAACCTACCAGGAGAGGGGTCTCCCTTGAACTGCCTTTCCTAAGGCTTCTTCCATTTCTTTCCCTAACAGGGCTTTTCTGTGAGTTTTTCCTTGTCTTCTTACAGAGTCAAGGCTGGGGGGCTGTCAGAAGTCAGGGCCTGTTAAAGCCCATTGCGGCCCTCCTTGTGTGATTTTGGGTTATAAAAATAAATTGTTTTGTATTGTAATATGAAGAAGAGAGCCTTCAGGTTTGTAGATTGTGATGAAATCAAGCAGGTGCAGTCAGAATTCAAGAAGAAGCTCCATGAGGGAAACAACCACTACAGAGACAAACCTGACACAAGTTACAACAAAACAACATGAAGGAAGTGTGGAACTGGGAAGAGGATTCATTCTTGTCAGTCCAGCCCTCCCCCAACATTGCTAGCCTCTGAGTACAAGTTGCTTCTGGAATCCTAACTTCCATATGCACCCTGCATGGCCTTCACCTAGAGGGGTATCACACCCGTGGTCTTGAGCCCCCTTCCAGTTCCTGGACTGCTGATCAAGTGGAAAAACACTGCTTGAACAAGGCTGTAGGACTAAATGGAATGAGCTCAGGGTGCCAAAAACACGTGCCAGCCGGCTCTGCGGGTCCTTAAGCTCCAATTTTCCCTTTCCCTGAGTTTGCGGCAGGTTCCCCAGCAGTGGAAGACATCATGTGTGGTCCCAGAGCCAAAGAATGTCAGACCATTTGCTGTAAACAGCAACCTGGACAGGTCTGACAGCACAGAGTTGAATATCCAAAGCAGATTGTACTCCATAAGGAGACTCAGGTCTTTCGATGTGTGCAGCAGGTTGTTGGAAATGTTCTATCAATCAATAGTAGCCAGTTGTTCTATGCTGTAGTCAATGCCTGAACAAATTCATCTGGAAAACCTGCCCCATCACAGGACTAACCCTGTGGAAACTATTATGGAAAAGAGGATGGTGGAAAAACCTGAATACCAGCGTGAAAACTCTCCTCCAGGTCTCGGAGCTCTTTTAGCCATAGGCTCGTAACACCACAGTGTGCTAAGAAGAACCGCTGGGCGTCTTTTCTGACCACCAAACCCCCAAATCAGGCAATTCAAAGCTTCCTACCGACATCCCAAACTAAATGCTGATACTAGTTCAGTTAATTCTGCAGTTTCTGCACAATACACATTATTGATAATTGATTGATGTTTTGTAATATTTGTTCAATGAGTCTTTATCTTTGTTTTTTTGTTCCTGCTGCTGTATGTATCTAAAATTTTCTCTTGGGAATAATTAAGTTCATCTAATCAACCACCCTTGTCCAACAATTTTATTATTATTTCAAATTTTGTTTCAAGTTCTCTCTCTGTGATGGACACTTCATTCCATAAATGGTTTGAAGTATTTCGTATCTTAGTTCTTATTCTTTTTGATTACTTTGCTAACTCTTGGTTTGATCTAATGCCCCAGAGCTTCTCAATTTGACCTGAGAGTAAAAGGATGTAGTAAGTTACGGCATTAAAAAAGCCATCATGCCGTCATTTTCAATTTCCTGTGATATAGTTGGGCATACCTTTGAAACGTTTCCTCTCCACATCGATGTGTTGGGCTTGAGATAAAATGTAAGACACCCAAGACAGCAGTAGACATTCATCTGTAGTAAAGTTAATATACTTGGACAGATCCAGCACATTGTGTAGGATTTTTATTTTATCTTCCCTTTCCCTAACATGAGTTTTAGGGTCTCTTATTTTAAATATTCTAGCCAGCATTTACAAATTCATTAGACTGTTGTGGGGGTCCGGTGTATTTTATCCTGTTCTACAGTTTAAGGTATTTTTGGACTGAATAAGACATTATCCTCCAGTAAACTGTTTCTGTATTGTAAAGCCTCTTTCTCATTGAATGACAATTCATCTGAATAGACAAAAGTTCATTTGTGCCAGAGGACATCTTTTAGATGCCCAGATTCATTTCTGCAATTGTTTTCTTAGGGTCCCAACCCTCGCTACTCACATGTCGTTTATCTCCACAGGAAACAGCAGCATTTGAGTTTGTCTGTCAGGTTGTACTCTTCTTAAAGTTTTCAGTTAAACAACAGATTCTTGCTCTCTATTTGGACAAGTGAATTATAAAACTTTCCAATTCTATTTAAGTTGGAATTGCCCAATATTGTAATTGGCACAGGTACTGTTAAGGACCAATTTAACCTTTGGACTGTTTTAAAGAGAATTCTTGGGAAAAAAAATAAATTTTATTACTGTTATCAATACCTGTGGTGTCTGAGCACAGAACCCCAGAATGCAAATGTTCATTTTGTGATTGGTCTGACAAGTGGGATGGGAACTTTGTTTTATTTACGTACAATGCATCCTGGGTGCTTATCGCGGAGTAGAAATAACAAAATGGAAGAGTAAGCATCTCTGAGGTCTGAGAGAAATAAAGGTTTATTTTTGTTACTTAAAAGGTCTGCTGCACATGTTTTTGGCATAAAAGCCCTCAAGAACTACCACCTTATCGGTGAGTAAGTAAATACAGAACAATACCGGTATTCTGTCTTTCAGTTTGTTTACTATCTGGTTCTAAATCATTTATGTAAATTGTTTATGAGGAGAATGAATGTCCTGTTTCTGAAGTGGTTTTGATAGCTACAGTTTAGGTTGAGCATTAAAAAGTAAGTTTTGATTGTAATTGTAATTGTTTGAAGGACATTTTCACCGCTCCCATAAAGAAGGTAAAGATTGTGTATCTTGGAGGACCACCGGCTCACGTGGGTCACTTTCATATGATCTTATTGACATTTGTGTTTGACGCTCTACTTGCAATTCTTGATCTATTATTTTTTAACAAAATCTCAGTGTAACCATTCCCTTCTTCAAAAAGGTAATTCTTCTTTGGAGTACAAGTCAGAATTCTATCTTTTCTTGTCTCAGCATTTGTACCATTTCTATTATCCTTCTATATAAAAGCCGTCCGGATTGTCCTTCCATCCCGTGAGTGCTACGCAGGCGCGGAGTTTCACACACGCCCGTCCATTTTGCAATGCACGATGGGATTTGTAGTTTCGTTTTTCCAGGTAAAAGATGATTTTTCTACTCCAGACTGTGCGATATCTTCTTCTTTCTTACTATATAAAAGCGGTTGGGATTGTCCTTCCGTCCCTATCGTTCCCTTGCTTTTGTGCGCGATGCGCTGGAAAAATAGAGAAAATTATGTCTCTGGAAATAATTCATGTTGATGGAGTATAAATGCCTCACCGCGTAGTAAATATCAGGGGGGTTCAAAAGGGTGACCTCAATATAAAAAAAAAGTTTACATTTCATCACAAAAATAACGGAAACTACGAGTATTAAAGTAATACCGCTCAAATGCAATATAACCAAATTAATGAGTTTGTATAAAATATCAAATTGATCTACATATTGAATTGCCTTAAGAAGTGGTCAACTTAAAAGTCGGTCGCCTTAAAAGGCGGGTCAGCCTAGTATATGAAGAATTCCAGTTCATCTTGTTGCTCTTGACCAAATCCTATATTTAATACTTGCTCTTGTTCTTTCTTCTATTATGTAGGAGAATCTGTTTAATTCTTGTCTCTGTTTTTGTGGTTATACTTGTATATTAGGGAATTACCAACAAAAAAAGTAAATCGTTTAATGTCCTTTATGTTAACAGGTACATCAGATGAGCTGAAGAAACATATTCTGTTTTAGGTGGGCTGGACTTTGCTCCCTCAGCACCTCTACATGGAGGTGTCAAATAGTCTCCCAGTGTCACCTGCATCTACATGTAGAGAGGCCATCAAACTCCCAGTGCATTACGCTGTACAGTGTGATGATTTCTGTAAAGACCTACAAGCAGCTGTGCCAGCCACAGAACACGGGCTTGGTTTGGTTTGATGTTGGTCATTTGTAATCGATTCTAGATTGGCCTGTCCCCTGCTGATCAATATACGTTATAATCAGAGATATATATTCCAGCGGTACAGGGAGATTCACTCAAAAGAGGCCCTGAATATTCTGTAATAACTCTTGCTAGGACAAAGCAATCTGAATGAAACAATGTGAAATGTGCTACTCAGTATATGGAGCTTCGAACAAGCCGGGATGCCCCTGCGACGGAGCGATGAGGTAGGTGCGATGTTTAACCGCCATTTGCAACTTCTAGGTGCCTACCGCCCATACCCCTTCATTCAGTCTCACTCGACTTCTCATCAGGATGGTGGTGTGCAGTATTGAGCAGCGTGTCTTCATGGTGTGAACCTTTTGGGTCACCAATTCGTTTAAGCGATGTCAGAATCAACTGGATGATCGTGAGTTAACGGAAGGTTACTTCAAGCAAGATGGAGTAACGTGTCACACATTGGCAAAAAGCATGGCAGAAATGGAGCCCTTTTTCGGCAATAGGGTCATTCCAAAGGGGCTAACACCACCAGACGTCTTCCTTTGGGGTCTGCTCAAAGGAAAAGTCTAACAGAACAACTGTGGAAGATTTGAAGGAAAACATACAATGTGAAATTGCTGCTATTCCCCCCACCGAGGCGCTTGCTGATAAGTTCAAGAACATGGAGTGCCATGTCAAGATGTGTCTGACAGAAAACAGAAACCACTTCCAGCATCGCACATCATGCAATAGAGTACACACACGTCAAGTTACAGAGCTGATTTTTTTTTTGGTTCAGATTGTTTCATCCTAGCGGGAGTTACAACAAACTATTCAGGGCCTCTTTTGAGTGAACCTCCCTGTAGCTTACAAGTGACAAATATCCATCCATCCATCCATCCATTATCCAACCCACTATATCCTAATTACAGGGTCACGGGGGTCTGCTGGAGCCAATCCCAGCCAACACAGGGCTCAAGGAAGGAAACAAACCCCGGGCAGGGCACCAGCCCACCACAGAGTGACAAATATGTTAATCCTATCTCTGTTCAATTGAAACTTCACTTTCATAACTGTGCAATATACCTATGTTATTACAACTTAAGTCTCAATCTCCTGTTGTGCTTATTCTTCTTAAAGGGAAACTTCAGCAAAAAAAAAAAGGTATAATTTATGTATTTGTGTATCAGTTCCTCAACCCTCATATTATATAATGCTGGCTGTCAAAGTGTTTTATTCTAATCCCTTTACATAAAATGTTAAATTGAAAGACATCACTCATAGCAAATTCAGTGTTCTAGAATGGGTCCAAACAATAGCAAACCATACCAATGTGACTATAAAAGAACAATAAGTAAAATTATACATAATTCAATATTGAAATATCACATATTCGATCATATTGTTCAAAATGTGAGAAAAACTAGTACTTTAAAAAAATACTATTCAATAAAATAGTTGTGCCACAGAAAGTAGGGAGCAGCGGTGGTCCATGGGACTTTGAATGCTGACACACACCCATCACTCACTGCTCAGGGGAGCAGTTAGCCTTCAAATTGGGGTCTCATGGGATCACACTGCTCCAGATTTGTTTGTGGCACAATTCTCATGAAGATTTGATTTACTAATAATTGTTACAAAAAAAAAAAAAGTCATGGGATGTATTGAGAATATGCACGGCGGCATGGTGGTGCAGTGGTAGCGCTGCTGCCTCGCAGTAAGGAGACCCGGGTTCGCTTCCCAGGTCCTCCCTGCGTGGAGTTTGCATGTTCTCCTCTTGTCTGCATGGGTTTCCTCCGGGTACTCCAGTTTCCTCCTACAGTCCAAAGATGTGCATTGGTGATTCTAAATTGTCCCAAGTGTGTGTGCCCTGCGGTGGGCTGGCATCCTGCCTGTGGATTTGTTCCTGCCTTGCACCATGTGTTGGCTAGGATTGGCTCCAGCAGACCCCTGTTTTAGGATCTAGCAGGTTTGGACAATGACTGACTGACTAAACTATGCACTGTGTAAAATTCAACAGTTTTTCGATGGTCATTTTGATATGGTGCTGCTGTTGAACCTCGGCCCCCATTCATGAACATGGCTGTGGGATGCATGATTCAATTTCAAATTTTATGAAAATGGATCAGAATAACACACTTTGACGCCCACCATTACGTAATATGTGGACTGAGCAACTGAAACACAAATGATGTTTTGCTGGAGTTCCCCTCAGCAGTACAGGTTTATCCTTTTTTAACTTTTCACATAAACAGAGTCGGTAAATGGGATGTAGCTTATTAAGAAACACCTGCAGGTGGGCCCTAGCCTCAATATGCCCCCCTCAATGCCTCGTCCCTTATCCAGTTAAAACAGATGGTGTCAGTTTTTGCCTTTAAAAGGTTTGACTCAGTAGCCATGTTATAGCAGTTGTAAATGCAGCATTAATAAATTCTGAAATCTCAAATGCAGTGTATCACCTTTATCATGGTGTTGACACTGAATGAAGTGGTAGAGTAGCACTGAGAAATGTGAGATCATCTCATAAAGTTAACTAATTGTGGGACAGCAAATGAAGAACAGCATGAGCCTCAGTACAAATATTGAGACTATCTTGGCATTCATTTTATTTGGTTGACTGTGTTACAGTAAGTGGCCACTGCATCTGGAAAGGGAACACTGGGGTCTGGGAGTGAATTCAGTTCATCTGCTGTGAGCTCTCCTGGTAGTTGAACCTCAGGAACCTTGAGACCCTCCTCACCACGTCCAGATGGTTCATCCCAGTCAACTCCATAATGTTCAACCACCTGCCATTTGAATTACACCGAGCGTACCTACATATTGTAATTTAAACAAAATGGCTACCAAAAAATAGTGTGATTTAAGCATGAGATGTAATATATATTGAGATATAATTATATATTATATACTATATAATTTAAATTTTCATTTCCATTTTAGCAGCAAATACCTCCCATAATAAGGCAGACCCTGTGACAGAAGTGGTGATATCTGCCACTGTAACCCTGCAGCTCATCTCATCACTTAGGAGTGAAGCCTCTGGAAAGTCCAACTCTGTTACAAGTTGTGCTTGGACACATAAACACAAAGAGACCCCCAGGCACTTAATGACTAAAGCCTTTAATGACACTCGGCACATTCTGGCCTGCTCATTGTTGTTGGGCTCTCCTGCTGAACTTCTCTGATTAAGAGGACCTGAAGACCGTCTGTAGTGAAGAAATAAAGCGAGAGCTGGTGAGCCCACCAAACAAGTCTTTAATGACAGCAGACCCCACTCTGTCTCAGGGCCTATGCTGGGAACTGAGTGGTGGGTCAGCAGTCTGCTTTGAATTTTATGCGCTGCATGTCGCTTTGTGTCACATTTGGACACACAGTTTTGTTAATTAGTGAACATATCTGAGGTTGGCAAGACCTTTTTAACAGCGGCCATTTCTCTCTTTTGTATTTAGGTCCTGAAGTTTCAGTTTTTATCCTGCAGTCTTGTGAAAGTCTGAGCAGTGAGGAGTTTGTACACGTGAGTTTGTGATGTTATTTATTTGATCATCGTGATGAGTGTCTTTGACACTTCATGACCCCTGCTGGTGTGACCGTGTATGTGTGTGTCACACAAGTGCTGGCATATTTTCATTTGTCTTTTCCCTTTTTTCTTTTGTTCTGTGCTCTTGTTGTTTTCCACTCTTTTTTTCTCTGTTTCACCCACTCTCTTATTTTTCTTTTTCTAATCCACTTTCCTCTGTTTCTAAGATACCACATTTTACTGTAATAGGAGAAGAAAGATGAGAATGGGAGTGAGGCCATAAGGCATGATTGGTAAAAATTATAAAAAAAAAATACATAAAGTAAGAAAAAAGGAAATACTGAGAGAAGAAAAGACTATGAAATTAACAAAAAGTTCAGAGGGAATTGTGAATCTCCTGAGCCACTAAGGACGGCATGGTGGCGCCAGTGGGTAGTGCTGCTGCCTCACAGTAAGGTTCGCGTCCCGGGTCCTCCCCGCGTGGAGTTTGCATGTTCTCCCCATGTCTGTGTGGGTTTCCTCCTGGTGCTCCGGTTTCCTCCCACAGTCCAAAGACATGCAGGTTAGGTGCATTGGCAATTCTAAATTGACCCTAGTGTGTGTGTGTGTGTGTGTGCCCTGCGGTGGGCTGGCACCCAGCCTGGGGTTTGTTTCCTACCTTGCACCCTGTGGTGGCTGGGATTGGCTCCAGCAGACCCCCTAGTTAGGGTTGGATAATCGATGGATGGATGGATGGGCCACTAAGCCATTCGTGGTTGTAGAAGAGAAGCTGGTGGGCATTGACCCCCCAAACTGTATCTGTAGATGTACAACCTCTAAATATGGATATGGACGCTGAAGCAGTGGCTGGGAAATCAGGTTATGATGGTGGAGTCCCCAGGACCACGTCAAGGGCAGGAGTAGGGTAAGCAGTGTGGAGAGTGGAGTGAAGAATATTCACACGTGGCAGATTTTACATGCCTGATGCCTTCATAACTGTTGCTAGTCGTGTTTAGAAGTTTATTAGCTGGCTTTCCAAGTGTTACCCACTAGAGAACGTTTAAAGTTGTAAAGATAGAAAGGAATTCCGTAAGACTGCTCATTAGAACAAAATTGTTCTTAATATCTTAATTAAGGAAAGATTTAAATATTGTGAGGTTTCTGAACTATTTTGGACCCCCTCCCTACTAACGGGATGACACACCAAAGCAAGATTGGAGGGCTGCTTGTCTGTCGCTGAGGCAACCTCAAGTTCGCAGCAACGCGGCACAACTACAAGCCGATTGAGATTGTGCTATAAGCGCCTGTCACCGATGAGTGATGTAAGGAACGTTATAAATTCAAGGAACAGTATATCATTGCCACTGACCTGGCTCCGATCCTGCCCATTTGCTGTGTCTGTGTATAGCAGAGTGGTAGATCCCGCAGCAATAAATAACTGTGCTGTTCCTGTTTCATGATGAATAAAGCGGGTTTAAATAAGGTACTGCGACTCGCACATCACAATATATAAACATGAATCAAATGTGTAATGCAAGCATGCTCTTTATCACACCACCATCCCACCTTGCATGCTGCCGCTTCTCTGTCTCTGTTCTCTAACCCCAAACTGCAGTGCACCGCAATAAATAAATAATCCAAATACATAATCCACAATAAAGAGCTGTGCTTGTGGACAATAAAAACACTGATAATAAGTTCAAAAGCCCAATCTAAATCCATGCAGATATCATCTTCTGCTCCATTTCTTCCAGCACAGCACGTCTTTCTCCACCTGTCTACCCAGTTCACCCCATTGGGCCTTCTCAGCTGGCAGAGACCCTGTCTGCTCAGCTCTCTGCCCAGGCTCCTTTCATCCATTGACTGATGACCTGGAGAATGTCAATGGAGAACAGCTGAGCTGACCATAATGAGCAATCAGGTCATCTGACCACTGACACCAGCAGCAATGCCACCTAAACGTGGAGCTGCCACACACACACACACACCATTACAGACCCCTCTCACCACAAACAGCTTCTGTCTGAGTCTGCCAAGGACTACCTGGTGCTGGTCACAATACACGTCTCATAAAACTGAGTTACATTTCCAGACAAACCCCCCCAGCTCTGTTCCTAACTTTTGTCTCCTCAGATGTTCTCTCTTGTCTCCTCTCAGGTCTCACTTTAAATCTCCTTGTTTCTCTGACTGATTTTCTCTGTCTGTCTCTCCTCTGACAGATGATGGCCGAAGCCCAGCTGTCTGGATTACAGGATGAGATCACCTGCTTGATGTGTCTGGACACCCTGAGTGACCCTGTCTCGATCCTCTGTGGTCACAGTTTCTGTCTGAAGTGCCTCACTGACTACTGGGATCAGAGCCAAGAGTGCAGCTGTCCTCAGTGCAGAAGGACCTTCACCACGAGGCCTGAACTTCACAGAAACATTGTGCTGAATGAAATCATAACAAAAATAAAAAAGCCAAAACTCAGTCCTCATCCATCTCAAAGTTATGCCAGCCCTGGAGATGTGGAGTGTGACACCTGTACTGAGAAGAAGTTCCGAGCAGTGAAGTCCTGTCTGACCTGCATGATCTCCTTCTGTCAGACTCACCTACAGCCCCACTTTGAAATAGCGGCCTGGAAGGAGCACAAGCTGACTGATCCAGTTAGAAATCTGAAGGAGGAGATCTGTGCAGAACATCTCAAGAGTCTGGAGATATTCTGTAAAACTGACGAGACCTGCATCTGTGTGATGTGTGTGGTGAATGAACACAGTGGGCATCAAATAGTGGAGCTGGAGACAGAAAGAGAGGAAAAACAGGTGAGTGGTGTTTAGTGTTTAATGAAAACAAAGGAAATAACAAGAGTTAAGAAATTTCTAAAAGTAGTTTGATTAGAGACATCCAGGTGTTCATTTGAGGAGTTTAAATGTTCTTGTCTATAATGGTATCCTGGTGAGACATGGCACAAGACATGACATGTCTGATGGCGGCGTTCATCATTAAAGTTTTTACCCAGAAAGACTTTGGAAAGTCAGAGTTGAGAGAAATGTGTGTATGATGTACAGTTCAGAGCTTTACGTATAACTCTGGATATGGTGGACACCTGATAGATAGAGAGAATAGCAATATATAACTAAGATATGTGAAAGAGACAGACAGACAGACAGACACTATATAATAGATGGTAAGTAGGTAGGTAGGTAAGTGGGTAGCACTTCACATGTTCTAATGGGAAATTTAGCATTTAGACAAACACAAAAAAAAATGAAATCTAACATAAGAGAAATAAGCCACAGAAACAGACACAAGAATTACAAGAAATGGCTAATGATGAGAGAGCAGACTCAGTAAGGCACTATAAATGTTTATCACTGCTGGTAGGTTGGTTGGTATAAAGGAGCCTCTTGAGACCCTTCAGCTGACATGTCACAGTTCAGCATTGTTCATAATGGCACTCAGTTGTATCTTCATTCTCTCCACCTCTACTTGCTCCAGGGGCTCCAGAGTGTGCCCCATATCTAAGCCTGCCTCCTTAATCAGTTTGTTCATTCGGTGGGCCTCTCTTGAAGTGATGTTACCACTAAGCATACCAGACTGGCCATCACAGAGTTACAGAACATATAAAGGATGTCACTTCCATTATTAAAGGAACACAATATACTAAGTATGGAGAAGTCTGTTCTCTTCTATAATTCTTCCGTGTTCCGAGACCAGTCCAACTTGTCATTGATATGAACCCCCAAGTATTTGTAGGAGTGGACCAACTCTACATCCACTCCTTGAATAGTGATCACCCATATCACCATATTGGGTGATAATCAATCACCAGTTGCTTGGCCTTGCTGATGTTAATGTGCAGACAATACCTTTTGCACCAAGAAACAAAGTTCTCCCCCTGACTCCTCTCCTCTGTCTCATCCCCTTTATCAGTACACCCTGTCAGTGTAGAATCATCTGAGAATTTCTGCAAGTGACGTGACCTGCTGTTTTATTTATAATCAAAGATGTACATAGTGAAGAGCAAAGCAGACAGGACTATTCCTTGTGGTGCTCCAGTGTTGCCCACACAACTCAGTCCTTTAGTCTCACAAACTGTGGTCTGCTCAACAGATAGCCCATCATCCAGGACACCATAGGTTCATCCACCTGGATGGTACTGAAGGCACTGGAGAAATCAAAACACATACCTGTAATCCTCCTGCCTGGTGAAGATAAGCCTTGTAAGGCAGATTGGTAATTACATTATCGACTCCAATCTTTGTCCATTAGACAGACTGCTGTGTGGGTTCAGGTGGTCTCCCACATTCCTATAGTCCAGGACCTGCCATTGAAAAAGGTTTGATGATGTGAAACGTAAGTGCCAATGGTCTGTAGTCATTAGGTGCAGACTTTCTGAAGTCTTATGGACAAACCAAACAGGTCTAAGAGTCTGTCTTTGTGTCTCATTGTGGGTTGTGTCCAGCCATGTTGAATTTCCAGTTGTTTATACACGTCAGTACTCCGGCTACTTATTAAATGTAATATTTGGTTGAATGTTTTGGATTTGGGGTTTTGTTTGGTATATAGCCCTTTAGTCAGCATGTTTTTTTTTCATTATTTTTAGTATGTAACTCTATTTTTGATATTGTGGTATTGACTCTGTATCTTCATTGTCTTATTTATTTGATTTTGTTTGGAATTTTCTTCTTGTACTGTATGTTCCTCTTCTGCTCTCCTGCTCATTCGCTATTTTAAATTTGAGCTTCATGTTAAACTTTCTTAACTCCACAGCCTTGCCAGGACTGGCATGTGGCACAGACAGTCCCTCTGATAAGCCCACCTTGTCTGCTCTGCCCCTAATCGTAGCTTCTCACTCTTTACATTGTTCTTGCACCGCTGTGTGTCAATGCACCCTGTTGTAGTCCACTGACACATGGACTGCTGTAGAATGGCGTTTTTGATTTATGATATTGTCAACTGCTGCACTGAGTTCTCCTCCACATTTGTAGCACACTCTCTTATCACTTCTTTATGACCAGTTTGTATACTACTGACTGATTTGAACCCTTGGTTACAGCCCCCTGGCTCGTCTTGCAGGCCCTGCTCATCTTTACTGATGGTGTCAGTCGCCTGTGCAGTCCTCAGTGTTTTCACAGCTGTCACTTTGGCCATCACCAGTAATTGAGACTTAATGTGGTCCTCTCTCACAACCTAATGCAGCCCACCATGGAGTAATTTGTTTCCTCATCTTCATAACTGAAATTTGAGTTGGTTAACTTTCAGTTGTTTTCTTATTTCTTGAATTAAGTTTTAAAAGGTGTTCATTTTTTCTCTTGGCTTCAGTTATAACGTGTTCTTCTTTTTTATATTTCCACTGGTTGCTCATTTGATTTTCTGTCAGGTTTATCTGAGGTAAGTGAAACTGAAAGTGAATTCTGATAAGACCCCCATATGTCCTCTTGTGTGTCCAAACAGAAACAGCTGGAGGCGACACTGAGTGAAATCAGGAGGAGAATTGAAGAGAAAGAGAAGACACTGAAGGAGATGAGGAGGGCGATGGAGCAGATGAAGGTGAGTAGAATTAAGAAGACACTGCAAATCAAAGAGAGGAGAAATAAATTAAAAATAGAAGAGCCGGCAGAGCTTCACTACTAATGACATGTATGGACAGGAAAATGCTTTTTCCATGTTTGATTTGTGGTTCAGATAGTATGACCCCAATGTCCTTTGCATTTTCAGCCGCACTTTTATTTTCATCCCCAAACATCAACTCAATCTGCAGGTTGGCACTGATGTTCTATATTTGCTCAGTTGTCACAATGTTCCTTTCTGGACTTTTCTTGTTCATTTTCGAGTCCCAACTTTGTTTTACTCCATATCTTTAGGTATTTCAGTGGATGAGTGAGTGCAGTTTTGATAGTTGTGATTGCTTTTCTTTAGACATCGTGAGGGTTCTGAGCTCTTTTGAGACCCTCTCCAACGGAGCTGCACACCGAAATGTGACTGACACGTCTGTCAAGGGCTCCTTGTCCGATGCCGAGGCAACCACAGGTTCACAACGCCACCCAAGCAATTACAAGTTCACAGCCTCCCCGCTTAATGAATCTGTCGCCTGATGGGTGATGCAGGGAACATTATAACCTGGCCCCATCCCTGCTTGTTTGCTGTATCCCTGTGTAAGGAAGTGGTAGCTCCTGTTTGAATAAATTACCTTGCTGTTCTTGTTTGTATTGGAATAAAGCTGGTTTTCTTGAAGCCCTTAGACTAGGCCTCTTCTTTACGGTGCAAGACAGTGGCTCATGTGTCATATAGTACCAGAAATGGGGTCTTACACCAATGGATCCCCAAGAGGCACACGATATCCCACTACCAGCAGAGTAAGATGAGGCTCCTGCTGGCCCTCCTGCCTTTGCTCATCCCAGGGGTGTGCTGGTGAAGATGGCTCCCGCAGATGACCCTGAAAGTTACCTACTATATTTTGCTTCAAACGCATGGCAAAACTGATGCACTGGGACAAGGGAAGCTGGGCAGCTATCTTGGCCCAGTTTTTGACGAGAGAGGCAATACAGGTTATGTGAGATTTACCTTCTGAAAGGTTTAATGATTATGACTTTGTGAAGCAACAGGTCCTCCTTATAGCCATGAACCCCGTGGCCAAGGGATGCCAGTTTTATCTGTGGCATATTGACCTGGACTGCCCTATTTGGACACAGATCCAGAATTAGGTTTACCTGACTCAAAGCTAGTTCTGCAGAGACAGGTTCGAGTGCATTGCGGAGAAGCTCACTATTGACACAATCCTGTGAGGGGTAAATGAGGACATTTGTGATGAGTTGCTCCAGAATGACGTCCATTTGCTACTAGACCTAACTCGCAGACTGGAGGGCACATACAGTTGTGCTTGAAAGTTTTTGAACCCTTTAGAATTTTCTATATTTCTGCATAAATATGACCTAAAACATCATCAGATTTTCACTCAAGTCCTAAAAGTAGATAAAGAGAAACCAGTTAAACAAATGAGACAAAAATATTATACTTGGTCATTTATTTATTGAGGAAAATGATTGAATATTACATATTTGTGAGTGGCAAAAGTATGTGAACCTTTGCTTTCAGTATCTGGTGTGACAGCAATAATGTGGTAATGTGCCTTACTGGCATTACCAGTAATTAAAGAAAATTTCTTTAGCGTCCTCTCTGTAGTGTTAAGAGGGAGGCTTTGGTTTGGGATAAATGGAAAAAAAAAAGTATAAAGAAAGGAAACTTTTATATAGTGCAGACAGACGACTTCACTGACCATATTAGCGTCTTTTGGGGAGTCTCGCGGCGGGTCTCATGTAGACTGGAGAGACAGCCTTGCCATTGACCGGCCGGGATGGCATTGTCGGTCCTCCACTCTTGCGTGTGCCTCCCGCGACATCATAACTCTAAAGGAGCAAAAGAAAGTGCGAAGCGCCTTAATATTAGCTTACCCGGTTTAGCATAGGGATCCCGTGTTCGTAGTTGTCTGAGCTGTAGCTCAGGGGAAGGAGAAAAAAATTAGAAAGTGCTTACTTTCACTTAAGGCATGAAGTGCAGTCCGCGTCTGAAAAGCCGACACAGCTATACGTGCGCGCGCGCCGGCTGCTCGATTTTTATAGTAATTATGTGGGATAGTAGACGCCGCTTTTCGCTAACGCGTTTACATCATCGCGTACACCGGGAGGGATGACGTACGGCGGTTTAATTGGTCAGCGTAGGGGCTTCGAATACTAAAGGGAATCATGGCCTCTAGAGGGGGTTCTTTTCTGACTAGATCTTCTTAGAGAAAGGTACCCGGCAGAACAGCATTTTGAATTACTAAGCATTACGGCTTGTGCTTTGTTTTTGTAAATATTTTTTCATATAAATATCTCTCGATTAACTTTGGTGGAAGTATTTATTGGGTTAACTTGTGGTTAGTGGTGCACTGTTTAATTTTGTATATACACTTTTTTTCTGTATTTTTGAATATTTTTGGGTGAATCCTGTATTATACACTGTTTGGAGGAGCAGCTTCCTGACTTGGATCACTGTGGAGGAAGACAGCTTCACATTTTGCTTTTGTGTATGTATTTGGATTTCACTAGTTTGTGTACAGTATACTTTTTCATTTGGGACTTTCAGAAAGTACTGTAAATATTGTATATAGTCATTTCTGGGCTCCATTTGATTATTGTTTATGTGTGTCCTTTGCGGTATTGGACTGTGTTTTAATATATATAAATTCCGCAGGACATTATTTTTGATTTTTCTTTAAATGCACCTGTAAATAAAACCTCACTTTATTTTTCAAAAAACCCAACCCTTTTTGTGTCCGTGTCTCCCTGTCTTACACCATCATCCTGGTCACGCTCGGTCCCACATACTAGACATCTAGAGTGTAGTATGGTGACCCTAATTCCCACTACACGGGGTGTCACAAATAACTGCAACTAAACGTTTCCGGTAACTTTTGATCATTCCTGCACAATGGCTTGGAGGAATTTTAGCCCATTCCTCTGTACAGAACAGCGTCAACTCTGGGATGTTGGTGGGTTTCCTCACATTAACTGCTCGCTTCAGGTCCTTCCACAACATTTCGATTGGATTAGGGTCAGGACTTTGACTTGACCATTTCAAAACATTAACTTGATTCTTCTTTAACCACTCTTTGGTAGAACAACTTGTGTGCTTGTCTGTCTGTCCACATTAAACAACTGAGCTCCCAGTGGACCCTTTTCATTGAAATTTGATATATGGATTATTTAAAGAATTTATGTATCAGAAGAGTTCGATTATTGTTAAGATATACTGTATAGGGCAAGTTTTATACATTTCAGAAATTTCAAACCTTCCTTTTTAAAAAAAAAAAAATCAATGATTTTTTTTAAAAATTGCCTTTCTTAAAATAGAGGAACACCCAGTTTGACCTTAATTATGAATTTAGTCTTTCAGTTTTACTTTGAGAGAGTTATTACAACATTTAGAAGTTCATATTTTACATGTCCAGTAGACACTACTGATGACAGAAACCCCCAGTGCGATTTATTGAAACACTAGCAGAGCTGAAATTCAATATACTGTAGATTGCATCTATTCATTGAGTACTACTTCAAAAAAATATATTTAAGAAATATGTGCTTAGGGTCGTTGTCTTGCTGCATGACCACCTTCTCTTGAGATTCAGTTCATCGACAGATGTCCTGACATTTTCCTTTAGAATTCTCTGATATAATTCAGAATTCATTGTTCCATCAATGAAGGCAAGCTGTCCTGGTCCAGATGCAGCAAAACAGGCCCAAACCATGATACTACCACCACCATGTTTCACAGATGGGATAAGGTTCTTATGCTGAAATGCAGTGTTTTCCTTTCTCCAAACATAACGCTTTTCATTTAAACCAAAAAGTTCTATTTTGGACTCCTCCGTCCACAAAACATTCTTCCAATAGCCTTCTGGTTTGTCCACGTGATCTTTAGCAAACTGCAGACGAGCAGCAATGGTTTTTTTTGGAGAGCAGTGGCTTTCTCTTTGCAACCCTGCCATGCACACCATTGTTGTTCAGTGTTCTCCTGATGGTGGACTCATGAACATGAACATTAGCCAATGTGAGAAAGGCCTTCAGTTGCTTAGAAGTTACCCTGGGGTCCTTTGTGACCTCGCCGACTATTACACGTCTTGCTCTTGGAGTAATCTTTGTTGGTCGACCACTCCTAGGGAGGGTAACACTGGTCTTGAGTTTCCTCCATTTGTACACAATCTGTCTGACTGTGGATTGGTGGAGTCCAAACTCTTTAGAGATGGTTTTGTAACCTTTTCCAGCCTGATGAGCATCAACAACTCTTTTTCTGAGGTCCTCAGAAATCTCCTTTGTTCGTGCCATGGTACACTTCCACAAACATGTTTTGTGAATAGCAGACTTTGATAGATCCCTGTTCTTTAAATAACACAGGGTGCCCACTCACACCTGATTGTCATCCCATTGATTGAAAACACCTGACTCTGATTTCACCTTCAAACTAACTGCTAATCCTAGAGGTTCACATACTTTTGCCACCCACAAATATGTAATATTCAATCATTTTTCTCAACAAATAAATGACCAAGTATAATATTTTTGTCTCATTTGTTTAACTGGTTTCTCTTTATCTACTTTTAGGACTTGAGTGAAAATCTGATGATGTTTTAGGTCATATTTATGCAGAAATATAGAAAATTCTAAAGGGTTCAAAAATTTTCAAGCACAACTGTAAGCCACCTGGAAGCAGAGGGGCTACCCAAACTTGGCCCCAACTTTGACACAACCCTATACCACTAGTGGAAGAAGACATCATAGGAACGCTACAGTGGGGTCCAAGCACACGTGCTTTCACTGTGATCAACAAGGACATCTGGCTCGGGAGTGCCGATTCCCACCTTCAAAACTATGGACATCGGTCTGGCCCAGGTATGTGGCTCACATGTTTCCCCCAAGATGTTAGAGACAGACAAGTTTAAGGTCTTTTTTAAGTTGGCCAGATGTGAAATCCCAGCACTGTAGGCCTCTGGTAGCAACCTCTGTGTAGTCCATTGAGACTTGATCCAGACCTCTTACAAGACCACAGACCGGGTGAATATCCGCTGTGTTCATGGGAACATTAAAACTGTATAAGACTATTTTACTCCCTCTGAAATTTTAAAGGGAAAAACTTTAAAGTTTGGACTGCTATTTCAGAGACTTCACCCTGGCCTCTTTTAATAGGGAAGAAGAAAGTCCTCTTCCCACAGGTCTTGACCACCTGAAGAGCACCTACCTCTGTAATAGATACTGAGGGGCTCATGGCTGACAACGTCATTTAAGGAGCCTGGTTGAAATTGAACCTTATTTGTCCAGTGAGGTGGGAGATGAATCCTCAATTGAGGACCCGTGACAACTGGCAGACTTCACCACCCAGTCGCTCGCGCCATCAACCTCTCCAATCTGGACAACTGCTACAGACCCCGACGAAGCCATAGTGGTGGGAGAGTGCAATGCTGCATCAAGTGCAGAGGAAGCAGAGACTGCCACTTAGACAGAAGGCCCGCCTGCAAGGAGCCAACAGAAGCATAGACTTTGTATTCAAACAAGTCCATGTTGCAGATGACTCTTATTACATGGTGTTTCCTTTAGAAGCAAAAGCTCCCTAATTGGAATACGTTCTTTTAAATTGCGGCATTTTAAGTAACCGAAAAAATATAGAGATATGATATTAAAAGGCGACATCCCTCCCATAGTGATATGGCGGTTACAAATCACATCAGAGATATATACTTAGCTTTCTTTAATGACGATTTACGTGGCTTTACAAACAGAGGAAGCTATAGCAGACCATACACAAGGTCGGATCTTGATGTATACAGTCTGCCATTTTCCGTTGCTGCGCTGAAAGGATTTTTGGGACAGATGACGATAACATCATCCGGCCGTCAGCTTCAAAGGGTTTGGCCGTCATCCAAGCCTTTTTACACTGGCTGCTTCATGTGCTGGTCCTCTCTGGTCTCCAAACAAGGACAGTAAAGGACTCAACCCCACCTCCAAAAATACAAGAATAGCACAATGCCTACACTTGCAATTGTCCTTCATTCTTCAAACTGCTAAAGTAATGGTTTTCTAAATGCAGGCAGACTAGCCCCTGTGTGCCAAACTTAGCCTACTCATGTGAATGAATCCATAAAAGTGTTTTACAGAGACAGTGACATTAACCTTAATATTATAACAAACTTATTATAACACATGGAGATGGTGAACTTTAAAATAGCACACTTTTTAATTAAGAATAGTTTCTTGTATTGGATGATTTCTGATTGCATGAGGGACAAGAGGATCAAACAGTTGATTGTGCCAAGCAGACACAGAGAGACAGTTTTAGGAATTGCTCAAACCAATGGCTTGGGGGACCAAGATGAAGGAAAGCGTTTCAAAACACATTTATTGGCTGAATATGGGCCGAGATGTGGAGCAGTTTTGTAGGGCATGTCCCAACTGATAGCTTGTTTCTGCTCATAGACCCACTACGGCTCTCACTAATACCTATATTGGATATCTCCTTTGAGTGGGTTGGGGTAGACATTGTGAGCCAAGAGAAAAAATGGTTTTCAGAATATGTGTTGGTTGATTATGCGATAGGATACCCCAACGTGGCGAGTCTGTGGAGGGCAAATACACAGACTGTAGCTCTCCCACAAATATTCACATGTATTGATTTAGAGCGCATCTCTTGTTTAATGAAGCACCTGTGTGAGAGACTGGCAATTTAGAAATTGAGCACCACTGTTTATCATCCACAGACGAATGCCCTGATTTGAACGGTTTAATAAAATGCTGAAACACATGATACAGCGGGTGATCCATGATGACCTGACCTCCTGGGTTACCATGTTGCCTTCTCTCCTGTTTGCTTTTTGGGAATCCCTCCAAGCATCCACTGGGTTGAGTCCTTGCAAACTGCTATTTGGCCATTTGACCATGCAGGGTTTTAGACATTTTTCAGGCAGAATGGACAG
The DNA here is from genome assembly GCA_026402145.1 of Polypterus bichir lapradei. NCBI lineage: Eukaryota > Metazoa > Chordata > Cladistia > Polypteriformes > Polypteridae > Polypterus > Polypterus bichir. The sequence continues at coordinate 231,701,755 of JANRMT010062791.1, read as the reverse complement.
GGGTTTGTGATACACCTCGTGTGGGGAGATTTGTGGATCTTGTTGTTTCACTCCAAGAACAGATCTCAAATTGTCCTCTATTTTGGTGTAACATATGCAGTGCGAACAGCAGGCACAAAAATTTAATTCTGACAAGAAAAGCAAACTCTGTGAGTTTAAGAAGGGGGAGTGAAAGCTGATGTTGATCCCTTTGAATCTACAAGTTTCAGGTGAAATGATTGGGTCTGGAAGTGGTGGAAGAACAAATTAGTCAAGTGAATTATAAAGTCAGAATTACTGGTTGGTAGAAAAATGCAGAGTTTGCATATCAATCTTTTGAAAGAGTGGTATGACCCGCATGAGGCACTGGTCACATCTGCAGCAGTCCCACAAATTGAGGTCACTATTGGTGATGATTTGATGAATGCCCAGAAGACAGAGTTGTTAGCACTGATTGGAAGGAACTCTGATGTATTTTTGGCCTTACCTGGCCAAAAAGAAATTACAGAACACAAGATAGTAATGGAGCCTGGTTTTACAATACATGTGCCCTTGTTTTGCCTTCCAGAGGCCACAAGGAAAGTGATACGCAAGGAGGTGAAGCAAATGCTCCAACTGGGAGTAATCCACAAAAGCAAAAGTGAGTGGCAAAGCCTAATTGTTTTAGTCTCAAAACCGGACGACTCTGTGTTTGGTTCTGTAAGAATTTTAGGCGCTTGAATAAGATTTTGAAGCTTGATGCATACTCAATGCTGTGTGTAGATAACTTCTTGGAAAAACTCTGGCAAACTTCATATCTCCACCCTGGATCTCACTAGGGTACTGGCAGGTGCCCCTAGAGGAGTCCAGTTGTGTGAAAACTGCATTTGCTACATAAGACGGACTGTTCAAAGTCACCAGGCTCCCTTTCGATCTCCATGGGGCTCAGTTGACTTTTGAGTGAATGATGGACCAGATTCTCAACAGCCTGCAGGCAGCGCTTCACAGTTTGAGGCTGGTGAAGTTAACTGCTAAGTGTAAGAAGTGCAGATTGAGTATGTTGGAAACTCATTATTTGGGATATTCCATGGGGAATGACCTGATCAAGCCACAGATGGACAAGGTGGGGGAGGTGCTTGCATATCCCCATCCCAAAAAGCAGAGGTAGGTTTGTGTTTCCTTGGGCACGGTGGTTACTATAGGCAGTTTATTCCAAATTTTGCACATCGTTCTGCCCCTCTCACTAACTTGACAAAGGCAGAACGAACTGTGGTATTGTTTGGACCGATTACTGTGACATGGCCTTCTCAGACTTAAAGGCTGCTTTATCCTCGTTCCCAGTTCTACAGAATCTGGACATTTTGAAGAAATTTGTTCTGCAGACAGATGCAAGTATTTTTGGTTTGGGCCAGTGCTTTCTTATTGTTGAGAAGGGGAGGAACACCCCCATCATGTTTCTCAGCAGGAAACTGTTTCCCAGAGAACACAACTAACTACTTCACCATTGAGAAAGAATGTCTAGCAATTAATTGGGCAGTGGAGGCCCTCCAGTACTACTCATGGGTTGGCGGTTTACCCTGGTGACAGACGATGCCCTGCTTCAGTGGCTCTACAGACAGAAGGATACGAATGCTTGGCTCACTCAGTGGTATATTAGCTTACAGCCATTGGCATTTGATGTTCGCCAGTGATGTTCGGGCTGCACAGGTCAACGCTGACATTCTCTGCCACCCGGCCGAGCCCAGCTTGGGCAGTCACTTTATGGCCAAAGCTATGGGGGTGTTAGGTTTCTGAGCTCTTGTTTAGACCCTCCCCAATAGGGCTGCATGCCAAAATGCAATTGACTTGTACGTTGAAGGTTGCTTGTCCATCACTGAGGCAACCTCAGGTTTGCAGATCCACCAAAACAATTGTAAGTTCACAACCTTCAATTGTAATATGTCTATTGCCTGATGGGTGATGCAGGGAACATTATAACCTGGCCCCATCCCTGCTCGTTTGCTCTATCTGCGTGTAGGGAAGTGGTAGCTCCTGTTTGAATAAATAACCTTGATGCTCTTGTTTGTATGGGAATAAAGCTGGTTTTCTTGAAGCCCTTGGACTCAGGCTCTTCTTTAGTTTGGAAGACAGTGGCTCACAAGTCACATTTTTTTAAGTCTTACAAAGTTTTCTTTACTTTTCGAACCACAGAGATTCTAAAAATATCACAGTTTCCCTGGTCAAACTATTATCGACCATTCTGCTTTACAATTGTACTGTTGGGTAGGACGTAATAACGGCTTGCTGAGTCCATGTTCCTGGTCAGTTCTGCTGCCTCACATATCCGGTGTCCTCCATTCTTTGTCCATGTGAAGTGTTTGTGGGTTTTCTTCCAGGTGTTCTGAGGAGTTTGTTAATTGGCAGTGAATCTAAATTGGTCCATTATGATTGTGATTGTGGGTCTGTGTGGCTCTGTATTTATTTGACTGGCACTACCCAGGGTTGCTTTTTGCCAAGGAATTTTTGAGAATGTTTTCATACAGCAGAGAAAGAACCCTTCACTTAAACTTTAACAAACAAATTTACTCAGCATGGACTCTTTATATTAAATTAAAGAGTTCGGTGCCATCGATGTGTGTTTTAAAGTACTATACACAGCAGGTCCAAACCATCAGTTCAGAAAAATTGGGAAAAAATACAACATGTCACTCAACACTCCAATTAAGACACTGATGAACTGAGCTGATGTGACAGTCGAGGAACAACACACGAGCAAAGGAAAGCCATCCTGACAGACCGACCTCCAGAATGGTTAATGCCATAATGCTAATCTGCTTTTCCCGATTCCTCATCGAATTCCTGAATCTTAGTAAAACATGGAATGCCCCCTCACTAACACTCCTGCTCTTTACATTTATTTCTGAATCATTTCCTTAAGAATTGATTCTATTAATTAACATGTAATGAAAATTATGCTTACATTAGTGCCCCTTTGGTTCAGACGTAACTCATTCAGACTCCTTTGTTCTACATTAAAATTTCAGATATGCATTAAATCTCCTAATGTCGTACCTGGACTGGTGTATGGTACAGGTAGAAGTTCTGAGATAAGCATCTTGTCAGTTCTCCTCCTCAACTTAAATAAACTCGCTACATTTGGATCACACAACTGATAGTTTGCCCTTATGTATGTCATTTGTTGCACCCTAGACAATGACAACAGATCTTAGCCTAAAGACTTTACCCATCCATGTAGGACTTCGACCTGTGCACCAGTATCAAAACCTTATATGAGACTTCAACCCCAGGATCAAACCTACACCTCAGCTCCCCTGATGATTTAGTCCTGCCTTTAACTTCTTTCTTTCTTTGTGCGCTGGTTTGGATGTGCCAGTTGGGACTTGTCCTTCCTAGCTACCAACTCATAAGTCTCAAAGAGTAGCTATCCAGTCCTGCAATTTCCTGAAAACAGTTGGACGCCTCCATCAATGGGCTTGATGAAACTGGGTGAAGGAGACTGTAAGGATGTAGGAGGTCCTGGTGGGGCACCAACAGAACAGCTGCTGGCTTCTGGAGTCTGGCCTGCAAAACACACACACATACATACAAAAAGAATGATCAGGAGCACAATATGATTCTGTATTTCTGAATGACCTTTTATTCAGGCTACTTTGGGTACCGGTGGCATCCTGTACTGCAATACATGACTTGCAACTCAGCTTCCAAGCAGCAAGGACTTTCCTGGCTTGAAGTGGCCTCAACCCTGACAGCAAATCGGCTTCCTCAATAAGCCTAAAATCATCATATGTCTTCATCCCAAGGGATCATAAGTTCTCTTCTAGAATATCTTTTGTGATCTCTGGAAGGTCAGGCAAGAGATCAGTGATGATGGAGCGTAGAAATGTTTACTCCAAGTCAGTCATTTGTGGAATTGAGGAAGAATGACACCAGTTATCAAGATTACAAATAAAGGACAGGAGTAATTAGACATTTATTCAAGTAACGCAGTACATAAATACCAATAGGAGGAACCTCTACTTTGACTGTATGATGTGAGTGAGGATTTACACTTTTTATTTCTGTACAACTAAAAGTAAAAACTGCTGTCACTTTCATGTTTTTCAAATAGTACTTTATTATTTTTACTAATCATACATATGCAGTTTGTTTCCCCACCACAGTGGTGAAGATCGTGTTTATTTCGACAACACACTGTGTTTCAGTGGAATGACTTGGTGCCTGTTAAGAATGTATTATGGTAACGGATACAAATCTACCAAGTTATTAATGTTCTAACATTACAGCCTTGTGCTCTGTTTTGTCACTGGTGGTATTCAGACTGACAGTCGGCATTATATACATCCATCACAAAACACACACACCTGCATCACTGGGAATTAAAATAAGGAGAAGTCCACCAAACCCCATTGACTCCTCATTTTCTGACAAAAGGAAATTTTTTATACGATGGACCTTCATACAGTATGCCTGTGGAAACACAAGGATTGTTGTCTGAAAAGCCAAACTCACTCACTGCGTGTTTGTGTTACTGTAAAGGTTGGGGTCAAAAGCACAACTGTCTTTGACTTGCAGCAGCTGATTGCACCCTGGCCGGCTGAAAGATACGCCCGAGACATCTGACGTCTTTCAGATAAAGTTAGGCAGATGTGTTTAAAGTTTTTCAAATGTCTGGCACATCTCTTGAAGTGTTTACTTTCAAAATGCATCGTCTATAATCTGATCAAGGGGCCAAATTTCAACCTTAGTGCTGGATAGTGCCGTAAGAAATGGTGTTTGGGTTTTAGTGGACTCTCAGGAGATAAACACTTTCTTGAGTCCAGATATTCTTGGATTATAATGTCAAGATAGGCGACCTGTGACAACGAAATCTTTGGTGCATAAATCATATGAACAATATCTTTAAGCTGTACAGTTAACTGCCACACATCGTCTTCTGGATTTTGCACTTTGTCACCAATGAGTACCAGCAGCAGCCTTAAGAAATTCCAATTCTGAATGGCATGATCCGAAAGCTTGGACACATCAGAGCTGACAGCTCATGGCTTTGTGAGAGCATCAGATCCTTTGTAACTGAACTGCTTGATGTGCCGGTTCAAAAGCGAATATGTAAGCTATTTCTTTTTCTTAATGAAATGCTTCAAGGACTGCGCAACATCATAGGATAAGACACCCTCAAATATGTCATGGCCTAAACAAGATGGTGGACCAGGCTGGCAAACATGAAAAGATTTCAAAGCATTGAAAACAGAGTTTATCTTTATGCCTTTGACGTCTTGACTGTCTTCAGCTTGTAGATCACCAACAGCAGAATCGTAACTTTCAGGGGTGTGCTGTGGACCTCATACATTTGGATCATCACTATGAAGCTCACTTTGCGTGATTTCACAGTAACCTTTAAAAGTACTGAGGATGACTAAAGTTTTCAGCAAATCCACCAATGCTGTGTGAACCCAAATTATCCCCCACAATACAATACACAGCCCCTTTGACATTTTCACTTGCACCTATAGTGATTCCATTTTCCTCCAAATCTTTTAAATCCAGTAACATCTATGAGAAAACCCTGGCACTTCCAAACTGTTTGTGGTCATTCTCTCTACACGGTAAGACGAGGCACATGCGATCAGCATTGGACCACACATGAGCAGGTAAATTTGACACAGAAAGTCAAACTTTATGTTTTTTCCTAGCAGAGCCGAGGGGATTGGCAATTTCCAAAGCATCCTGGTACAGAATTAGCTTCAGGCATCCTGGATTTTCCAATGAAGAACTGGCTGTCCTAAATTTTTGTCCCTCATTTATGTCACCAAAATAATCAGAGTCTGCTTCACAAGACTGTCATGACACTGAATTTTTCCATAATTCTGATTCTAATAAGCTACTTAATGTTTGCATCACAGGTATGTAGTAAGCAAACCTTTGTGTCATATTTTCATCATTTCCTAATGTTACTTTTTTATGGTTTAAGTGTTTGAACATCTTTTTGAACGCCTGAGCTCTTGAATATGTTGTCTTCAGTGGTCCCTGATGTCAGAGAACAGATCTGAATCCCTCCTACAATCCCAGATTTTAACAATAGCATCATTTGTTACGCACGTGGCATTTTTTAAAAGTGAACGTAGTTTATTTAAAGTGTAATCATGTCCCAGCTCATGCACATTTTACATCTCTTCGACAACTGTCTGTATTGTTGAAGTTGGGAGAAGGAGCTGCCCTTGCAATTTTAGGTAGAATAAGCATACATTCCTAAGAAAGGTCTCACTGAAATTCCGAGGCAATCCAACGCTTTCATTTGTTATTGCATCATTTGAGCTCAGAGAAGCATCTTCACCTGCAATAAGAACAGACCGCTGAGAGACTCTTCACCTGTACAGATCACTTACGCTGTTCACCGAACGAGCTCTGTGTCTCCTGGACATGTGAGCAGTAAACGATGACGTCACGGTGCACGTATTTGTACAACCAATTACTGGACATGCCACAGGTCGCCCCCCACTATATGCTCTTTAAAGTGGGATATACGAGTTCTGTCACGGTGTGAAACTGGCGCTCACATAGCGAAATGGCGCACTGAAAATCTGTAACAACGGCTCTAGCAGTAATAGAGTGTGCAGGCACATTGTGACCCGAGAGAAATGAACTTTAAAAGCTGCGCAAGTACAAAATGTCCGCTTGCAGTCAGCACAAACACATTTGAAAGAGCAATGGGGTTCGTTCCTATGAACTCTACAATGCGGCACGTAACCCCTCAATGTATCTAATGTGTGCTGCAAAAACGGCAGGTGATCATTTTTAAAAAAACTGACAAAAAAGTCATCTCTAAGTTTTTACCCTTTGTGGATGACGCTGCCAAAACCACCGCTCCACAACAGCAGGAGAGAATTAAAATAAATAACTACAAACAAACCGAAAGAGTTCATAATTAAGCATTAAACTCACCAGACTAATTAACACCCGGTCAGTCGGCGTTATAATTATAACTGTAAAACATACCCTCGGCCACAAACAGAAGCAGAATCTTTCTGACAACAAACGGTCGTGTATTTCGAGTTTGAAGAAAATGAATTGTTAGCTTACCGGTGGGACACAACGGGAGTCTCCACAGACCAGTAAAGTGGGCGCGCACTCAGCCGCAAGCCGTGAACTTCGCCAAATTCGCGGCTGCCCGCAATAATTTAGTCCAATGAGAGAACAGAAAGACATTCTGCTGCTCTGTGATTGGACGAGGCGGAGCTCTTGAGTCTGACATTTAAACACAGCTGTTTATTTTTTGTGGGAATGTAAAATGTGCTTTACAAATCATTACTGTTAACATTTAAAATTTTCTTAAGGCACTCAACATATTACCAAATGACATTCTGTAATGAAAAACAAACGTTTCATTTTATCATTTACAACTGATTTAACAATTAATATAATTCAAAATTAAATAACCGATGAACAGCTATGGAACAGATGAGCAGCTAACTGTCCATTTAGAAGACAAAAATAAAAATTTCTGCAACTCATTCACCAATCACCTTATGTGTAAATGCTCTCAAATTAAAATTGAAACTTGAAAATCTACAACGTCAATGTCAATTTATTTATATAGCACATTTAAAAAAACATAGGAATGCTGTGGCCGAAGTGCTTTACAACAATAGAATTAAAGAAAAACATACAATTAACAAAAATAGAAATAAAATAAATGAATATAAATAAAATAAATAATAGATTACATAATCACAATGAGGAAACCATCAGTATTACTGAAGGTCACAGAATGCAAGTGAATAGAAACGAGTCTTTATCTCGTTTTGAACAGTTCAATTGTAGACGACTCCTTTATGTGATGAGGTAAAGAGTTCTACAGGAGAGGGGCAGCAGCTGTAAAAGTCCTGTCTGCCCCCCTTAGTTTTACACTTGGTACGAGGGACAACAAGAGACAACTGACCAGAAGATCTAAGCACTCTGGATGGCTGGTGTAAAACACACAATTCGAGTAAACAGGCAGGAGCAGACCCATGTAAAGATTTAAAAACAAGCAACAAGATTAAACAAGCAACAAGCAATCAATTCGAAAACTGACAGGCAACCAGTGTGAAGAAGCTAATATTGGAGAAACGGAGTCATACTTTCTTGCCGCAACCAGAAAGCGAGCGGCAACATTCTGGACCAACTGTAACCTGCGAATCAGGGATTTGCTAATCCCAGTATACAGTGAGTTGCAGTAATCAAGGCGAGAAAAGATAAAAGCATGAGTAGCTTTCTCAAGATCTTTAGAAGATAAAAAAGGCTTGATCTTACCTAAAAGACGAAGCTGGAAAAAAGCAACTCTTAACTACAGAATTAATCCGTTTCTCAAAATAGAGGTTACTGTCAAAGATAACACCAAGATCGTGGACTTGAGGTTTGCAAAAGACAGAAAGAGCCAAGAAGTCCAAGACCAATTTGGGCTTTAGCTGATGGACCCACTATAAGCACCTCCGTTTTACTTTGATTCAGATCAAGAAAATTATTAGCCATCCAGAATCTTGGTTCAGAAAGACAGTTGTGCAGTTGATTCATTGCAGAGTTTCAGACGAGAATATAAACCTGTGTAGAATCAGCATAGCAGTGAAAAGAAATGTTAAATTTCCTAAAAATAGCTCCAATAGGGTGAAGGTATATAGAGAATAAGATAGGACCTAAAATGGATCCCTGAGGAACACCACATTTAAGAGGAGCAGTAGACGAAAAAGAGGAATATTTAAGCTAGAAATGGCAATTGGGAAATCAGGTGAAAATTGGCTAAAACGCCAGGATCTAATTCTGCCTTTTTTAGACAGGGACGTACCGCAGCATGTATGTCTATATATATATACTAGCAGAATACCCGCGCTTCGCAGCGGAGAAGTAGTGTGTTAAAGAAGGTATGAAAAAGAAAAGGAAAAATTTTAAAAATAACGTAACATGATTGTTAATGTAATTGTTTTGTCATTGATATGAGTGTTGTTCTCATATCTATATATATATATATATATAGCAAAATACCCGCGCTTGGCAGCGGAGAAGTAGTGTGTTAAAGAAGGAAAGAGAAACAAAAGGAAACATTTTGAAAATAACTTAACATGATTGTCAATGTAATTGTTTTGTCACTGTTATGAGTGTCGCTGTGATATATATATATATATATATATAGCAAAATACCCGCGCTTCGCAGCGATGTCGTGTGTTAAAGAAGTTATGAAAGAGAAAAGGAAACATTTTTAAAATAATGTAACATGATTGTCAAAGTAATTGTTTTGTGTATTTGGCGGCAGCGCCACGAAGTTGTTTTCGTCATAGCTGCATCAGAAAATGTACCACGACGTCTGACACGCCTCCTTTTTACTGTTTTCTCACAGCTTGGATTGCTGCTGTCATAATGGGTTTGAGTCTACATATATATATACATACATATATACACATACATATCTTCATATCTATATACATAT
>JANRMT010062791.1:231579425-231685497 GCA_026402145.1 Polypterus bichir lapradei | reverse complement strand
TCACTCTCTTACGTTTCCCACAAAGACTCAGTGTAGAACCTGCATTGTTCCTAATAAGGCTTATTTTTGCTGTTCTATAAAGGCCTGAAAGATTTTCTTTATCAGTCCTGTTAACCCAAGAACAACAGGAACTATTTTTTTTGTCCCATATTTCATTTGTCATATCTCAGATGGCATTGCTTGGTATTTTGTTACTTTTTAGCCTCTCCATTCTTAGGACTGAGCAATCACTAGGAACTGATACTTCTATTATCCAGAATTTCTTAGACTGGTTTTCTTTGATTACTAAATCTGGTTTTCTGCCCTCAGCTTTTTAGTCAGTCAGTATTGTTGTGCCACAAATGACAATGCACCTCCTCATTTTCCATTGTGCGGTCTGAGTTGTGGTCCAGGTGTCTTTGTAGTGCTCGTAAGTTGTACTTCTTGCAGAGTTTCTAGTGAATGAGCCTGGTCATGTTGTTGTGTTGTGCAGCGTATAATCCTTCAGCAATCAGAACCTTGCACCCAGCAATAAGATGTGTGACTGTTTCCAGTTCTCTTTAGTAGAAGGGACATTTTTGAATTATTTTTTGCAATTTTTTTCTATTTATGATCTGAAACACCTTGTGTCCAAGCCACTGTTTTGTGCAGCTATGATTAGGTGTTCAGCAGCTTTTGGTTGTAGTTCCCCTCTCATTAGCCATGCATGGGTAAGTTTCATTTCCACAAGAGGCTGTTGGGGGGGGCAGTGTATTTGCCACTTTACTTGTAGTTTCCCCAATTTTTTATTTTTTTTAATTTTTTGTTTTCATTTAACTTTGTGAATTCTTTTTCTGCTGCTTAGCATATTGCACTGTGGGGGAGTTTTTGTAATTTTTTTCTCTCTTATGTCAATTTTTTGATATCTTTGAAGACAGCTTCTTTGTGAAAACGTTTTGCAACATTCAAAACAGAAATGCAGCTTCTATCCCGTGTGGGTTTTAATGTGTCTCTAAAGATAACTACTGAGAGAGAATTGTTTACCACATTAAAAGCAACAATATAGCTTCTGTCCCGAGTAGATTTTAATGTGAATCAGTAAACTATTATGGTGCAAGAATTATTTCCACATTCAGAAAATTAATATGGCTTTGCCTCTGTGTGAATTCTTTGGTGGCTCTGAAGAGATCTTCTCTGTGAATACTTTTTGCCACATTTAGAACAGCAATATAGCTTCTCCCCTGTGTGAATTCTTTGGTGGCTCTTAAGATCGTTTCTCTGTGAAAACTTTTTGCCACATTCAGAACAGGAAAACGGCTTCTCCCCTGTGTGAATTCTTTGGTGGCTCTGAAGATGGCTTCTCTGTGAAAACGTCTTGCCACATGCAGAACAGCAAAACGGCTTCTCCCCTGTGTGAATTCTTTGGTGGCTCTGAAGATTGGTTCTCTGTGAAAACTTTTTGCCACATTCACAACAGCAATACGGCTTCTCTCCTATGTGAGTTTTAATGTGTTTCTGAAGGTAATTACTGCCCGAGAACTGTTTTCCACATTCAGAACAGCAATAAAGATTCTCTCCTGTGTGAGTTTTAATGTGTGTCTGAAGGTAACTACAGCCAGAGAATTGTTCTCCACACTCAAAGCAGCAATATGGCTTATCTCCTGCATGAATTCTCATGTGTATCAGGAGAGTATTACCGTGCAAGAATTGTTTGCCACATTCTGAACAGCAATACGGTTTCTCTCCTGTGTGAATCCTTTGGTGGCGTTGAAGATAACTTCTCCATAAAAACGTTTTGCCACATTCAGAACAGCAATACAGCTTCTGACCGATGTGAGTTTTAATGTGTGTCTGAAGATTACTACTGTCAGAGAATTGTTTGCCACATTCAGAACAGCAATATGGCTTTTCTCCTGTGTGAATTCTTTGGTGGCGCTGAAGATGGCTTCTCTGTAAAAACTGTTTGCCACATTCAGAACAGCAGTGAAGTTTGATTCCTGTATAAAGTTTAAAAGATAAAAAAGGTTAGTTTTTAATCCAGTGCTTTATTGCTGACATTGCCTTACAGCATTAAATAGATGTTGGTTTAATTAATGAAAAAATTTTGATAAGCATAAGCAAACACTTAAGTAGCACATAAAAAGACACTCAACTTGAAAATGAAAAAATGAACCATTCAAAACATAAGCAAAACCCAAAAAGTTTAAACAGTAAAATAAATAGATCACATGATATAGGCACAATCAGCAAGATGTTGATGTTTTTTTTTTTAACTACATTACAGAACAGCATCATCATGTTGGTATCATATTTTTATAATATTATATAAAATTATAGATGTTTACATTCATTGGAGGTAGAAGGTGATAATCTTCACCTATCATTATATTGGAGACTGCCATGTTAAACATGTGAAATGCACTTTTATTAAACAGAATGTGTCTTAATATGTCTAAACAATTAGACCAAAACCACCTGATTCCATGTGTGTGTTTTTCTGTTTTATTTTTGGTCATTTGATTTTAAAAGGCAGAGGATAGCAAAGCAAAAAGCTTTAAACACAAAATGAGAACACAGTAAAACTTAAATGAATAAAAAACACAGGTCACTGACATATCCCAGAAACACACATGACACCTGACCTGAAACAGCAAACTGGACACTTGTGGCCAAAATGCAAAATATACTTCTGTCTTCATACCACCTGCGTCAGGGGCTTTGTTCTTGCAAATGGATTTAAAAATGCATTTATTAGATTTCATTTCTTCAGCTAAAACAGAGGCCTCCAGAAAAGCAGCATCATTTTGTGAGAGTTTTAATAAATTAATAAAATTAAAAACACATTAATCACTCCAAAGATATGGGATCAGCAGAAGGAAAGTTCAGTAACAAAACCAAAAAAAAAAAATAATAATTTCCAAGCAGAAGTTAGTGATATTATCGATATATCTGTATTATCACTATATTTTTGCTTGACTTGGGACATGGAGGCTAACGAATCTCATCTGTGCAGTCTAAGAGCTCACAACTCGCTCAGTTTAGCACCAGAGAAATAGCAATGTTAGTACATGAAATGAATTCTCAACTCTGCACAAGATGATCATTTACCTTCTCTCTGATTAGCATCATTTTGCGCTTCTGTAATGGATCAGAAAAACATGGGTGTATTTTCAAGATTATTCAGATGCTTCTTAAGATTGTCAACATTACTGCATGCTGACTGAGTTTTCCTCAACCAATCTCCATCAGCGCATAACAAAACCTGCCTTCTGAAACACCTCCAGATCCACAAACTTTCAGAGGCACAGCATAGTGAACTTGGCCCAAATATCCATGTGTTTTACTAGTGGCAGAGGAAGACAATGCCACAGAGTAGCACAGTGTTTCCCAACCTCGGTCCTGTGCCCCCCATAGTGGCTGCAGGTTTTTGTTCCATCCAGCTTCTGTTTTTAATTGGACTCCTGGGCTAATTAAGTGATGTGCTATGTCCCAACTTCTGTGTTTTGGGAACATCATAGAAATTAGAAAACTAAGTTTGGTAAAAAAAAAAAAAATATTTATATATGTTAAAATGTACCAAGTAGTTATATGGGAATAATGTATTTTTTTTCTTTTTAGCAATAATTTCATCTTAATTTTCATTCTACTTTTCTAGGTGTTCTAATTGTTTAATTGATCCATTATTTACTAATTAGTGGGTCTGATGCTAAAGTACTTGCAGCCTTTGATTATTTAGTGCTGTTTGCCAGCGTGTCTGCTCTGCTCATTTTTAATTGTCATTAATAAGATACAATGAAGGGGAAAAACTGCACAGAGAAAAAAATATAATGAAATCAACAAAAGAGAGTCAAGCATTTAAATCTATAGCGTCGTCTTCTTCTTTTAGCTGCTTCCACTAAGGGTTGCCACAGCGGATCATCTTCTTCCATATCTTTCTGTCCTCTGCATCACCTGCATGTCCTCTCTCACCACATCCATAAACTTTCGCTTAGGCCTTCCTCTTTTCCTCTTCCCTGGCAGCTCTATCCTTAGCATCCTTCTCCCAATATACCCAGCATCTCTCCTCTGCACATGTCCAAACCAACGCAATCTCGCCTCTCTGACTTTGTCTCCCAACCATCTGACCCTCTAATGTACTTATTTCTAATCCTATCCATCCTGTCACACCCAGTGCAAATCTTAGTATCTTTAACTCTGCCACCTCCAGCTCTGTCTCCTGCTTTCTGGTCAGTACCACCGTCTCCAACCCATATAACATAGCTGGTCTCACTACCGTCCTGTAGACCTTCCCTTTCACTCTTGCTGATACCCGTCTGTCACAAATCACTCCTGTCACTCTTCTCCACCCATTCCACCCTGCCTGCACTCTCTTCTTCACCTCTCTTCCACAATCCCCATTACTCTGTACTGTTGATCCCAAGTATTTAAACTCATCCACCTTCACCAACTCTACTTCCTGCATCCTCACCATTCCACTGACCTCCCCCTCATTTACACACATGTATTCCGTCTTATTCCTACTGACCTTCATTCCTCTCCTCTCTAGAGCATATCTCCACCTCTCCAGGGTCTCCTCAACCTGCTCCATACTATCGCTACAGCTTACAATGTCATCAGCAAAAATATTTCTAAATGTCTTATAAATGTAAAATTCATGATGCTGTGCTTTTCTGAAAGTAGACTAAAAGAAAAATAATACCAGCTAACTAAATGAGATCAGTGCTATCAGGTGTTGTCACTGATTAGGAATCTGGTTGGAACAAAACCTGCAGCCACAGGGGGTCCACAGGACCGAGATTGGGAAACACTGCAGTAGCACCTTGAGGCAGCTGGATGAATGTCTTTTGTAACCAAAAGAAATGATTATTGATAACGGGTGGTATCAGCCTAGCTTAAAGATAATAAATCAGCAACACTTGAATGCTTGCAAGTAGAAGACAGCAACCTTATAATCCAAGAGAAGACACTGAGATTAGACAGGAGAGAGGAAAACAAAGAACAGCAATAAAGGAAAACTGTAAATGAAATATGTTACAAGGTGCCAAATGAGTTCACTCCGTAGTCCCACCAGCAATCATGTATAATGTAAACAGTAACTCCAGAATCCCACCCCTAGACCGTAAATGCAAAAAACTAAACTGAGGTTTCTCAAATAAAAACACAGGTAAAAATCAACAGGTTATGCTTATGAGTGGGTAAACAATCCCATCCTAACCCCATCATTCACAATACAAGAGTCAATGTATGATAAAATGAAAAAAAAATCTGAAGATAAATATGACATGCAAGAAAATATTAAACAATTGTGGGTCGAGAGTATGTGGAGCATGCAAGGCTCGTGTTCTGACCCCTCACAACCTCTAGTGACTCTCTAATCACATGTGTATGTACAGGCACGAAATACACATATGAAAAAAGAAAGAAGTAGTAATTATGAAACAATTTTCAGGAAAATGTCTAAGCAATACTGGAATATCATAAATAAAATAGTCAAAGCGGCCAAAACACCAGTGACATGAAGGAGTCAAGGACATTGAGTGCCTGTTGAGGGTCAGTGAACAGCTGCTGACCTCCCGGGAAGGATGTTTGAGGCTTGGCCAGATAAATCAGGAAAGGTGAAAGACCACTTTGTGGAGTCTTTCTGATCACCAGAGACGTGGTCTTGTGTGGTGTGGACTGAGTATTGGCAGTAAATGTTGATCTTCCATCCTTCATAAGTTACATTTGAATCGTTGAGTTCCTCTTTCAGAATACTAACTCGGTCAGAATAGCGAAGCATCTTGATGATAATTGGATGTAGACGTGCACTGTCACTTTCCCTCATTTATATTCTATGTGCCCTGTGGCAGATATGGGGTGCTATCACTCCCTTGAACCCTTGTCCAATACACCAGACACCAGATAAAAGTCCAAAAGATGACTTTATTCATAAGCCACAGTGCACAAAGCACCCTCTCCTCCACAATACTCAAACACAAACCAATAATCACTACAATAATACTCTCCACCACTCCCAGACGCTTTGCCCTCCTACCACCCAGCTCAGCTCCTCGTCTGGGAGCTCCCACAGTCCTTTTATACACCCTGACCCGGAAGTGTTCCAATCCCCAGTCCATGTGATCTCCCATCACTTCCGGGTCAGATAAAAAGTCCTTTTTCTTTACCCCGGAAGCACGTCATTCCCCTTGTCCATGTGACTCGGACATACTTCCGGGGCGTAGGGTAAATAAACAATGTTCCTCCCTGCAGCATCTCCTAGAGGCCCCCATGGTATCCAGCAGGGCTGTGTATAAAAACTCCAATGTCCATGATGCCCTGCTGGTCTTCGGGGAACCTCCATACTGCGTGGAGGGCTCCACCTAGCGGCTTGGGGGTATTGGACGGGATGAACGGCCGGCCATACACCACAGCCCGGACAATTTCATGCCTCAATTTGGGATGGTCAGAAACCAAAAAGCCTTTGTTTTTCACAAAGCTTAAAACATATCCCCACACTTAACATAATCTGGAACTCCAATAATTCTG
This sequence comes from Polypterus bichir lapradei, assembly GCA_026402145.1. Taxonomy (NCBI): domain Eukaryota; kingdom Metazoa; phylum Chordata; class Cladistia; order Polypteriformes; family Polypteridae; genus Polypterus; species Polypterus bichir. The sequence continues at coordinate 231,679,014 of JANRMT010062791.1, read as the reverse complement.
ATGTTGTCTCTCCTTATTCCATCTTCTTGTCCATAAAGTTTCTTATGGAGAGTTTGGGCCTCAGCATAGGAACGTGTCTCAGAGTCCTGCTGCTCCACATGAGTAAAGACCAGAATAAAAACTAACAAGAGTTTCTGCTGTTCATTTCTGATTTTGACAATATCAGCATGAAGGTCAGAAAAAACGTCTCTCTTCTGATGCGTTCAAGGTCACACAGCATTCTTCTCCGATATAAAGGCCTTCGGTTGATCAAAAGTGAAAACTGCTCCAGAGTTATCTGACGTCATGGCAGCCTCAATCAGACTCCTCTGGGCTTTCTTCACTGGCCTTGAATCAGAAGAACCAGGGTGTGTCTTCTGATCTGAACAATTCATACGTCACACCAACAAGTAAAAAAGGGTATGTTGAGGCTTTGATGAGACATTTTGAGGTTAATTTGTAAAAACAGTAATTGCAGGGTAGCTGAACAAAGCTGAACACATCCACTACTCCACCGAGCATCAAGTGGCACCTCAACTACAAAATGTATACAAAAATATCTTATTTAAATCACTAAATCAAAACAGAAGAATGAAGTAAGTGAAATATTAATGCACTGACCCAGAGGAGCACCAGTGATGTAGGACAAAAAAATTAAGATGAGAAATCCTGGAATTGGAAAAGTTACTTGTATTAGTGTCTGTTCTGGATGAGGAGTAGCAGGTGTAACCAGGACTGGTCAGCTTTATCACACACTGGCCTCATTTATATTGACAATTAGAATATTAATAGACATGCACTGCTATGATTTATTTATGCTAACAAAATTGAAATTTCAGTGTTTATTGTGTATTAAAGTTATTGTGCAATGTCAATTTCAAATTTATTTATATAGCACATTTAAAACAACATAGGAATGCTGTGGCCAAAGTGCCTTACAATAATAGAATAAAAGAAAAACATACAATTAACATGAATAACAGAAATAGAAATAAAATAAATGAACAGAAATAAAATAAATAATAAATCGAAGTAATGTTACATAATCATAATGAGGAAACCATCAGTATTACTGAAGGTCACAGAATGCAAGTGAATAGAAACGAGTCTTTATCTTGTTTTGAAAATTCAATTGTAGACGACTCCTTTATGTGATGAGGTAAAGAGTTCCACAGGCGAGGAGCAGCAGCTGTAAAAGCCCTGTCTGACCCCCTTAGTTTTACACTTGGTACGAGGGACAACAAGAGACAACTGACCAGAAGATCTAAGCACTCTGGATGGCTGGTCTAAAACACACAATTCAGATAAATAGGCAGGGGCAAACCCATGTAAAGATTTAAAAACTAGCAAACAAGATTTTAAAATCAATTCGAAAACTGACAGGCAGCCAGTGTAAAGATGCTAATATTGGAGAAACAGAATCAGACTTTCTTGCCCCAACCAGAAAGCGAGCGGCAGCATTCTGGACCAACTGTAACCTGCGAATCAGGGATTTACTAATCCCAGAATACAGCGAGTTGCAGTAATCAAGGCGAGAAAAGATAAAAAGCAAGAGTAGCTTTCTCAAGATCTTTAGAAGATAAAAAAGGCTTGATCTTACCTAAAAGACGAAGCTGGAAAAAAGCAACTCTAAACTACAGAATTAATCCGTTTCTCAAAATAGAGGTTACTGTCAAAGATAACACCAAGATCGTGGACTTGAGGTTTGCAAAAGACAGAAAGAGCCGAGAAGTCCAAGACCAATTTGGGTTTTAGCTGAAGGACCCACTATAAGCACCTCTGTTTTATTTTGATTCAGATTAAGAAAATTATTAGCCATCCAGGATCTTAGTTCAGACAGACAGTTGTGCTGTTCATTTATTGCAGAGTTGCAGACGGGAATATAAACCTGTGTAGCATCAGCACAACGGAGTCAGTAATAATAGAGATGTCATTGAAAACTTTAAGGAAGGCCGTCTCGACACCATGATAACACCTAAAGCCAGATTGGCAGATCTCAAATAAATTATTGGAATTATTAGTGCAAGTTCATATACGGAAATGATGTGTATTTAAATTATTCATTCTGTGGTTGTCATTAATCAAGGACAGGCGTCTGCCACCTTTTCATTAATTTCAGTCACACCAGGAGATGTTCCTGCTATAATTGTATGAAAAGCCTCATTCTTCAACCTGATGATAGTTTCTCTCACTTCTGGTATCCATTTACCTTTACTTATTTTGCAGACGCCTTAATCCAAGGCAGCTTACAAGATTTATGATACAATTGGTCGAATTTCATTTGGTTTTCCAACTGGAACACAGGCAGGTCACATAACTTGTTCATGGACACACAGGGAGTCAGTAATGGGATTTGAACCAACAACCTCAGGGTTTGCAGTCCAAAGCCTTAACAACTCCACCATACTGCCTGCTATCCTTCAAAGACTGCTAGGGCTGTCACCATGACAGACACCAACAAGCTCCTGCCCAGACCTCCTTACAGTGGCCTTTACTACGGAGTTGTTGAACGTGGTCAGTTCAGACTCTACTGCGTAGATAAAAATGAGTACACTACAATATACATACTATATCATCAGAGATACTAACTGAGAAGAAAATGATCAGGAGGTATCAAAAGACGAGCTTGAGTCAGAATGGTGAGTCAAACTGACAACAGAGGAAAGAATACTTGAAATAAGAAATCAGAAACAATTTCAAACTCCCGAGCCAACCTTCACCAATATGATATTGTAATCATCACATACTGTACCTCAAGCAAGGCTGGGTAAAACCACTATGGACACTACAGACGTGATGGCAATAAAATGGCCATAAGTAAACAAAGATGGAGTTGTTAATTATCTTGGATATAATTTTCCATAGTTTTTTTGTTTGTTTCTTTTTTAGTCATTGCATGTATTTTACCTTTTGATAAGGGAGCACCTGAAAGTGGTTCAATGGAACAGTCACACTTGAAATTCCGAAACAGTTTTTGGAGTAAATCTTTACTAAAACAACTTGATACTCATGACAATCAATACATAACAAAATAATATTCAAACACATCAAGATTTCTGAAGGGGGTTTGTAAACAAGTCCAATGACAATCCAAACTTCACCTTTCAAAGTCTTTCTCTTTCCATCAACTGAAATACAGAGCTAACTGAGCAACCTCAACATATACCATTAAACGACAGACAAGTCAAAGCCAGAGAAATCCAAGCTTAAACAATACTAAATTAAAGCACAAGAAAGCCTGCTATAAGAGAAAGGCAGATAAAGCAAAAAAGAAAGAGAAGAGCTGAAATAGCAACAAGTCTGTAATTTTCCTCTCAGGTGACTGCAGCTTATTAGAATATCAGAACAATCTGGATGAGAACAGGCCATTCAGCACAGCAAAGCTCACCAGTCCTATTTATTTAATTCCTCTAAAATAACTTCAAGTCAAGTTCTGAAAGCCCCTAAACTCCTACGGTCTAACGCACTACTTGGTCATTTATTCCAACTGTCTATCATTCTTTGTGTAAAGAAAAACTTCCAAATGTTTGTGCAACATTTACCCATAACTGGTTACCAACAGCGTCCCTGTGTTTTTGTACACATGACAACACAAACCCAACACTCAAGACTGTTAGCTAAAGATACACAGAGATGGACACTTGGTTGGATTAAGCAACTCTGAGAATGTGTTGCTTAAAATCTTCCATAGAAGTAAATCTTTCTTACATATGCATGAAAAAGTTAGTGAACCCTTTGGGAATCCCCTGAATTTTGGCCCAAATTCCTCCTGAGAATGTGGTTTGATCTTCAACTGCCCAACACTAAAAGACAAACACAATCAACCTGAACTCATAACAAATAAACAACTGGACTGTCAATGCTGAACACGTTGTTTAAACATTTACAGTCCCGCCTATTCAGGTGTTCAGCCAATGAGATGTGACTGGAGGTGTGGCTTGGAGGCACCCAGACAAATAAAAGGTAAGCAATGTGGGGGCTGGCAAAGCTGTCTCCTCTCGATACAGATCTGCTCACGGACATACTGAACAAGAACATAAGAAATGTAACAGACAAGAGGAAACCATTCATCAGTCCATCAAGTCTGTTGGTTTAGCTAACAGCTAAGCTGTCACAACATCACATCAAGATAACTCTTAAAGATTGTCAAGAGGAGATTATAAGAAAGGGAGATAAGAATAAGGGTGGAAATGCTAATAAAAGCATTCCAAAGAACATCTTTGCTTCTTTAGTGGTTTTGTTGTTTTTCAAATATTACTTTCCCTTTCATTTATGTAATTTTAAGTTTTGTTTATATTGTGTTCTTTATTAATTATCCAAATATTTTTATGTTTTGTGGGAGAGACCCTAAGAGACATGACCGCATTAATGTCACTCCTGAAAGACCACCCCAGCCTTTATATTGGTGGTCCTTCCGAGGTTCACTGACATTTGATAAGAGCTTTATTAGAATTATCTAAACCAGTAATACATTTTGGGCCTGTGCATGCCAAAGCCTCCTGATGAGTTTGAAGTCAGACTGCCTGGAGTGAGATCTCTCTATAGGTAGACTAGTGAAGGACCTGAGGTTTCCTTTATAAAGCTTGCATTACATAAAATTTGATTTGAACATGTGTGTGCAACTTCCCATACAAACATCAAGATTTACAAAAGAAACTTAACTGGGGAACATATTTACAGTAACTCTGACTCACACATACACAACATTTTAGAGAAACTGGGAAATGACGACACCCTTGTTCAAGGAGGAAAAGGCAGCCAAACCAGCTAAATGATGACTCTCAAGAATAATTCAGTTCACCAAGCCTTTATTATAATGTGTATTAATGTGACAAACATGACACCTGAGAAATTAGAGCTATGATGTACAGACTGTATTTAAGGGAGCCAATGATACGTATTTGCACTGAAGAAATTCTACTTTGTCATCACTTTATATCTGCTAGTAGATGTTACTTCTCAATCTTGATCAAGTAGTAAAATCCAGCCAAACCAGCTAAATGACAACTCAGAAGCATAATAATTCATTTCACCGAGCTGTTCTTATAAGGTGTGTTGAAGTGACAAACATCATACCACAAAAATGATGACTATGATGTACAGACTGCATTTTAGCTCCCTTTAAGAGCGCCAATGATATGCATTTGCATTAAAGAAATTCTGTCGTGCCATCACTTTATATCTGCTAGGTGTTTTCACTTCTCAGGGAGCTGGCCATCAGCTCAATAGTACCTCGGCCATGTTTAACTCCGTTATGTTGGCTGTGCTGGAAGCCATTAACTGACTGCTGATGCACTAAATCTTGTTTTCGTAAGGTGTGGGTGTACAGACATAATACATGACATGTTCTTGCCAACACAAAAAGTCAATCTGCACAGATGTCCAGTTCTCCTAACACAACTTAAACACTATACTGCACTCATATTGCAAAAAGGGCACCTAGCAAGATTGAAGCTGTTTTTGTTAACCATAAGCAGTGACATTCCATTAATACACAAGTCATCCAAGATGTGACTGACAAATGTCATGTCTCCATGGCCTCAGTCAAACCGCGATTCATTTATTTTCAGACAAAGTAGCTTTGATAGACGTGATGTTTCTTTACATGGTGAAGTAACTTGCTAAACCCTCAGTGTTTCATATGACCTGACCTATTCATTGTAACAGCAATCATGTCATTACATGTGCCAGGGGACAGTGGCTTCCTGCACAGACAGTTTTGCCCTACACCTTTCCTGAACCCCAGAGCACAGAGGAGAGGCACTGCAACTACATGTATGACCTTTCACTCTCAGATGCAGAGCAAAACCAGACATTCTCGAATGCAGGTGGCGGGTCTCGACGCTTCAGGAGGAAAAGGCTGATCTACCAGCCCATGAAGTTCTGCAGCATAATGATTGCATATAGAGGTGACGGATTAGCAGGCTCCATATGTGAATGTTTTCAGGGTGGCAATTAAAGGAGTGTTCATAGATACATATTTAAAAAGTGACTATGATTTACAAAACGTTAATTTTGTAGTAATGTGCATACATCTGGTTAATAAATCTGATTTTTTTTCTAGGCGTACAGATTTTCCTGTTTATTTTTCTTATTTGTGTGTGCATATTTTCACGCTCAATTCCATGCAAAGTTTTATAAATGTCACCCCTGGTCTGGTGTGTCGGTCTTTTGAATGCCTGAATTCCCATGTCACCATGTGTGTGTCCCCATTTCACAGTGGTTTGGAGGTAAAAGATCACTGCACACCATTGCTATTACCTCATGGTAGATTCATAGCTTTGCTTTTGCAGGACCAGGACGCCATCATCAATGTAGCACTGAATTAAAAATTGTTATAAAGACATCTGATAGGAGATGTCATGATAGTTAAAGCTTGAGAGAAGTTAGGTAATGAAAAAGACAATTAGCTAAAACAAAAGAAGAAATCTACAAGAGAAAGGCTTAACACTAGAATTACCAGAGCCTATGAAAAAACTCGTAGATCCAGCCCACCTTAAATCCCATCGCACCTCTCCATCAGCGTCCTTTGTCCTGTAAATGTGCCAATAAAGACAAGCAGCCTGCTATTCCATCCCCCCACCGCCCCAGAACTTGCGCAAAGTTCTCCCTGTTCATGCCTTGATTATCTGGGAGTAAAGTGCTGGAGGTTTAGAGTGGAAATAATAGATCGTTATTTGGAACACATGCATTTCATGTTTCATGTGTGTTCCGTTTCTACAATAATCTGTGTAAAGACATTGTTAAAACAGAAACCTTTTTCATATTTTAGGAATAAATGACAAAATATTGGCATAAGCTATATGATGCGTTAAGACTCAAGTCCAAAGATCAAATAAGCACTTTCACAAAAGGTTCAAGGATAATACAACAGCTTCCATAGTGTAGTGGTAAGATTTACTGACTTGTAATCAAGAGTCCCCGGTTCGATCCCGACTGCCTCCTATATTTGTTGATTTCAGTAGTGAGCTGCTCCTATTGTTAATATTATACAGTACACACATACACTTGGTTTGCGTCTGTAACAAACGGTGTACATTTATAGGACTTGTAAAAGTCACCGTGTTTTTTTCCACTTTTATTCTCTCAGTCACAATCACGATACATACTACCGCTCTAGGGATCTGACGCCGTTAGTTTTTATTTGAAACTGGGAATACCCGTAGATGTGAGTGGTGTTATGGCAATGGAACTGGACATTCTCTGATCTGGAGGGATAAAAGCTGCCACACAAACGCTGGCGAATCTGCCTTATTCGTACCTCACTGTCACTTGATTTTTTTTTTTTATTCAGTTTTATTGAGTGTTCCTGCTCACGCTGAATTGGTATGCACCTTATGGTATATGGTGTCAAAAAATAAAAACAAAAAAAAAAAAAAAACAGAGACATAGGTATATATGATATTTGGAACTATTCATTTTATAGTACATTTCGGAAAACACTGTGGCACGGATGCAACATTATTCATATTCATTCGCATAACACCTTGCGCTTGTAATCAGTGACCGCGTGTTTTCTTTTTTTTTTCTCCGATCTGGCCACTCCCCACATGTTGCGGTTTCTTTTGTACTCCAGGACATGCAGAGGAAAGAATAGTACAGAGAGGTCAGTTCAGCGCTATATGCACTCATCAAATTCAAATGCTAACAGTTCAGAAACACGCAAGGACCGTCCTTCCTACATTTACAACATGCGTACCTGTTGCAATGTACACACTTTTCTCTATGCTGTGGTTTCTATTACATTGAAATGGCACCTGACACTGACTCAGTTTACTTTCCTGGGGAAAGCGGCTGTCTTGGAACAGAAGCTTGTCGATGTTGCATCCTCCTTTTCTTTTTCCATCGCCTTTTCTAGTAAGATGTGATGACGAAGTTTCTTTTGCAAGGTGAGCCATGAACACTCTTCTTTTCTCAGTGGTCCCCGTGCATGCCTTGCACAGTACATGTGCGTTGATCGCCGCCAGGTCAAGCTTGTTATAGCACACAGAAACTGGCCACCTGCGTGTTCCTGCACGCATTGAATAAGCTCACGCCCTCTGGTGCACGATGTCAACGCAGCACGGAGAAAAAAAGAAAGACAAATATATGGGACTTTGGGTATACATTTATTGTACTTGTAAAAGTTAGCTTTTTTCAGTTTTATTCTCTAAATCATGATCACGCTGTATCCCCCCAAAACCCAGACCCTCCTTATCTGACTCTAAGTAACAGCACCAGCGTAAATTCACACCCGATCTGACGCTGTTTGTTTTCAAATAATATTGCATTAGTGCAATGATGTTTTCAGATTGGTACTATTCAGGTCATAAAATGATTTCTTCAAAATGTCACATATATTGTCTCTCTTTCAGGTGTGTAATAGAAATCACAGCATAGAAAGAAGTGTGTACACTCCAACAGGTACGCATGTCATAAATGTAGGAAGGACGGTCCTTGCGTGTGTGTGAACTGTTAACATTTGAATTTGATGATTGCATATAGCGTGGAACTGACCTCTCTGTACTATTCTTTCCTCTGCATGTCCTGGAGTACAAAAGAAACACCACCATACAGCAACGTGGAGACTAGCAACATCGGGGGAAAAAAAAACACGCGATCAACGATTACAACCTCAAGATGTTATGCAGATGAATATGAATAATATGAATAATGTTGCATCCGTGCCACAATGTTTTCCGAAATGTACTATACAGGTCATAAAATGAATAATTCCAAATATCATATGTACCAACGTCTCGGGGTTTTTTTTTTTGACATCATAGACCATAAGGTTCATACTAATTCAGCGTGAGCGGGAACACTCAAAAAAACTGTGAGATACGAATAAGGGAGATTCACCAGCGTTTATATGTCAGCTTTTATCCCTCTAGATCAGAGCATGTCCAGGTCCACTGCCTTAGAACACCACTCACATCTACAGTTACTCCCAGTTTCAAATAAAAAGTAACAGCGTCAGCTCCCTAGAGCGGTAGTATGTATCGTGATTGTGACTGAGAATAAAAGTGAAGAAAAAAAAAAACAGTAACTTTGACAAGTCCTATAAATGTACACTGTCTGTTACAGATGCAAACCAAACGTATGTGTGCACTGTATAGTATTAACAATAAGAGCAGCTCACTACAGAAAACAGGCAAATATAGGAGGCAGTCGGGAATGAACCGAGGACTCTTGGTTACAAGTCAGCAAATCTTACCGCTACGCCACGGAAGCTGTTGTCGTATTCTTGAACCTTTTGTGAAAGTGTTTATTTGATCTTTGGACTTCAGGCTTCACACATTATATAGTTTATGCCAACATTTTGTCATTTACTACTCAAATATGAAAAACGTTTCTGTTTTAACAATGTGTTTACACAGATTATTGTAGAAACGGAACACAAATGAAATGCATGTGTTCCAAATAACAATCTATTATTTGCACTCTGAAACTCCAGCACTTCTCTCCCAGATAATCAAGGCATGAACTGGGAGAACTTTGTGCACGTTCTGCGGCTGTGGGGGGATGGAATAGCAAGCTGCTTGCTGCTTCTCTTAATCAGCACATTTACAGGATAAAAGATGCTGACGGAGAGGTGTGATGGGATTTAAGGTGGGCTGGATCTACAAGTTTTTTCGTAGGCTCTGATAATTCTAGAGTTAAACAGAAGAAAGCTGGTGTTCCGGACCGGCCAATCAGAATGAAGAGGATTAGGATTTGTTGGCTTTACCTGAAGTCCAGTGATCATTGAAAGAATCCCTGAGACATCAAGGAACTGAAAACTTTGGAAATGATGAATAGACAAGAAATTGAACCCTGAGTCGCAGCTGCAGGAAACGTTTGGTGGAGGTCATTGCAGCAAAAGGAGGATCAGAAACTTTCTAAAGACAGGGGGTCACAAACTGGACTGTTCCCATGTTTAAACAATGTATTCAAGAATGACAAGGGTCTAATTGTTTGTTATTAGTTTAAGATGACTGTGTTTGTCTGTTTTGGGGACTTAATTAAAGATCAGACCACAGAATTAGGAGAAACTATTGCAGAAATAAAAGGAATTCCAATGGGTTCACAAACTTTTTTTTTTACCAAAGACACGCTTAGAGTGTATACAAACAATAATGGAAGAAGTGCAGATTCCTAAACCCTGTGAAATTTAGTGAAATTGATGTGTTTAATATAGTTTGAATGTTTGTCTTAGTTTCTTAAAAAAAAGCACAAGACAGCACTTTCAGGCCCATAACCCTAACCCTAAAACATACACTGATCATTATTTTTCACTTACTTGTTTTAGATGAGGTCTTAAGTGGTGTCTGACCTTCCTCAGTCCTAGGAGATGAAATTCCTTCAGTCGTCTTTGAGTCAGACTGTAATGATTCATATTGTACACTGACAAAAGACTCCGGAGATGAAGAGTGTCTGCTATGAGCAGAACCTAACCGAGTCACTGATCCATCTTGATCTCCATTATGAAGGTCATCTTCCTTGACACTCACCATACTCCTACAATTGTCCATCTCAGTGCTGACACACTCCTCTTCATCCTCCTCTTTAATACTCACTGATCTCAGTTCACGGTCCTCTTCTTTAATGTCCAGACTCTCCTGTTTAGGGTGGACACACTCCCACTCACAGTCCTCCTCCTTAACATTTATGATCCTTAATTCTACGACATTCAGGTCAGCCTCACACATCTCCTCTTTCACATCCATCTAGTTACAGTAAATGGTAGATTTTTCTGTCTCTGTGGAAAAAAAACAGAAATCAATTCCATTAAAACTGCATCATTCGGATCTAAAGACAATTGATTTTTATAACATCCTGTTATTAAAGCTGATGTCAAGTCAGACAGTTCATAGCAATCAGACAGTAACTCATCATTTTCCATGTCAAATTAGCTGTAAAATGAGTTTGGGAACGAAAGGAAGGTCCATCAGGGTAGAAGAAGAAGGAGGCCATCTTACACAGTTGTGTGTCAACAGTATTCACTAATTTGATTGAACATTCAATACTGTTAGGGTCCCGGAATTTTGTTAACAGTTAATGTTAAGGAAGGTTTATACAAGTTAAGCCTCAGGATTATGTTAAAAAACAGGGGCGTATAAAGGAGGAACTTAAAATCGCTGGTCAACTTGTCTAATGTGACATTGCCCCAACCTTGCAAAATCCAAAAATCCAAGTCATAGCCTTCATTTACATAATCGTATCGTGATGGAGGCAGTTGCCGGTATGTCCCTGTACAGATGGCCGCCTAATGTGAGACACCCAATGTCTGACTTCAACTAGCCTGCGACTCACTAGGATAAATTTAAACAGGTTTGATTTTGTTTTCTGCAGTGGGCTGGCGCCCTGCCCGGGGTTTGTTTCCTGCCTTGTATCCTGTGTTGGCTGGGATTGGCTCCAGCAGACCCCCGTGACCCTGTAGTTAGGATATGGCGGGTTGGATAATGGATGGATGTGTTTGTTTTTAGTCTTAGGGGCAGACTGTGTGTGCAGGAGAGCAGACATCCAGTGAATGTTTCCCTGAAGTAGAAGGCACAGAATTAAGTGAAGATGAATAAGAAACTGCAGGATTGGAACCTAACAAAAATAAGAGATGCTCCTCTTTCTGTCATTTCGTGTTTCAGATAGCAAAACAAAAGGGGAGAAAAATAAGATAAAATAAAGGATTCCTGCTGAAGAGCTACAGCTGTTAACTCTTCGTACACCACAGGCGTCATCAGCAGCATGCTGTTAGAAACAGGGCTGAGCACGACTCTACTGAATGGTCGGCACACAATTGTGACAATTGTTTAAAAAACTTGGTCAGGTGATTAGACCTGCGACTGTGGTTGGCACATCTGACATGCTCCAGGACAAAAACATTATTCAAAACAACTTTGTCATTATCAACAACTTTGAATCAAGTTTCAAGTTTATCAGCTTCATCTTGTTTAAGTACACTTGGCACACATCACAAATATTTTAGTACTTAACACAGTAATAAACTCCTATTAAACAGCAGCACCTCTCAGTATTGTGAGATTGGCATGGTGGAGGCCTTGTGTGCCTCTGTCTTTCTTAGCACTCCATTTCTGCTTCTGGCGGACCACTTTGCTATTGGTAACCCTAAAAAGGGGGGCCAGTGTAAAAGTGTCTCATTATTGACCTTCATGAATATTCTAATTAAATTAAAGTGGGTCTTGGCCAGAAGAGGGATGCCAGTCATGACAGTGGTGTTCACCTAAGAGATGCACATGGGGTGACCCACACAGCCTGGTTGGGTCTGTAAGATAAAGTCACATGTATAAGTAGCCAAATGGACCTTAACTTCCACCTAACCACTGTGGTCCATTGCAAAACAAACACAATTAGAACTTATCGGGGTATAGGAAGAAAACCAGAGTACCTGTAGAGGGCAGGAGCCAGCTATAGACCATCATAGGGTACACTCACATTCAAGTCCACAGCCACACCAAGACAAGCTAGATTTGCCAGGCCACTAAACCTGAGCATCTTTAGAGAAGTGGAGAAAATAAGAATAAAAGAGCAGACATGGAAACTGCATAGAGACTTAAAAAACAGGCTGAGATTCAAATTCATTCCGACAGAACAGTAAGGTAGTAACACAAACCACAAATCTCTATTAACTTCTCTAATACTAACAGACATTACTGGTTTGGCTTCAGCACTGAAACATGGGAGTTTGTCATATTTGATACAGGTTAAATGGGAAAAAAGACACACATTTAAGTGTCCATCCAAGCAATGCACGTAAATGTCTGCTGAATGCATTGGGTTAAGCAGGTTTGAGGCTGTGTGTGTACATACAGATACTGATGGCCAGCCTTTACCAGTTAAGAACGTAATTTATAGTCTTAAAGGCAAGTAACTTTATGGCAGCACTGCCGTTTTCTTACACTATACGTTAGTACTAGCTGAAATACCTAGCTTTGCCCTGGAGGAAAATAAAAGTGATTTTTTTTTATTATTGTTTGAGAAAAAATAATTTAAAAAAATCTTTAAAAATAAATTAACAAACAATGAAGACTCACTATTTGTGCTTGTCTTGCGGTCTTTGTATGTACGTTATCATTCAGCTGACGCTCGGAACCGGCCAACTCTAATTTCAAAAGCAACAAGGGCGTGGTGCTGCTCAAACATAAAGAATGCTGGCAGTCACCTCCAGTTCGCCCTCTAGTGGTCGTTCCGAGTGTCAACTGGATGATAACATGCATAGATAGATAGATAGATAGATAGATAGATAGATAGATAGATAGATAGATAGATAGATAGATAGATAGATAGATACTTTATTAATCCCAAGGGGAAATTCACATAATCCAGCAGCAGTATACTGATACAAAGAAACAATATTAAATTAAATAGTAATAAAAATAAAAAAAGTTAGCATTTACTCCCCCGGGTGGAATTGAAGAGTCGCATAGTGTGGGGGAGGAACGATCTCCTCAGTCTGTCAGTGGAGCAGGACAGTGACAAAAGTCTGTCACTGAAGCTACTCCTCTGCCTGGAGATGACACTGTTCATACAAGACCACAAGATCACCCTCCACCCTACCCAGAAGGGGGTGTTGGTTAGGGTTGATTTCATCCTACAGTATTTTTAGTCGACCAATGAGAAACATGTGTACTAAGTTTCATGAAAATTGCTCCTGCCGTTCGGAAGTGATACTGGAACATATATACATTGACCTCTCTCTCTCTCTCTCTATATATATATATATATACTCAGCAAAAAAAGAAACGTCCTCTGACTTTCAACTGTTTTTACTTTCAGTAGACTTAATGTGTAAATATTTGTATGAACACTAAAAGAGTCAACACCATAAGACATAAACTAAAAATGTTTCACAATGTGTCCCTGAATGAAGGGAGGCTCAAAATCAAAAGTACCAGTCAGTATCTGGTGTGGCCACCAGCTGCTTGAAGTACTGCAGTGCATCTCCTCCTCATGGACTGGACCAGATTTGTCAGTTCTTGCTGTGAGATGTTACCCCACTCTTCCACCAAGGCACCTGCAAGTTCCTGGACATTTCTGGGGGGAATGGCCCTAGCCCTCACCCCGCGATCCAACAGGTCCCAGATGTGCTCAATGGGATTGAGATCTGGGCTCTTCGCTGGCCATGGCAGAACACTGACATTGCTGTCATGCAGAAGCTCACGCACTTTTTGCCACTCCTGTCTGGTCCAGCGAAGGTGGGTTTGTGCCCATAGGCGGCGTTGTTGCTGGTGATGTCTGGTAAGGACCTGCCTTACAACAGGCCTGCAAGCCCTCAGTCCAGCCTCTCTCAGCCTATTGCGGACAGTCTGAACACTGATGGAGGGATTGTGTGTTCCTGGTGTGACTCGGGCAGTTGTTGTGGCCATCCTGTACCTGTCACGCAGGTGTGATATTCGGATGTACCGATCCTGTGCAGGTGTTGTTACACGTGGTCTTCCACTGCGAGGATGATCAGCTGTCCTTCCTGTCTCCCTGTTCCACTGTCTTAGGCGTCTCACAGTGTGGACATGGCAATTTATTGCCCTAGCCACATCAGCAGTCCTCATGCCTCCCTGCAGCATGCCTAATGCACGTTCACGCAGATGAGCAGGGACCCTGGGCATCTTTCTTTGGGTGTTTTTCACAGTCAGTAGACAAGTCTCTTTAGTGTCCTGCATTTTTAGAACTGTGACCTTAAATGCTTACTTTCTGTAAGCTGTTAAGGTCTTAACGACCATTCCACAGGTGCATGTTAATTAATTGATTATGGTTAATTGAACATGCATGGAAAACATTGTTTAAACAATTTACAAATGAAGATCTGTAAAGTTATTTGGATTTTTAAAAAATTATTGTTGAAATATACAGTCCTGAAAAAGGGACGTTTCTTTTTTTTGCTGAGTATATATATATATATATATATATATATATATATATATATATATGACTAGGGGGCTTCACTCACCCACCCCTGAGTTTGGTTTACCAGATATACAATTTAAAGAGATTGTTATTTTCATGGGAATGGTTATATATGCATTATTTTCCCTTTTACTTTAATACTTTTGTAAAAACAATACTTGTCCTTTATTTCCGGCCAAGGGCGTGGTTAAATCTCTTTCTCGCAGGACATATTACGCTGCTTGTGTTGTGAAGGGGGGCGGCTGAATGCTCGCTAAGGATATGCTGTCGGATCATCTGCTGGCGAGCTGCGTATTCTGCTTGTCGTTGTTTTAAGTGCTGAGAGCACATGAAGTGTGCCTGACAAAAGCATTCCAACAACTGCTAGGTTAGATGTCCGTGAACTTGTTTTAAATGTCGTCTCACTGCCTTGTCTCGCCTGACGTTGAAACTGTCTCTCACCAGACGTCAAATTGTCTTCTGAGAAGATCACGTCTCGTCTCCCTCCCAAGATTTTTTATAATAGAGACACAGATTTTTCTCAGCTCGTATTCTTTAAAGACCCTTCTTCATGGTCATGGACTCCAGTTCGTTTTTCACGTTTACTAATCTGACTCCTCGCTATTCTTTTAATGGCCAGCTGCATGGTAACCATTTCCGCGACTGTCTTTGAACTGGACACCGCGAAGGGACAAAAGAGAAACAAAGGCAGAAATCAAAGCACCATACGTGTGGAATGGACGTCTCCCCAATGTCTGCGATTCGAGAAGGCATCGACAAAAGGAACACATGGAGAGGAATGAATAGGCGCCAGTGGTGAGACTGGGTGCTAGGAATTAAAATTTGGGACTTGGCCAGGTGAAGTGAACCATACGGAAGCGTATTAGGGCCACGGAGAAAAAAAATACGAACACAGTGAAGGAAAAAAAAAGTAAATGTCGAGAATAAAGTCGACATGTTGACTTTATTCTCGACATTTCCACCTTATTCTGATAGTTTATTTTGGCAGTAGAATGTCGCAAACTAAACTTCATCTTAAAATGAGTGTTTAATTTACTAGATTTTCTCAAACCCTGTCATAAATTATGTAGCACATTAAATGCTTTGTGTTAAGTGTTCCCTGAGCCATTTTAATCACTATGTGCTGCTTAAACTGACTTCCTCTTGCACTAAGAGGAGGCGAATGCAGCGATCGCCACACAGAATACATTCACTTCATGATATTCCTGCTCTCTGAACATTTAGAATGCTAAGATAAATGCTTGATATCATTTTCATGATAAAATGTATTAAAGCATGTGGGGGCACGGTGGCGTGGTGGTTGTACTGCTGCCTTGCAGCAAGGAGGTCCCGGGTGTTCCCTGCCTTGAATTTGCACGTTTTTCTGGTGAGTTTACTCGGCGTGCTTCAGTTTCCTTTCAAAGTCATGTAGGACGTGGGGTTTTGTTATGTATTATTGACCCTGCTAATGTATGTGTTGCTCGTATTCACCCTGCGATGTGCTGGCGCCCCATTCAGGATTTGCTCCTGCCTCGCACACAATGCTTGCTGGGATGGGCGTAACCCTTAATGGATGGCATAATTAAACATGTATAACGAAGATTTTTTATGAAGTTCTGAAAACTGAGGTCAAAGTTTATAATTAGTTTTAATTTCACAAAGACGTTTATCGTATGGGGATTGGTTATGTGGAGAAAGAAAAAGAAAGGATAGGAACTGGGGGTTTAGTATATCAGATAGAGACAGCACGCATAAAGAAAGCCCGCTCAGAAGAACACGAATTGTGTGTTCGTGTGTCCGACCACCACATCATGAACCCAATATTTACACAATATTTCAGTTAAACCTAAATGCAAGAGAGCAGCACTACAGCCACGCCACCGTGCCCGTTTAATACATGCTTTAATGCATTATCATGAAAAAGATATCAATTGTTTATCTTAGTATTCTTAATGTTCATACAGCAGGAACATCATGAAGTCAATGTGAGGCGATCGTTGCTGGCGCCGCCTCTTAGTGCGAAGTCAGTTTAAGAAGCGTAGAGATTAACAACTGGGTCGGGGAACACTTAACACAAAGCATTTAATGTGCTACATTAACTTATGACGGGGTTTGAGAAAATCTACTAAATTAAACATTTATTTTAAGATGAAGTTTAGTTTGAGACATTCTACTGCCAAAATAAACTACAAAAATAAAGTGGAAATGTCGACTTTAATCTCGACATTTAGTTTTTTTTTTTCTTCACTGTGTATGTTTTTTTTTTCTCCGTGGCCCTAATACGCTTCCGTAGAACCGCACATACCAATGAACAGAAACATCACGCGAGTAACCACATGAGGATTCACTCGAGCAAAGTTCGGCGGGGGGCCAAAGAACACGAACTCGTCTCTCACTCAAGTCGCGCGCGGCGATTCTAATGGAGTGAATGAAAATTCACATATCCATAAAGTGCATCCCCAAAATCCAGATCACTTACTGTCTGTCTCTTGGTGATGGGATTGTTTCTGAACTCGTTCACACTTCTGTGTCCGTAGTGTTTCACAAAGCGAGACAGTGGCAGCTAGGCTACAGTAGCTGTCGCGTTGAATGACGTCATCCTGCAGCCGACATAGGATCACGTGACAGGTAAGCGAGCCCTTAGACATAGAATTACTAGACGCCGCATGACCAGCAGCATCGTACGTCAACGTCGCCGCCATATTGCGAGTGGCACTGCTGTGTAGTGAAGTAATGGATAAAGATGCCTCACGCATGTATCGTTTGGGATTGTACAAACCGCTGTATGCTCCAAACCAGATCCCGGGGGATTACATTTAATAGGTAAGGCTGAAAAATTGTTTTGGTTATATTTGGCCATTAGTAAATCCCCTTTTATAATCTTAACTTTAGCCAAGGCAGGCTAAGCTAGCAAAGCTGTGCATTTATGTGCTCAAGTGAGCCTCCAAACAACGTTTTGGCTAAACGTATTTAGTCACTAACTATGTAGATTGTTGTTAGCTGTTAACATTTCTCAAACGTTGAAGGTTTCCCAAAGAAATCCACCTCAGGAAGCAGTGGGAGGTAGCCCTTAGATGGGATTTTGAGAAAGCCGTCCTGTGATGTGTGCCGTGCTAGTTTGGTAACAGATGCTGTACTGGCATCATATGATCAAAGCTACCACTCACTCACTTTAAAAAACAAAGGAGGTTTGATGATTCCATCTGAGGGTACAATCAAGGTGGTCAAAGTAGCTGAGCGTGTTATCCGACAGTCGACATTAGGGCAAGCTGTCAGTGTATCTTTGATCAATCAGTTTGTTCAGGCTGAGATTAGTTCAGATGATGTGTTTTTTTCTCAAGGAGCACATTGAGGAAACACAGTTTGAAATTGACAACCATCATTTTATGCTCATGTCTTTAGTTGTGTCTGTCTTCCACAAACTAAGGCTGCACCATATTGCCAGA
This sequence comes from Polypterus bichir lapradei, assembly GCA_026402145.1. Classification (NCBI taxonomy): domain Eukaryota; kingdom Metazoa; phylum Chordata; class Cladistia; order Polypteriformes; family Polypteridae; genus Polypterus; species Polypterus bichir. The sequence continues at coordinate 231,660,733 of JANRMT010062791.1, read as the reverse complement.
CTGAATACTCTCAAATTACAGAGTGGCAACACACGGAAAAAGTTATGTACGACAGTTCTGTTTCATGGATTTTAGATCCTATCCTGTATATATTTAATTAACCACATTGTGTGTGTGCGTGTGTGTGAGAGAGAGAGAGAGATTGACTGAGAGAGGAATGAGTGAAATGTTTTCAGAAATAATTAAGCCAATTTGTATACAATAAAATTGTTTATTTCTGTCATTGAGTGTATCATTTCACTGTTAAAAGAAAGAGCAGACTGCCAGTTGCAGTCTTACTATTTTGACTTTCAGACATTGGTCAAGTTTTCATTTCAATAATTAATAACAATAATAATAATAATAATACATTTTATTCAATAGGTGCCTTTCTTAGCACTCAAGGTCACCTTACAATAAAATTAAACATTAGTAAAATTAAAACAAGAGGATTATAAATCAAAAAGCAATAATTAGCAAACAAATAAAGATAACTGGTTGTAACAGTGCAAAATTTATAATTGGTATGCCAGTTTGAAAAGATAAGTTTTGAGGGCAGTTTTAAAATGTGTTATTGAATCGAGCTGATGAATATGAGAGGGGAGAGAATTCCTGAGTTGAGGAGCACTATAAGAGACGCTTGAGCTCCTATAGAACAGAGTTTGATGTGTGGTACAGAAAGACGAGCTGCAGATGAGGATCTGAGTGAGCGAGAGGGAGTGTAAGTCTGTAGGAGATCAGTGAGGTGGCGGGGAGCAAGACTGTGGAGAGCTATAATTGTTAAGAGCGATATTTTGTATTGTATTCAGTAGTGAACAGGGAGCCAGTGAAGTTGAGAGAGAGTATGTGTAATATGTTCAGTGAATTTAGAACAGCAGGGTATTATCCTGGCAGCAGAATTTTGAAGAAGTTGTAAGCGATGGATACGTTTTTGTGGGATGCCAGATAGAATAGCATTACAGTAATCTATACGTGAGGTGACTCGGGCATTAACCAATACTTCAGTACTGTGTTGCGTAAGAACAGGACGAAGTCTAGAAATATTTCGTGTTGTATATGATTGTTTAATGATGCTTTTGTCCATTACTTTATGTTTGGATGTTGATTGATATGGTCTGCGTCTTTTGAGATGTATGGCTGCTGGATGGAAGGGCGTGGTTTAAAAGGCACGCTGTATGGGAAGTTAAAAAAACAGGGTTAACAATAAACGACATTTGAAATGTTATTCTGACTGTGTCACTATTACAATCTAGAGAACACTACATTTCGGAGATGGAAGAAGGCAGTCCGAGAAATGTTACTTATATGGGAGGAATTATTTAATAATAATAATAATTATTAGTATTTAATAATTGCCATTATTAGTGCATAAATGGATATGAATAATTGCATTTAAACAATTCGACAAAATCTGTTGTATGTAAACAATACTGTTTTAAACGTTATTGTTTTTTCATCAGAAAACCCGGTTTCCACGTCTACTTGTATTAGTTTAGATAGATAGATACTTTATTAATCCCAAGTATGGTGGATGCGCTGACGTATCGTGTTTGACTGGGCAACATAGTGAATGCGGCGTCTATCTGTATATGTCTATGGATTGCGCAATGCAAATCGAATGGGGACTCGTCGTAAAATAAGAAGATGCGTGTCTTTTACAGTAAAAGTTCTGCGCATGTGCGTGCAAATCGTGCAAGTTGTTCGGGTAGTGACAAACACACTGGACAAGAAGGTTCGAGCAGTTAGTGGCCTGGCCGGCAGGGGTACATATTCGTACAGTTATTTTGGGACGGGAGTGAACCTCATTGTGGTTTCACTTGTTTAGAAGTGTGTGTCTATTTTGCACGTATGCTCGCATCATTAATTGTGTTTATTAGTCTTCACATTACATTTTCCAAGTTTACTTATATTTGTAACCCAATCGCTCACATAGGAGGCCATGGTCTGCCGCCCTGAATATGTCTTTGTCCGTGTATGATCGATGTGTACTGTAGACTGGTATTAGTAGAGGAATGACAGCTCCATGCAATAAGAAACTTGGGGCACCAACCGAGTCGTCACGTCCTAAGGCACAAAAAACAAAACCAAAGATAATGCTCTTTGATTTATGTTTATTCCAGTTATGCGTGTTTCAATTAAAGAAAAGAGGTTTCGGGCTGATTAGCCAAGTGGGGCTCCGTCCGAAGGGCTGCTTGAGCCAATAATGACAGCTCCTGACACAAGATAAGGAGGTCCAAGATGGTGCCTTGTTAGCAGCATGATGCAATTAACTCTTCAATTTGCTTCAGTCTCTGTAGTCCCACCCTATCGAATTTGCCTAATGTTTTAACAAATTAGTACGACGTCATCTTGTATGATAATTGTGAGGACTCTTTTGTTATTTTTTTTTGTTTTGTTTTTCTTATGTAATGGATTTTGTGTCATGTTGGAGGAAGAGAAAGCCGGTAAGCACGTAGTGATTCACACACATAGAGCACATAGAAGATCAAATACAAAACAAAGTATTTAACGTGCTACTTTACTCTACGATGGGATTTGAGAAACTAGTAAATTAAACGATTTTAAGATGAAGTTTATGATGTTCTACTTTAATGACAAAATAAACTACGTGATCAAAGTGGAAATTTCGAGATTAAAGTTGACATTCCGTGCTTTTTTTCCCCACTGCGTGCCTATTTTTTTCCTCTGTACCCTAATAAGCTTTCATATGAAACTCAGACAGTGGGCTACGACTTGGCTTTTCACGGCAAATTTAATATCTGACAACTACTTTTTTATTTCGGGCACTGTGCGACTTTGTGAACTTGAGCTTTTGAGTTTCTCCGACACTCTGTCACTCGATCAACTTCCTTTTCTTGTTTATACCACTGTTTAAACCAACAAATAGTACGTTTTTCTTCACTTGGTATTCGCAGAAATTCTTATGTTTTCCCCCATTTTCCCATTGTCTTTTCACAGAAGGCTGAGCTTAAGGGCTATTTATATTGATTTGTATATTCAAAGAGGCGTAATTCTGGGAGGAGTTGGGACGGGACAGCAGGCGCGTGCACGTGCGTTAATTTTCACGCTGTCCGGGATTTATGTAGTGGAAGAACGTGGAAGTTTGCATACGCACAGATTCCTGCATCTGGATTTTTCTGTGCGTACGCACATTCCTGCTTTTGTGCTTACGTCATGTTATAGTGTGAGTTCTACGCACGGCGTTATACATGAGGCCCAAGGAGTCTACAATATTGAACTTTTTCACAATATTCCCTTTTCTGATATAATGAATTTTGAGTTTTCATTGCCTGTAGGCCATAATCATCAAAATGAAAATAAATAAATGCTAGATATATATATTATTCTGTGTATAATGAATGTATATAATGTATGAGTTTCACTCTTTGAATTGAATTACTGAAATAAATTAACTTTTTAATGATATTCTAATTTATTGAGATGAACGTATAAATCCAACTTCTCCTAGTAATCCCAGATAGACTTTGTGGCTTGTATCAGACTCCTTCACTTCTTATTTGAGTTCCGTTAACAGTTCACCACTTCTTTAGCAGATCATTCATTTATTGACATTGTGTTGTCTGACAGTAAGCCAAGGCCAAAGTAATTCCTGCCTATTGGAAATTAAACTGCTCTCCTTTGTCTTCAGAACAGTATTTTCAGGAGATTCATAAAATTGCTGAAAACATTCAGTCTTTATTAATCATCTTGGCTATTGCTAAGTGGGATCTTTATAAATATTAATGTAGGAAATTTTACATAAATTTGGTAAAATTATGGCAGGAGGAAAATCTGAGGAGTTAGTTATTATAAACAAGATGGGTGAGCTTAGTACAAATTCTGATCTCAGTGATATGGAGAAGGAAGAGCTTTAAGGATATGGCTGGATAACATTTATGAGAAAGGTTGGTGCTTTAGTAAGATCTTGCACTAAGTGGTTGGAGTCTATTTTTTGCTTTAGAGAATAAACATTGTAATAATAAGAAAATTATATCTCTCTCTCTATTAACAATACTGTGACTGATGACCCCAAAGAGATATCTTTCTATGTTTCAGAATTTTATCAGAGATTATAAACATCTTCATTCTATCCTCAGGTAACTGATCTGTTTTTTTTAATATTTTACAATTTGCTATTCCTAAAATTAGTGACCACAATAGGGTATTCTGTGAGAAGCCATTTACTATGGAAGAGTTGGATGACATCATTAAAAACAGGCCAAACAATAAAGCTTCTGGGCCAGATGGCTTACCTTTTGAATTTTGTAAGATTTTTTGGGACTCTATCAGAGATCTTGTGTTTACACATTGAGAGAATGTGCTGAATATGGGGAGCTAACAGCATCAGTGTCACTAATACCCAAAGCAAATAAAGACCATTGCTATGTGGATAACTGGTGTCCCATTACACTTTTAAACTCAGATCACAAATTACTAGCTTATCTGTATTGAAATAGATTTAAACCCTGTTTGGAGGACATTATTTCTAATACCCAGTCTGGCTTTATGAAAGGGAGGCATATATCCAATAATATTAGATTGATTCTAGACATTTTAGACTATTCAGAATTTATAAATCAGGACACACTCATTCTTTTTTTAGGACTTTTACAAGGCTTTTGATACTGTCAAGCACTCTTTTATTTTTGAAGTTTTAGATAAATTTGGTTTTGGTGATAAATTTAAAAATATGATATGTACTCTTTATAATGGTATTAACAGCTGTGTGTCTCTATCTTCTGGCACTTCTCCTTGTGTTGTTATTGAAAGGAGCATCTGTCAGGACTGTCCTGTCTCCTTGTTTATTTTCCTTGTGGCAGCATAATTCCTTAATCTGTATGTTACTCATTGCTCCGGGATTAAGTGACAAAACCCTACAAATCTGTCACTTAGCAGATGACGCACATCTTTTTCTGAAGGATGAGGTACAGGAAAATTGCATGTAAAAATAATTTTTTCTCCCCACACTTGCAAAATTTGAGTACAAATTGTTGGGCAACAAAACTTTATTTATTAAAGGGTGGGCTGGCCAGAATATTCTTTGTTTCTTAATGAGCAGGGAAATCTTTAGACTTTTGATGATTTTGTAGTTTTAAAAGGGGCAAATGTTTCTTTAAAAGATCACATAAAGGTGACAAGGAGCATTCCTGCTAGATTGACAGTGTTGGTTAAAGCCCACTTGAGTTGTGGCACTTTGTCTAATTACACTCCACACTTTTAAAGCAGTGATGTTAATATTGTGGACATGGAATGTAATTATTACTTTATCAGCAAAAATTTAATGTCGGATCACAACACTTTAAGAGCTTATTTTAAGTGGAAAGTTTTATACCCCAAATCAAACTTAATATGGGGATTGTTTCTTTTTTAATTTCTTATCCCCAACAAAGTTAAAGAAATTCATTTTAAAATCCTTTATTGTTATTAGCCTTGCAACAGATGGCTACATACATTTTGTACTGATGTGTCTCCTTTGTGTTCTTTTTGAAAAAATCGTTTATTTTATAGCTCTGTCCGCTCAAATGTATTTTGGTCAGACGTGGCTTCACTGTTGTTTGTTTGTTTCTATAAACTTGTACAGATTTCTGAAAATATGCTGTTTATTTTGGATACTCAGGTGAAATGAGATAAACTTGGACAAAACTTTCAAACTTCTTTGTCTCTTTGGTAAATCTCATATTTATAAAGCCACAGCCAAAAACATTAAACCGATATTGAATCCCTCTTTATGGCTATAAAAAGGATGTCAAGGTCAGTATCAGTAAAGCTGATAAAACATACAGTTGTGCTTGAAAGTTTGTGAACCCTTTAGAATTTTCTATATTTCTGCATAAATATGACCTTAAACATCATCAGATTTTCAATCAAGTCCTAAAAGTAGATAAAGAGAAACCAATTAAACAAATAAGACAAAAATATTATACTTGGTCATTTATTTATTAAGGAAAATGATCGAATATTACATATTTGTGAGTGGCAAAAGTATGTGAACCTTTGCTTTCAGTATTTGGTGTGATCTCCCTTTGCAGCAATAACTGCAACTAAATGTTTCTGGTAACTTTTGATCATTCCTGCACACCGGCTTGGAGGAATTTTAGTCCATTCCTCCGTACAGATCAGCTTCAACTCTGGGATATTTGTGGCAGCTGAACCAAAAGGGGCAGGAACAGTGGTCCTCAGGGGGCAGCTTGTCAGCACTGTCGGGGGGAAAAAAGGAGATGAAAGTGTTAGTCTAGCGCCTCCTCTCGTCTCTGCGGATTATTACATACTCTGAAGATCCTGTGTGTTGGTCCTCTGACGAGCGTGCATACACACTATACGCATACACGCACTCTTATATGTTCATCATTTCAATATCTCTTGTTTATTTTCACTATTCTGCAACTGTTTATAATATACGTTGTTTAATTTGCTTGACAACACATCATTCCATTCTGGGACGGGTTCTCTGCATACTGTATAAAATCTTTAATGTATGGCAGGATACTAAAGGATTAAGAAAATGTGGACTTCTTGGCATTTCACAGATCTGTTACCATCTGCTTATGGTTATTTACTGTATGGAGCCTGTTACAGGTCTAAATAAATAAAAGTTATCTCTAGGATCTTCATGTGAATGGGTCTTTTGGAAGCCAAAAGGATTCCTGGGGAAAAAATTTAAGGGCACCCAACTGGGTGATCTATATAAACAGTAAGTACAGGCAAGGGAAAGTGTCAGTCATTCTTCTTTAATATCTAAATCTTGCAAGAGCTGACCTTAAGGCCAGGTTTATACTTCACGAGACGTGACACATGCTACAGCGGATGCTCCTGCTATGCAAGCGTTTTATTGTTTATACTTGCACGCGTACTTTACATAAATCTGGAAGATTCCACCAGGAGGCAGTGCGACATATCATCATGGTGAGAAAACGTTTGGCTGCGCTGTGTTGTGAATTGCCTGGAACACCCATTAAAATCATGACACCTTGCCACAATATCTCTAAAAAAGGATGTTTAATGATTAAATCCATCAATCCAGGGATGTGTCCATTCCAGCAAGCATTGGGCACGAGACAGAAACAATCCCTACACGGGGCATCAGCTCATCTCAAGGTGAATACAAGCACTCACATACACACACTGGCATCAGTTTAATGTCACCAAATCTGCATATCTTTGGAAGGAAACAGGAGCAGACTGTGGAAACCCAGCAGGAAAACGTGTAAACTCCAGGCAGGGAATACCAGCGACGTGACTCCCTGCAAGACAGCAGCGCTAACACTCTGCCACCGTGTCACCCCCATGTGTGTAATCATTAACAGTATTCATTATTTTAATGAAATTAATGATTTATCTGTAAAATGTAACATACATACTTTAATGCATTTCATCATGAAGTGATATCAAGTATGAATCTAAGGATTCTAAATGTGCAGAGAGATGGAATATCATACATTTAATGTGTTCTGTGTGGCTATCTATCAGGTCAGGAGGAAGCCTCAGAAAAAAAGATAGCACAAAAGATGGTATGTGAGACTTTTAAAATGTATCGTGTCATTACGATGGGGAATATGTGATGCTTGAATATAAAAGCACCACGAATGCATCTGTATGTCGGCATTTTGCTTCACCACATCGAACCATTCATCAAACATCGAAGAGTGCACATCAATCTTGTAGGATCCGCATAGCAGCTTTCTGTCACATGTAGATAGTATACAGAGACCCTGATGTCACATTCCGATTTTTATCACACTCGCGCACATGTTACGTGACGTACTCAGAGGACGCATCAAATGAACGCTGGGAACACGTGGCAGCCATGATGCGTGCACGTCCGCGTTCTGAGTGTGAAGTATATACGCGCCTTTACAGGAGTATTTCAAAGGAGGGTCTCTTGTCAAGCTCTCTTTATACACTTCATTGATGAGATCACAATTCCAAGGAATTCATTACAAAATCAGAAAACTTTTAACTCGATTGGTTATACCCAGTTGCTAACGAAACATGACAAAACATTAATACTTTAAATAACCACAATTAACACTGGTCCACTAGGTTGATTGACAGTCCTGTTAGTTTAGTAGCATGTGCTTTTTTAAAAAAAATGCATTTAACAGATGCACCACGTGCATGACATATTGCATGTTTATTTCATGCTCATGCCGCTGTGTGACAGTAGTTTTCATTTTTTAATTCATCAACAGGAAACGTAGCCTGAGCATAACAATAGAGCAATCAACATACTTTAAAAGATGACTTTTTCTGATACCAAGGCTTGCTTTTTTTTTTTTTTTTACTATAAAGTTACTTAAAAAACCTTTTCTTAATAATTCAAGCCTTCATCATAGTGAATATTAAAATGACACCTTCAGCCTTCAAGCATCAGCTCAGAAGAAGAATATGAAACTCAGCACATGCTAGGTGCACATCAAATTCAACTCTTACATTCCCCTATGGCGTTGCTCTGAAGAACCTCTCTGACACCTTTTATTTTTAAGAGTGTGTGGGGTGTCCTTTTGTCCTTTCCCATAACACATAATCCACTTCTCTGTGCAACAAGGTTCTTTTAATGGGTGCCAAACTCCTATGCCACTTACTGGCTACTGTACATGACTGTTGCTTTGCTCTGTTACCCAGGATTACATCCATTTTACTGTGAAACCATTTCATTGTATTAAATGAGTACTTTACATGTATTCTCGCTGTTGTGCCTTGGAAGATGTGGGGTGCCCCTTTCCCTAGCACATAATCCACTTCTCTTTGCATCAAGGTTCTTTTTATGGACGGCTCACTCCTATCCCACTTACTGGCTACTGTTCACGACTCTCACTCTACCCCGTTCCCCTGGAGTACAACCTGCAGTGTCACAGCCCACAGCTCCCACCTGTTAGTGTGCCTCCTGGGTGTGATGGCTCGACATCAGTTGGTCCTAAAGACTGCTACTTATTTCCTTCTCTGTTGTGGGGTATCACTTGTCCCTGTGGTATAGCGGGTCCATGGCTTAATAGAAAAAGCCAGCTTTTAAATAAATAAATAAATAAAGAGGGGGCGTGGTAGTGTGGCCGGTGCGGTTCTTGGATGCGATGTGACGTTGGCTTTTCCTCACTCAAGTGCACAGGGGAGGACTCGTCCATATCCGTAATTGATGCCGAGAGCTGCTAACCTGTGCGAGTGCGGAGGGTGAGAAAAGAGGATGGAGGTTAAGAGTGGGAAAAGAAGGCAGGAGGTGAAGAAGCCAGTGCTGGAGTGAGCGAGAGAGAGCAAGCTCACTGGAGGTTACATGCAACTGGTCGCAGAGTCTCTGAGTAGGAGTGTTAAGCCATCATTTGGGGGTGGGGTGGGTGGTGAATGAAGTGGTCCCTCCAGTTGAGCAGTTCTGAGGAGCTGGAGTGAACTGGCAGAGTGGATGACTCACCGTGGAAGGAAGCAGCAGTCAGGGAGGCTTGGGAGTGTTGAGCTGCAGCGTGAGCACCCAGGCCGCTGGGGAACCCAAGTCTCAGTCCGGCTGGAGAACCAGTGGCGTAGCTCGAGTTCGTGCCGCTCGGGGCAGGGCGGGGTGGTGCTTCAATTTGCCGCCCTCCAACATATCTGAATATGTTAACCTATTTAAATAGAAAATTAAATTGACGTATAGAGAAAAATTAAGATACATTTTGCATAGATTTTTTCATATATAGAGAAACAGCAATAATTTTTCACATATAATTATTTATAACCATCAACTAGACAACAATATAGTATAGACGTGCAGTAGTGTAGTCCAGGGTATACGCAGGTATACGGTGCATACCCACTTCTTATTAGGTCGTCACAGCATATACCCACTTCCAAATCCCCGTGTTACGGGTATACGCTGCAGTGTAATATAAGGTATACTGTACGCCGCTTTTCAGTCCGCACACTGTGACAGTCTACATCCACGCTGATACGCATTTATGTGCTGCAGGTACGTCATTTTTTTTCTGCCATTGTTGTCTGTTTTGGTTACGTTTTGGGAGAACTAACGATTGGTTAGGGCAAACGAATTATGCCAATCAAAGGCAGAGCAGGGCGGGACATGCCGTTCTTTTGCTAAACAGGGAAAAATATCCTTTGCCGCCACCTTCCTGTCAGTCCATTGTTACACACCAAAATATGTCCTCACGTAAAAATTTAATATAACCAAGTTAATAGTGAAAATGAAGCGAGCCATACAAACAAAAATTAGCTTTCAGAACAAACGACCTCGTGAAGCTACATTATTGCTACTATCCAGCCGGACAGGTAGCCACAGCCCAACGCCCACAGCCTCTCAGTCCCCAACCCCAGTCGGAGGGGGTGCTGACAGTGGAGGTGCTAAATCTCCGATCGACGTTGCAAATTCAATGGAAGAACACGTCAACCATGGTGAGTACTTTATAATAGCAAGATTTGTAAATTATGTTACTACAGCGTTTCTACAGCATTAACTAGCAGCTTTTTTATTTAGTTTCGTTTATTTTTTGTTGTTCCGAACTGCTCATGCTGTGGCTAGTGTTAAGTTAGCTTCCCTGACTTTCACTAGCATCACAGCTGCTAGCTGTCAACAAATTCTAGTTGGTTGCATTTTAAAACGCAGATATTTCAACCGGACTTTCACATCAGTGCTTATTTTTGAGTATAAACAGATTAATAGGTGATGGGGAGAGGTTATAACGTTACACTTACACCGTTTTCCCGCCGGTGTCCGAACGGCCCGGACATTAAAGCATTTCTAGTTAGGTATGCTATTCTTCCTGAGAAATGCTGATTTTAAACTTGAAACTGCGTTAGTGTATTGGTACCATTTTCACGCCAATAATTTTATGACTAATGATGTTTTTTTTGAAGGCACTAATGATGAATGGCCACAGCCTTGTTATTGCTCTCTGTTGACATAGTTAATGAATATTCAGAATGGTCAAATCCAAGTATTTTATTTTGAAAATCAGCTGTTTAAATTTCGTAAAAATAAATGTATCTCTGACTGAAAAGGCGTTTGCTTCATGTTAAATGTATCTACTATTAATGAAATGGGCCTCTGTACCACCAGTAATTTTCACATACTGCCACTGACAAATCATTTTAATTTTATAATTGTGTCACTCTCTGGCCTTCACTATCTGTTGCAGATTAGATATTCTAAAACACTGTTTACAAAAGAATCTACTTTCCCCATTGACTAAGGAAATGTATGCATTATGCAGTTGAATCACTCTGTAATCTATGAACCAGACAGATCTGCAAAATTTGCATCTCTGGTTTGTTGATCTCATACTGATCCTTGAAGTGAATGAAGTCAGGCAGCAGATGTAAATAGTACTGTCCCTTTCTAGTGGGAACTAAAATGTAAGACTGTCACTATTAATAAACGGGGCACTTTTTTCTTTTGCTGTGTAGGCTGCTAAAAAATTTGTAGGCTGCTAAAAAATTTACAGTATACCCACTTCTCCAGACACCACTGCACCACTGCAGACATGTAATGGGCTTGAATTCAGTTTTTTAAAGAAAAGACAAAATTCCTAGAAAATTCTGCGACAGGTTATTGTTGATGGCTATCTACAGGACATACATATTTACCTGTCTTGCTAAAGAGTCACCTGCTTTGAATAATCAGACTACTTGGATTTAGTATAATCTATCTATCTATCTATCTATCTATCTATCTATCTATCTATCTATCACAATGTGGGGATACAGAACTGTCTGCTTCCTTTGAAAATGAACAAGTTCTGGGGACATTGGTTTCTGATCAAGTACTTTTTGATAGCTGGCCACAATACTATTGTTGAACCAAAGTAAATGTCTTTACACTATTTGTTATGCAGAGGAAATTGGCTTGCACCATTGTTTCACTGATTGTCATGCTGATCTTTGCAGAGATTGAAGCATTTATATATTTATGGGTAAAGGAGAATAAAAAAAGAACAGAGAAGCATGGTCTGAGACTCGGGACTGCTGCCTGTTTCTTTTATGCTTTTCACCATATTGCTGTGGCTACACCCTGTAGCAACAGTGGCTTGTACCTGGCCCAGGTTCCCCTAGGCCTGAGGCCGGTAACACACGCCCTGATAAGCCGTGTTCTAATTATTAGTTTAATATAATTATGCTGTGAAAACCTGAACCAGTGTAGTGTACAAGTTGTAGGCGGGGATGATTTCTGCGCAGAGCAAGAACGCATTCGGATTGATAACAAAATGAAATTATAAATTTAAATTAGTTTATCTTCCTAGAAATTATTATCAGTGTAATGTTTGTTTATTTTTGTTGTTGCCTAATAAATGTCAACTGCTGTGTCTGATGCCAGAAGCACAGTCTAAAAATTATTTTTCAAGCATTTGTGGATAAAAATCAGAGAATTTTACTTTTTTCATTCACGAGTGATATTTTACCAAACCCTACTGTTTCCACACGAATTGTACTGAGCCTTTTGGCCAATAATGCCGCCCTCAAAAATGTGCTGCCCGGGGGCGGACCGCACCCTCCGCCCGGCCCTAGCTACACCACTGTGGAGCCCTACGTCGCCGGGGAACAGAAGGCTACAGGAGCAGAGTAGAAGGCAGTTGCATCTGCAGGTAGGGCGACTCCCCTGTTGCAGGGCCTGTATAAGCCGCCATGTAGAAAGAAGAAAGTACCGGGTTTTGTCTATTTATTGGATTATTTTAACCTCCACATTTCACCTTGGTTTTATGGAGTATTTATATTTTGAAACATTTTGAAGCACTGCAGTTTACATTACTGATGGTGTTGGGTTCAAGAGGCTCACAAAAGTGAAAAGGTAGCATGTAGCAGAACCCGCATCGTCGCAACAGTACACATTACTTCTGGGACTATGAGCCTGCACCCAATCGATTACAATAATGTGACCATACACTTCATTGGAGACGCGTCCCAGCAAACCCTTCTTAATGGATGGCTAAAATAATAAGCAAGATGGCAGAGCAGGTGATCTCAGTTTATTTATCCATTAACACATCATGCCAAAGCAGGAACAAATACGTGTGACAAATGTCATTTTACAGCCTGAGTTTCAGCAGCACTTAAATGTCAGTAGCATCAGTCGGTCATCACGGGTGAGCACCGGCTCTCTTTCCCTCTCTCGGGTAGTCAGCCTGACAGTAAAGCCACTACCCCCCGCTCTCTCAGTGGTCTGTGTCACACCTACTTTCTGATCCTCTGCTGCTCTCTCTTTATGTGCTGGTGTCTGTTAACTCTCAGCTTCAGCTTGCTTGTGGTTTTTGTAAGACTTGCAGCTGTTCAGAAACACTCGACATGTGCTTTAACTTCCTTGTAAGGTGAGGCACCCCAGCTTGGGACTTTTTGGAGACGAGTTAGTGGCCAGGAATCCAGACAGCTGCTCTTGAGCATGGGGCTCATACAGATTTCCTTAGATTAAGTTTACCTAAAATGTCTTAGCTTGATAGAATTATGCATATTACAAACTTCACAGTAATTACAAGAACATGCATTACTATTCTGGAAAGCCTTAAATAATGTTGCTCCATCTTTTATTTCAGAATGTCTTACACCTTACACTCCAGATTGTAACCTTAGATCTTCAAATGAGGGTCTGCTTATTATTCCAAGAGTTAAACTTAAAAGAAGTGGTGAGGCGGCCTTCTGCTGTAATGCATCTAAAATCTGGAATAGCCTGCCAATAGGAATTCGCCAGGCAGATACAGTGGAGCACTTTAAAAAAAACTGGTGAAAACTCATTACTTCAACGTGGCTTTCTCATGGCTTCATTTTAGTGTAACCCTGAAATTCTGTATATCCATTTAATTATCATTATCATTCATGGTGGCTCTAAAATCCGTACTAACCCCTACTTTCTCTTCTGTTCTTTTTCCGGTGTTCTGTGGTGTCGACCTGCGCCACCACCACCTGATCAAAGCACCATGATGTCCCTACATTGATGGATTAAAGGCCAGAAGTCCACATGACTGTCATAATCAAATTCTTCCAAGAGAACCCAGAATACAATGAGGACTGATTGAGGTCATTTATGTTAGGTAGAATGCCTAGAGGAGACTGGGTGGTCTCATGGCCTGGAACCCCTGCAGATTTTGTTTTTTTTTTTTCTCCAGTCTTCTGGAGTTTTATTTTGTTTTTTTCTGTCCTCCCTGGCCATCAGACCTTACTTTTAATCTATGTTAAAATTAGGGAACACTAATTAATTATTTATTTTGTCTTTTTTCTCTTTCTTCATCATGTAAAGCACTTTGAGATACATTATTTGTATGAAAATGTGCTATAGAAATAAATGTTGTTGTTGTATTCTAACAGGAAAATACGCCACCATCACCACACTCACTTACAGTACATAACTTAGCAGTTTACTTGCTTATACACACACTTTTAAACTGACAAAGAATTATGTTAACAATACAAAATTGTAACTAATGTAACTCATTCTAGTTAATCACCCATTAGGCTGGAAGAACTCTTACTTTCCTTTGTTGAGAAGGGCCAACTGCACCGTCATGTCCTCCTGATCTGAATCCAACTTCCTGCTCCTCAGTTTGCTCTATGGGCTGCTTGCACTGAAGTTTCCCTTGCTGATTCCTGGCCTGAGGTAAGTTTTTTCAGTGGTGTCCCACTGAGCTTTATAAAGAGCACTGATGCCATGGTGTAAACACGCAAGGACTCTCAATTTACCACATAAATTTAATGTTTGACGTTTTTCTTTGCAAAGGGGGAAATAAATAGTAAAGTTAAATGTGCTCAGTTGTTTTTGACGCCCCACTAATTTCATTTTAGTGGCTTATTTTTGCAGAGGAAAAGAGGACCTCGTCGTTGTTGGTGATAAAATGGAGATGCACCAGGCTGTTCTTCATTGTCCAAAACACAAATTTAAATGTGAAGTGAAGGATGCCTCAGATGGAAGGATTAATGAAGAAGAATGGGAGGATACAACACTGCAAACTGGTGTGCTTTTCATGGATAGCACTGAGAAAAGAAGTGTGACCATAAAAAAGGAGATGGAGGAGGAATGGGAATATGTCAGCTCTAAAGAAAAAGCAGAGCAGAAATATAAAAGAGCTGACTTAGAGAAGCAAGAAATTATAAACAGGGTCAAGAAAGAAGACCTTAAAGTAGAAGAACAGCAGAATGCAACACTACAGACTGGTGTGCTATTAATGGATAGCACAGACAAAAGAAGTGTGACCATTGAAAAAGAGGATTAAGAATGGGAATATGTCAGCTTTAAAGAAGACCCAGAGCAGAAATCTAAAAGAGAAGCAAGAAATTATAAACAGGGTCAATAAAGAAGACCTTCAATCAGAACCCGTCTCTCTAAATGGGTTAAGCTGCACTCCTGATGGTCCTTGCTGTCTACAAGATCATTCTGACCACGAGAAATCAGAGTCATTGGAACAGGAAATGGAGAAAACAGAGAACAGTTCATGGTCCAGTAATTCTGAAGAATGTAAGTGCTAAAAAAAAGTCCGGTAGTGTAAGACTTGAGGCTGAAGAGTTGAACGTGATGGGTGCTTATGGTTATGAGTGCTTTGACTAGTGAGAAAAGTGCTATTTTAATATAAAGAATTATTATTATGTGCTTCAACTGCAGTCTGACTCAAGTGTACTTTATTTTTCTTTTAATATTTTTGATTTTGTTTTTTATGTTAAATTGTATTTTTAAATATTTGAATGTATTCATTTTTATGTGTCTGTTCTTTTAAGTCATGTTCTTGTGTCCTGTATGCTGTTCGTAGGGTTCCCTCAACACTGAAGCTGGAAAACTATAATGGCTGCTTCAGCACTGAAGTTATTCTCCTGTTCTTTGGTTTTGTATTTGCATTTTGTTCTTGGACTCCCTGGTTTTCAGTTTGTAGATTTTCTTTAAAGGTGCTGTCATTAGATTTTTTCAGTGCTAGTGCTCCTGTCTTTTTTTTTTTTCTTGTAAGATTTTGAATTCTTAAGATACACTTCTTAAATATTTCTGCAGCTTCCCTCTCTCCCGCCTTGAATATTAGTTTGATTTTTAAAGCCTTTTTATATTATTGCCAAATTTGTGTCTGTTAGGCCTTCCTTTGCACATAATCCTGCATCCTGAGTTTGGGTGTGGGCCGTAGTGCATGGCAGGTCTGCCTTTTGATTTTGAGACCAACACCCTTTTTGTAGATTTATGAGTAGGCTAATCACAATATATATTTTTTTATAGATCTTCAGAATGAAGGATTGTTTTAATGTGTAATTTATTTCAGTAAGAAGCAAAGAAAGGTGAACACTGAATTTACCAATGTAATGTTTGGTGTGAACAGGCCATTGATCAGAAAATACAGCCGATATATTAATTCCTATAAACTATGAAATGCAACACCAGCATTTATTTAAAATTAGGCATAGTAAGAATTTCAGCACAGACTGACCGGGAGTTTGTGAAAATGCGGGTTTGCAACATGCTCCCATTTGACTTCCGGGAGCTCTTGAACCCAACACCGTCAGTAATGTCATCAGATGAGCTGGACAGTGAAGACATCACAACGAAGCAAGGGGGTGGTGCAAAAAGGTACAAAAGTGCTTTTCATTTAAAACCAGCAAAACAAAAAACAGTGTTCAAAATAAATAGTGCAGTGCTTCTAGAAGTCATTAAATAAATAATCCAATAAAAATTCGTAAAAAGGTGGAGGTTAAAATCCAATAAATAGATCCTTTAAAAACCAAGGTTAAAACAATGGCTAGAAGCAGTCCTTTTAAAAACAAAACTCAGTGTCTTTTTCCTACTGGCAGCTCCCCTGTTTTTCCCATCCAGACTTTGCACCAGGGGAGTCGCACTACCTGCAGCTGTCCTTCACGTCCGGTTGCTTTTCCGTCCCTGGCTCCGTCAGACCGAGACTTAGGTTCCCCAATGGCCAGGGTGCTCACTCTGGGGTTCACTCTCACAAGCCTTCCTGATTCCTGCTGCTTACTGTGTCTTTATGCTTCCGGGTCACTCCAGCTCCTTGATCACTCAGCTGGAGCGACTGCTTCCTTCAGCCCCACCGAGTGTTGGCTAAACACCCTTTCCAAGAGGGCTCACCTTCCAGTTGCATGCAAAACACCAGTGACTCTGCTTTTGATCACTCACACTCTCTATCTCGCACTGGCTCTTTACTTCTCCGGCCTTGCCCACTGCCATCGGCGTCTTCCTCCGTTCACTCCAATCCCCCTAGCCGCGCTCCTACTATATATAAATGGGGACGTGACTCAGGTGTGGCGATTAGCAGTTCCTGGTGTCAATGGCATACACTTCCATGCCCCCTCTTTAAGCTGTGAGTACAGAGATTATTTATTTAATACTGGCCTTTTCTTCTGAGCCATAAATGTCAAAAGGGAATGATTTACTATACACATAACAGGGGTTGTTATTAGATTAGATTAAATAAAATTTATTAATCCCTTGGGTATTGATTACATCATTCCAGAAGAAGGGGCCTGAGTTGCCTCGAAAGCTTGCATATTGTAATCTTTTTAGTTAGCCAATCAAAGGTATTTTGCTTGACTTCTCACTTAATCCCTTGGGGAAATTCAGAAATCCCATGGGGACAGTATACAAGATGCAATAGCTTTACATGCTTTAGTTCTCTAAAGTGACAGACACGTCTGTGAGTTGGAGTAACAAGTAGTGTGCTGCAAATTCAAGATTCAAGAGTATTTATTGTCATTTCATCCATATACAGTAGTACAGCATATAGTGAAACGAAACAATACTCCTCCAGGACCATGGTGCTAGAACACAGGACAATGAAGAATCCACGACACATAACATAAAGATACATAATATATAACAAGGTGCATGTGAATCAAATGTGCAACCATGTGCAGCATTGCAGAGCAGAACACGTATATCAGATATCAGATTGGTCCATGAGTGTTCAGGAATCTGACTGCTTGGGGGAAAAAACTGTTACACATTCTGGTGGTAAGGGCCTGAATGCTTCAGTACCTTTTTCCCAATGGCAAGAAGTGTAAACAGTGAGTGTGAAAGGTGTGTTGGGTCATTCACAATGCTGGTGGCTTTGCGGATGCAGCGCGTGGTGTAAATGTCCATGATGGAAGGAAGAGAGACACCGATGATCTTCTCAGCTGTCTTCACTATCTGTTGTAGGGCTTTACGATCCCTGACCGTGCAATTTCCAAACCAGACAGTGATGCAGTTGCTCAGGATGCTCTCTATGGTTCCTCTGTATAATGTTGTTAGACTAGCTGGTGGAAGATGAGCTTTTCTTAGCCTACGCAGGAAGTAGAGCCGCTGCTGGGCTTTCTTGGCTAAAGAGCTGGTGTTGTAGGACCAGGTGAGGTGCTCTGCCAGGTGGACTCCCAGGAATTTGGTGCTATTGACGACCTCCACAGTTAAGCCGTCAATATTCATTGGCAGATGGTCACTTTTAGTCTTCCTAAAGTCAACAATCATCTCCTTTGTTTTGTCTACATTCAGAGACAAGTTATTGGCTTTACACCAGTCTGTTAACCGCTGCACCTCCTCTCTGTATGCTGACTCGTCGTTGCTGATGAGACCCACCACAGTCATGTCATCTGCAAATTTTATGATGTGATTAGAGCTGTGCGTTGCTGCACAGTCATGAGTCAGCAGTGTGAACAATAATGGACTGAGCACACAGCCTTGCAGGGCTCCAGTGCTCAGTGTGGTGGTTCTGGAGATGTCGTTTCCAATCCTGACTTACTGTGGTCTCTCAGTCAGGAAGTCCAGAATCCAGTTACAGAGGGAGGTGTTCAGTCCCAGCAGGCTCAGCTTTTCCGTCAGCTGCTGAGGAATAATCGTGTTGAATGCTGAGCTGAAGTCGATAAACAGCATTTGAACGTATGTATCCTTATTGTCCAGATGAGTGAGAGCCAGATGGAGAGTGGTGGCTATTGCATCATCTGTTGAACGGTTCCGGGGATAAGGAAACTACAGGGGGTCCAATGAGGGGGTCAGCAGGGCTTTGATATGCTTTATGACAAGTTTCTCAAAGCACTTCATGATAGCGGGAGTGAGTGCAACGGGACGATAGTCATTGAGGTTGGACGCTTGTGACTTTTTTGGCACGGGAATTATGGTGGTGGTTTTGAAGCAGGCTGGGACAATGGCGGTGCTCAGGGAGATGTTGAAGATGTCAGTAAAAAGTCTGCCAGCTGGTCTGCACATTCCCTTAGTACTCTGCCAGGAATATTGTCTGGTCCTGCAGCCTTCTGTGGGTTGACTCTTCGTAGAGTAATTCTCACATCGGCCACAGTCAGATTTAATGCTTGGTCGCCAGGAAGAGAGGTGGTCTTCCTCATCACCACGTTGTTCTGTGCTTCAAACCATGCATAGAATTTATTTAGTACACCTGGAAGGGAGGCGTCACTGTCACAGGTGGGTGGTGTTGTCCTGTAATTAGTGATAGCCTGGATGCCTTTCTACATGCTCTGTGCGTCTTTGTCATATAGAAAAAGTCCCCGGATTCTCTGGGTATGTGCACGCTTTGCTGCTCTGATGGCGTGGGATAGTTTGCCCCTCGCTGTTCTCAGGGCGATTTCATCGCCTTCCTTGAAGGCAGAGTCCTGGGTCTTCAGTAGCACACGCACTTCCTTTGTAATCCACAGTTTCTGGTTGGGGCGTGTAGTGATGTACATACTTGGAGACAGTAATGTCATCGATGCACTTATAGATGTAGCTGGTCACTGATGACGTGTACTCCTCCAAGTTAATACAGTCGCTGTTGGTTGCAGCCTCTCTAAACATCTCCCAGTCTGTGCACTCAAAACAGTCCTGAAGAGCAGAGATGGCTTCTACTGGCCAGGTTCTCACCTGCTTCATAACTGGTTTGGTGTATCTGACGAGTGGTCTGTATGTTGGAATTAACATGACAGACAGAAGGGTGATACAAAGACTGTCCAATTCACGCTGTTAATATACGCATTCTGCTGATTCCTTCACCCTCTTCAGCGTCCAAAGTCACCCTTTTACATGTATTTTTATTTACAATTTAATCATTTAACACTACAGCTGTATTGCATCATGTGCTCCTCAGTTCCTGTTGTATGCCTAACCCAGGATGAAAGAATTACTATTTGAATGGCATGATTGAAAAGAAAAATATGCTTATGTTTCAAAATGACAACTAAAAAAGGTGCTCCAATCTTACTTTCTTTTAAAAAAATGAATTTCCTGTCTTCCTTATAAAAAACAGACCAGAAATAGTAATGACGTATCCATGTCAGCATCAAAGTGCAAGGTTAGAAGCTTTCAGATCATGGATGTCAGAGTCAGATGGGAGCTGATGGTGTTCACACAGAAGAGTGTAATATTATTTTTTTTGTCCTTTCACTGCAGCCTTTCGTTTATTTATTTATTTTTTTAGAATATCCTCTCTTTTTCTATCTTTTGTCTTCCAAGTACACTGTATGTCGTGTTATTTTATTCTGTATATAGAAACTTTTTTTTTTTAATATTTCTGTTGCTTTATTCATAAAACAATAATACCCAAGTGATGTCATGGTTAGTAGAGTTAAAAAAGTGAAGACAGGTAGGGAAACATGAAAAATAAATAAATAAACCTGTTCTTCCAAGCAGGCATAATAATTTTTTTTTTCATTTATATGGAAAAGGCGATAACTCTAAGGTAACTTGAACTCAACAATCAAAACGAATAAATTACATTGAATAACAGGCATGTGTCCTTTTATGTGACAAAATGTGAAGATTTGACTGCCATCTGATTTTATTCAGCATTGCAACAGCAGCACCATCTATGCCTGACTTGTTTGCCACTCTTCTGGTTTATCATGAAACCACCCTGCACCACTTTGCTGAACATCCGCTTAATAAAATGCTCACTCCTGAGTGTGTGACACGCATACAGTATACACACTGCTTGATTTCTGCATAAGTTCAACAATTCTTTTTTGGAGGATACATCTATTTGAGCTAACAGACTCTCATGTCCCCTAAAGCCACTCGTTTCACAGCCCAAATGCAAAATTTTAACAAGCGTTTCTCAAATGTTCCAATAAAACCCCCTCCTCTAAAATGAACTGTTATCTATTGTAAAAGTGCAGAAGGAAAAATTACAAAATGAAAAAAGGCAAAAATGAGGGCAGAAAGTTTAGAGGAATACTTAGGACAAAATTGAATAAATAAATGCCTCATGAAATGTGGGAAGGAATAAATAAATGGTATGTGAACATTAATTATTAAATGTGTCATGAAATACATTTTAAGTGTGTAGTCAATTATTTTTTTCATTTACTTACTTCAGTGATGCCTCATGCAACATGAAATACACAACGAAATGAAAACTTTCCTTTTCAGCTGTCAGCATTGAGAAGGCGGGCTCTAGCGAGCATTGATTTTTGATTGACCAATCATAGGTAGAGTTGGATGTAAATCTTTGGCCGTTAAGGACCACATTAACAGCAGGAACTAAAGATACAAAATAGTCACTCAATAATTCTGGGTAAGATTTTCTGGAACTCATATCAGAAAATCACACAATAATAATAATAATAAAACTATAAATATACATCATTCCTCCGGGCACTCCGGTCCCACAGTCCAAAGACATGCAGGTTAGGTGCATTGGCGATCCTAAATTGGCCCTAGTGTGTGCTTGGTGTGTGGGTGTGTATGTGTGTGCGCCCTGCGGTGGACTGGCGCCCTGCCCGAGGTTTGTTTCCTGCCTTGCACCCTGTGTTGGCTGGGATTAGCTCCAGCAGACCCCCGTGACCCTGTAGTTAGGATATAGCAGGTTGGATAATGGATGGATGGATATACATCAATCCAGGCTGTAGCATAGCATATTGATGCTGATGTAGAATTAAAGGTGACTTTCCTATTTCTTTTGTTGACTTAAGATTAAATACTAAGCCAATCTTTTCCCACAGAGTGCCATATGTGGTGATCTAGCTTGTTACTAGTCAGTTCTAGAAATTTCAGTAATTAACCCTTTCAGTCAGCAATTTATTTTTATGTCAAACATGTGAGATGATTTGTCCTCTTAAAACGACCTTAAGTGTTACCGAGAGTAATCCCACAGAAATTTCTGCATTGGTCCTCAAGAATATCTCAGTTTGTGTGACTATAAATTTCATTCAATCCTCATCAATAAGATTTAATGGGTTAAGTCTCCGGGTTAGATGTGTGTGTTTAATAAGCAAGTCTTTTACAACTACCACTTCTGTAGTGCTTGGTTTTGTCACAACTGTTTTGGATGTAAGCATCAGTACAAACATTAGAAGCGAGGAGTGGATGCCATTGGTAGAGATGTTTTTTGTTTTTTTTTAATAGAATTTTGTTTCATTTGTTAATTAAATGGTAAACAATTTGCTTTATCTTTCAGAATTACTTGAAAATTGGTGGTTTTAGTCAGACTCTTGTCCTTTTTACTGGACAGTTTATAATTAACCCAGCATGCACATCTGTGGAGTGAAACCACATGGTCAACAGGAGAAGTGGCAAAGTCCTCAAAGTGACCAGGCTTTCATTTGAACCCAATTCCCTTGAGAGCTGTGAGGCAGCAGCATCTTCACCCACAACAACGCTTTAAGCCCACAGGATTCCTTTTTGTAGTCTAGAGTGCTTCATCACTGCTATCCTGGATTGGTTTTCTTTTGCCATTTACTCTATAAATTAAACATGTGAATATGTCATCAATAAAATGAAAAGTAGCACCCAGTTAGAGTTTTAAAGTGCTATTTGTTCTCAGATCACCTTCCAGAGCTGTCTGTCTTACTTAAAGCATACTTAGATTAAACATTTTCACACCAGGGCCTTCACAGAAGATTTCTCTGCCTGTTATTAAGCTAACAAGGATCGACAACATCAACACTCAGCAAGTGCACAAAAGAAACTCAGCAGGACTGAATGCCTGTGAAGAACAGAAAACAAGTTTGAAAGGTAAATCTAATTCTAAATATCATCAGGGGAGTGTTAAGAGTTGAAAGCCACACTGCTGCTCTCAGTGTGGAAAACGATTTGCTGGGAGATCCAATCTTCAGACCCATGCTAGAGTTCACACTGGTGAGAAGCCATACTGCTGCCCTGAATGTGGCAAACAACTCTCTTTTAAATGCAATTTAAAGAGACATACTAGAATTCACACTGGAGAGAGGCCAAATTGCTGTTCTGAATGTGGTAAAAAATTTGCTAACTGACACAAACTTCAGAGCCACAGTAAAGGTCACACTGGAGAGAAGACATACCACTGTTTGGAATGTGGCAAATGCTTCATTCACATAGACAGTCTTCAGACCCACACCAGAACTCACACTGGGGAAAAGCCATATTCCTGTTCAAAATTTGGAAAACAATTTGCTGGCAGATCTAATCTTAAGAGCCATACTAGAGTTCACTCTGGTGAGAAGCCATACTGCTGCCCTGAATGTGGCAAACGATTCCCTTTTAAAAAAGATTTACAGAACCGCAGTAGAATTCACTCTGGAGAAAAGCCATACTGCTCTTCTGAATGTGGTAGACAATTTATTAACAGACACAATCTTCTGAGCCATACTAAAATTCACACTGG
The DNA here is from genome assembly GCA_026402145.1 of Polypterus bichir lapradei. Classification (NCBI taxonomy): domain Eukaryota; kingdom Metazoa; phylum Chordata; class Cladistia; order Polypteriformes; family Polypteridae; genus Polypterus; species Polypterus bichir. The sequence goes on along the minus strand of JANRMT010062791.1, from coordinate 231,637,277 downwards.
AGAGAAGCCATATTGCTATTCAAAATGTGGAAAACAAGTTGCTGGCAGATGTAATCTTCGGAGCCATGCTAGAGCTCACACTGGTGAGAATCCATACTGCTGTTCTGAATGTGGCAAACGCTTTACTGCCAAGAATACTTTTCAGTAGCATAGAAGATTTCATACTGGAAAGAAGCCATACTGTTGTTCAGACAAAAAAAGACATAATACCAAGAAAAGCAATTAGAGATTTGCAAAAATGTTGAATAAAACACTGTAATTTTAGCAGTTGTACTTACTGTAGGTCTATAGGACTAATCATAAGAAACTTACAGTCCCTTGTAGATGTCCTGCCAATTGTTGTCTTCTCCTACAGGCTAATTAACTACAGAAGCATTACTATGAACAAAGCACATAGCATGCAAATGGGAAACTTATCTAGAGAACAAACTGAAATTAGGCTAACCAGGCCACCCTGGGATTTGCCCAACTTCCTTGGCAGTGAAGGCCACTCACAGGCTCTGAAAACTTCCATAGGCAACCCAACTCATTGGACGCAGTCCCTTTGACTAGAGTGGGAATGCACCTCTTGGAGGCTTACTATTCCACACCAGGATTTGACTTGACCTCCACAGACCTTCACTTGGTTGTGACAGTCACAAACAGACCCTTAGGACTTCCACAGGCAACCCAAGCCATTGAGAGAATTTCTAAGTCACAACCCCATTAAACAGAAAGTGAACTTATATAGAAATGAATTAAAGAGGAAACATCCTCTGTAAGCGGTTATGTATTTTAATTTCTTTTAACATAAACACAGAATAAACATATCTGGCATTGAGGGGACATATCAAGTGGCACCACAGGCCCTTTCCCCACTAGGTGAAGGTAAGCATTTACTGCCCATACTCTTGCTTAATGGTCTCCTTCCAGTGTGCTGTGATCCTTTCTTTGCCATGCCTTGTCTACTACTGATGGCCTTTCTGTAAACTGGTGATTTAGCTCCTTTGTTTTCCAGACAGGAAATTAAAGATGACCCTGAGATGTGTTCAGTTCAGTTTTGATGTTTTCCCATTTCTTTCTGGTCTCTTCTTACTGGTGCACTTGAGAGTGTCTGAAGTGGAGAGATACCTGACTGTGCTGAAGCACCTACAGAAAGAATGTGAATGTGAAGAGGGGGTCTCAGAACTAGTGATGTGCACAGACCCTTTGGTGGGCAGTGGCTCCAAATGTGAGATGGGGGGGCTCTCTACAGGACAGGGTTAGCTACAAATCAGTGAAATTTGGCTGCAGCTTCTGGGGCTTCACAATATTCACAATGTAGACAAAAAATGTTTGCCCATGGTTGCTTCTTATTTAAGATTATCAAAAGTCAAATGGTGCAACACCCCCCACCACTGCACAGTTACTTTATTTTACTAATATAGCACAACAAGACAAATGAGCATTCACATCTAGTGATATTAAATATCAAATGAGCTTTAACAGGAAGAGTTCACATCCAAGCACATCAAAGATTTGCTTTCCTCCATAAAATACGAATTGCTGGTCAAATATTATGGAAGTTGATAGAACTGATTATCTAGTACCACTGATTTTGCACATTTAGCCCAGTCATCCTTAAATTCAGCCTTGCCTATAGATTTGTATTCAAACCAATTGCTGTTTTTAATTGGACGCTGAGTCTAATTGAGTAACCTCTTATTTCTCAGTATCTACAGTAGGTTCTGAAGTCAATGTAGAAATTGCAAAACTAAACTTATTAGATTGTACAATTCATCATATTTATTTAACAAAATCCATTTAAAGGTAGTTCTGTGGTTGTTCCCTTCCCTTTGACAGACCTCTGCCATTTGGGAAAACGACTCTGGAGAGAAACCAAACTACCTGACTCCGCCCACTCATGCAAATTAAGCTCCAATTCACCAGTCAGGAGGGTGAAATTCTACTGCTTCAAAAATGATATCACAGTCTACTGTCTTTCAAATTTAATAATGTTGATAAGTGATGAAGACAAAGAAGGGCCCTCCCTGCTCTCTTTGTGTCTGTGTGGGCTTCTTCTTGCTGCTCAGGTTTCCTCCCACAGTCTCTCTCTCTCTCTCTCTCTCTCTCTCTCTCTCTCTCTCTGACAGTCCAGATCGGCTCAGTGCTCCCAGTTGTGTCTGGGAGCCTCTTGAACCCAAACCATTTATAGTCATGAACTAAAATGAGCTGGGCAAATGAGGACACACACATTCAGTAAGGGGGTAGGAGCAAAAAGTGTCAAATGCTTTTATTAAAATCAATCAAATCCAAGCAATGTCCAAATTAAAGTGCAGTGTAACCAAAAAATAAATAATCCAAAAAGCTGGTGAAATCCGTTGAAGTTAAAAAAGTCCAAAGAAGTAATCAATAAAATGAGGTTAAAAATCCAGAGACAGTCCTTTTCATTTTAAAACATGGGCCCCAGTGCTTCCCCCATAAAACCTGGCATCTCCTCCGCTCAGGGACATGCGGTCAGGGGGCAGAGTCTCACCTGTCATCATGAAAAGTAAAAAAACTAATGATAACATAAAATAAATGTGTCCACGGGTCTGTGCTATAAATTTGTTTTCTGTATGATTCCAATAATTTTGATAATTTTTATAGTCAAAATCGCTGAATTGGTGCATTTTCTGTTCAAATACAGGGGAGAAACGTGAGGTGTGACAGAGCCGAGCCTCACCTTGGACTGCGCTATCCCTCACACACTGGGTTGATGAGTATGATTGGCACGAGTCTTTTGCTGTCTCTCTGTATGTTGCCAATCTAATGTTTGCAGACATGTTTATTATACACCCTGACTTTCCACAGTCTGGCTAACATCTTTAATGAATGTGTGTGACATATTTAGTCTTGCTGATCGGACGTAAAACCACAGTGAAAAGGCAAAAAGTGAGGCAGACAATACTGTGCTGCACTGAAGAGGACGCATGTGAGCCCAACAGGTGCTCGTTGAGGCTGTTCTTCTACGCAGAGGTGCCAATAAGTTAGCAATATCAGAAAGTCAAGTGCACTGCAGCGGTCTGTTTATTTTTATTTTTTGTTCTGACTGACTGCCAAAATGGAAGATTAAGATTTTTAAAACTATAGGAAAATAAGGAGAACTTTTTAAAAAAAGTGACAGAGATTTTCGTGGAGAAGGATAGGCGCATGGACTTCATTTACAAATAGACTTAAGACCATAAAGGGTTTTCAATTTTATGAAAAATGGGATCAGGCTAAGGAAAAAAACAATCCAATATTAAAAAACTAAATTTTGGCCTTAAATTAAATATTCTTTTTTTTTGTTGTTATCCTTTTGTTGAACAGTCTGTAATAAAATTGATTAAAACATCAAAATTAAAAGCTTTTAAAAACAACTAAATATTTCAACTAAGGTCAAAATTGAAATCTGTTTTTTGTACACCACTCAATGCTTCATTGGTATTGAATGAGTATGATATGAATTGTGGGATTACAAATTTAGAACACATGGAGGGTGCGGAGCAAATGCGCTCTCTCCGCTCTCTTTCTCTAGCCGCTATAAATGTAACGTTCTTTCTTAGACAAATATGTACCTTACCTTATGTGTGTATAAAGAATGCTGATGAGATATGAAACATAACCAGTAGTCAGTGTGTATGCTGGCTGCCAACTAAATAATGAATAAGCCTCTCTTTGGGGTTCATATATTTGTAAATCTCACTCTGAAGGAGTCAGTGCCTCGCCAGCCATGAACCTCACCGCATATCACTGCCTCCGCTTATCCTGTCCGAAACTTGCAATAAGAGGAGACGCCCACTGACTGGTGCAGTCAACCTTTAATTCCTGGCTCAGGTCCTCATTGCCAGGCCTGCCACATCAGTGGGGCACTTTCCTGGTGTTTGTCTTGTGTTTTCTGCTAACGTTTGCCTGAGCAGTAGACACAAACCTGTTAAGTGTCCAAGTCAGGTGTGTCACATGTTCGTTCACATGCATTTTCAAGCAGGTCCCATATCCATTGCCATGTTGTTTCCTGTCGGTCTCTGGAGCCTGCATAGTTCAAAGTTATGGTGTACTCTTTCACTGACTTTGAGATTTACCAGAATCTGATGAATATTTCAGGTGTCAACTTGGGATGTATTTGTTTGGACTGGCATTTGGGTAGCACTGTCATCTGTGGGTGTTTTTTGTATTGCCATTGTTCTGTATTTTCTTTTTAATATTTCATTTTCTTCTGTTTTAATGTTCAATGCTTTGTGACTTTTGTCTGTGATAGGTTAGCTGTATAAATAAATGTTTACTTACAACTAAGAGGATTTTTATTGTGGGAAAATCTTTCCAGACAAGCATTTCCCATGCCACAGCCACAATACAGCAAATAGCAAGCACACCAATACTGTCATCTCCGTCCTTCTGCATCTCGTTCTCTCTCAGCCTCCTCCATTCCTTCCTCCAAGATTCATCCTCCTCCTCCCAACTCTGGCTCTCAGAATGAAATGGAGCTGCTTCTTTTATCCCACATCCGGGAGTACTTCCAGTGACACAGGGTTGTGGTTCAGAAGCCCTTCCGGGTATATCTGAAGTTCCACGATTCAGGGACTTCTGATTCCCACAGCTCCCCCTGGTGGACCCCCCCAGAACCCATCAGGGTTGTCCCGTGGGACTACACCACCCAGCATATCCTGTGGGTATTTGTACAGAGATCCCAGCCTGGAGCGGCTGCATTCCAGTGTTCAGGGAAGGGAACCAACATGAATAAGTTGCCATTCCTGGTCATTATATTATAATGGCCTCCCAGCTGGGTAAGGATTGCTGCTCAAGCTCAGGTTCACAGTTTAAAAAGTGTACAGGAAGTACAATCCTCCCATACTAAATAAAAACAAAATGTAAGAACATATGCATATATTAGAAATGGCCTTATGTAATATTGGTATCAATGTGTTATTTTAAGTTCACCAATCATTCAATACAGTTGATGTTCTTACTGCAGTACAAGTCTAAATTAATGGAAATGATACAACTGACATTTCAACAAAGTCTGTCTCTGCTTGTTTCTGTGACAGAATTCAAACAGCATTCCAAATAAAGGGTACATTGATGAAGGGACTTTCACTCCAACATAATTAAAAACAGTTCCTAATGTTTTTGTCAGCATTACATTAAACCTGCCGGCACGATTCTACCTTTGGTTTTCTTACATGTTTAATACTTCTAGTGCTGAACTTGGTGGTGCCCTCTTGCAGCTGGTTCAGTGTCTCTGTGTGTCTTCTCATTTTGCACCCTCAGCTTTATAATTTTATATCTTTGATCAGTCTAGACATGAGGTTTCCAGAAGTAAAATATGTTGGTCGTCCAAGAACGTCTAGAAGATTTTCTTTAATTTCCCAAATCGGCTTGTGTCCCTTGTATTACATTTATTTTGTCGAGTTTGTTCATTATTTCCTTCTTCTGAGGGTCTGATTGTGCATCTGTTCTGGTTTCACTTCTTGCTGAGTACCGGGGTTTTATTTTTTGGAATATTTTGAATTGCAGGTTTTATTATCACAGGTTCTCTTTCTTTTATTGTGATTTCTAATGTGAAAGTTTGCTTTGCCTCCCTTTGTGAAATGAGATGATAACACAGGAGACCACACAATGCTAGGTCTGACAACGTCACAGCATCTGCCATTTGCAGTTTACTTTAGCTTTAAAACCGTATACAAAATGGCTTCTAAAAACTCCAAGGTATCATCATCAGCTGCTGCTGCTGCTGTTGTGGAGCTGCTTGCCACCGTCAGAATAGATTAGGGTCATTTTGACTGCTTAGGTTTGTTTGTGATTTGCCATGTTGGATCAGAACCCTTTGTGTTATTAATTGGGACATTCTTATATTTTTTCTCTTTCATTGCTTTAACTCTACTGAGGGGGCTTTGCACAGTGTTTCATGGTCCCCATGCAATCCCTCAATGCAGGGCTTATATGTTCCTCATAATGCTTCCTTTGATGTGGAGTTATAATAATTGATAGGATATGGAGATGAGCCTGGATATTCCAGCACTATTTCCATTGTTTGTCCTACATTTGGCACATTTTGGATTGCATTTCCTGGTACTTTGTTATTTTTTGAGTAGCCACATTTGACTGATATCTCCAAAATTCAATTCGTCAAAAGTTCAAATTAAATATTTAGATTGTTTTTTGTTGATAGTTTTTTTTTTTTTTTTATATTTTTCTGGGTATAGCTCCCTGATGACTCATTCTTAATTTTAATTCATATTTTCGATGAAGGTTGATTTAGCACATTTAACAAAGTCTGAATATCATTTGGATGCCATTTGAGCATTCTTTTACTAGGTTCCAGTTGCTGGGGTTGGATAGCTTCTGGTCATCTTCAAATCAGAAATGAGTGACGACTTGGGGTTTTGGCTGACTTTGAGTGCTGATATTGAATTCATGAATAAGGTGTCACACTCGTGTGCATTGGGGACAGCTTAAAGGCTCTGATAATGGAAATCTCCCACTGGAACACAAGAGAACACTGTTGACTAAAACCTTATCTGTTCCTCCCTCTGCAGACTAGAAGACTGACGGCTTTACCACCCTTGACGTCGCCTCTAGTGTCCGCCTGCCTGGAATCCCCTTTTCTTGCCGGAAGTCCTTATCAGTCAAAGCACTGCCATCTCGAGTCAGTCTACTTGGAGACTAGCATCTGCAACAATTCTTTCTTTTCAGTGCATTTGTAACTCACATTTTGTTTAAAATACTGTATATTGGGTTTGCCTATGGGTGCTTCAGTGTTGTCTGTTTTATTTTTTACAGTGGCGTAGTTGGCAGGATTTTGTGAACATTGTAGGATGATGAAGCAGCCGGACATTGTAATACATGTCTTGATGGCAGGAAAAGGAGGGTCCAGGCAGGTGGACAACAGAAGTGACATCAAGGGTGGTAAAGCTGCCAGCCTTCTGGTATGCAAAGTGAAGAAGAGATAAGGTGTTAGTCAACAGCGCCCTCTAGTGTTCTGCTGGGAGATTACCATTAAACTGTCTTCAATATGAATGTGTGTGACAAAGGATATTGAGAAGGTGCTTAATGGATGTAATGCTACATAGAACAAGGCTGGTGATATTGAGACTCCCTAGCGTAATCCTCTTTTTTATACTTGGTATTTCATTCTGGGCTTGGTTGTGGTGTAGAGTGGTGGTGAGTTGTTTGCTAGTGTGGCAGGATGGTTGAGATAAAATGCATAGGAGTAGGGTGGATTTTTATAAAGTTCAGGACATCTGAGGATCCTAGAGCATAGCACACTGTCAAAGGCTTTCTTTATAGTTACTCCATGCCATACTTGTGTTTCAGACCTTTACCTAACACTTTACCTAACATTCACTAGTCTTTTGTCCCATGTAATATTTTTGTTTCCCCCCTTAAGTTCATTATGTTATTTTGTATGAAACACTTGCATGGCTCTGAAGAATGTTCTTGCACAAGAATCCTTTACCACATTCAGAGCAGCAGGATGGCTTGTGCCAGCTGTGAGTTCTACTGTGCTTCGGAAAATGGTTTTTGAAAGAGAATTGTTTGCCACATTCAGAACAACACTGCAGTCCTTGTTCCTTGTCACTCTCCTGATAGCCTTTACAATTTGGTTTGCCATTTAAAGTTTTTCTCTGCTCTCGAGAGATTTTTAAATTCAGTTCATTTGTACTGCATACCCATGGTTGAGTGTTGTTGGTGTTGAATCTTCTTAATTCCTCTTAAGAAAGCTGAATATTCTGCAAAAAGACCAGTATTAATCTACTAGATCCAGGTTGGTGATGGATTCTTGTATTCCTAATATAAGCTCTTCTCAGCTTGTGCTTGAGTTGACCAAATGCAGATGGGAGGATGTTGCTCCTCTTTGATGCATCTACTGGAAAACATAAATGCACCCTTATTCTTTGAGTAAGTAAGAAAGGGGAGTTTAAAAGGTGATCTAAAAAGAGCAAATCATTTGCATCAAAACTCCAATTGTAACAGTTTTCACTTTATCTGTGACGTACCATTCTCAAACCTGCTTAATTCAATTTATAGTTTTGGGATTCCAGTGCCTATCTAGGCCATACAGGACACAAGCGAATAGTGAGTGGTATGGGGAAAAATCCTTATCATGGTAGAGTTACAAATTCTGACATTGTCAGTAAATAGAAGAACAATGTGTTTTAGAACATTTGTGTCAAGAGCAGGCCATTTGGTCCAACAGACTTGCCAATCTTACTCACCTAGATTCTCCAAAACAACATCATGTATGTACCTTTCATACGGAAACATTTCTTTACAAATAACAAGTGCACAAGTGGTTGCTTATTCATCAAGATGCCTGGTAAGGCTCAGCTGCTCAAGTAGTTTCTGCAGCAGCTATTCACCTCAGTGGCTTGAACAAGTGAAACTACAGCTGCTTTCTCATTCAATAAATCCCACTGCCTCCAAACAAGCACAGCACAGCACAGCACTCATTCCTGTCCTCTGATTATGTTTCCATTGACTGGCCAATTAGTCATATTCTTGAATAGGTGGGTTCACTTTTGTTCAAGCCACCCTGGCTTAACCTGTATTTGGAAATTAAGGAATTGTTGCAGCTTCCCCCAGTCCATCCATTATATTATCTCCATGACTGGGAAAGGGAATAGGATCCATAGGGGACCCAGTTCATCTGTTATGGTAATCCCATTAGATAGATAGATGAAATGCACTATATGATTGATTGATTGATTAATAGACAGATGTGAAAGGCACTATATGATAGATAGATAGAAGAGAAAGGCACTATATGATAGATAGATAGATGTGAAAGGCACTATATTATAGATAGATAGATTTATCCCCAGATGGAAATATGGCTTTTTACAGAACCTCTTTAAATCTCTCTATATATTATAAAAAAAATTCCTAGAGAGAAACACATGGGCATCAAGATGTGATGTTCACTTTAAGATCACAGAAGACATTTAAAGGAAACCGCAAGATGAAAGAGATTGGCCACAGAGGGTCTCATGGGGACCTTAAACATGAGACTTTGTGCCAAGAGATTGACCCATGACCGTCTCGCGAGGATGTGGAACATGGGATTCTTGCAAGACACGCCCTACTTACAATCAATATCAAATAAGCCAAGAGGCATCAAAACATTCAGTCGTCTAAAGGCTTTGAGCACACACAGATCCAGGGCTATCAGTGTATATAAAGCGTATAAGGACAGTGCGTTATAAATGAAACGTTGACGACTAAGTGAAGAAGAAATAAGCGCGGAGAAAAGAGACTCAAAAGCGTTGGAGAGAAAAAAGAGCAAAAAAGAATAATCTAGTTGCAAATTCAGACAATAAGTAAGTAATTATCAGCCCAGAATAAGTGGAATTGGAAAAAAGGCAGGTCCAATTGGGCTCAGAATTTAAAGACAGAGTAAAAGACAAAGTAGAACTTCATAAAGACGTTCACAAATGTTGGTGCTAAACACATGCAGAGCAGGTTAGAGATTATGAAAGCAGTGGAATTCGAAAGGCTCAAAAAAAAAAAAGCTGGCGCGATGCACACGTGGAGAAAGTTAAAGAATATGAAAGTAAGAAAATTAGAAAGTATAAAAAAAAGAAAGTAAACATCACAGTAGCACAAACGAACAAACTGCCTCATTTAACTATGCACCTGTCTAACTTTGGTTTTGCACAATAATCACTGCACTATTGCACCTTAACACTTAATTCTACTTTATTCACATAATTTTACTTATTTATTATGTTCTACTATACTGTTATCTTTCAATCTGTGACTTTTTGTTAATCTAACTGATATTCTAACTTTGCACAGTTCTTGATAAGCGGATCAGGATGCATTTCACTGCAAATTATTAACTGCTGATGATGAAGATCGTTTTGTCTGTGCTGAAATTCCAAACAGAGAAACCTATCCTGAATTATGGTACAAAGTCATTAAACACATGGCTCACTGACCTCATTAAAAAGTTTCAGCATACAGTAATATTGTTTTTACAGAAGTTCTGATATAAAAGTGAAACTAATGAAATAGCAACAATTCAAAGAAAAAAAATCTTAAAAGTGTGTATCCGGAAAACCAAACATGGGGGTTGGAGAGCGAAGCGAGCAGGGGCAAAGCCCCCTAGTAAATAAAAAATAAAAAGGTAGATAAGTAAATAAATATACACACACTATGGTCTGAACACACACCAGAATGACTATAAAGCAAGTAAAGTAAAAAGAAAGAAAACATCTGACTTTGCTGTCCCAGTCCCTGTGAGGCATTATGCCTTACAAAGTATAAAGGAGCCCCCATTGTGTTTCTTGACACCCTTCTACTGAATGATTCATTGCCTGAAAGTTCTCAGTGTTGGTGTGTCACAGAGAGGATGTGCATCATTGTTCATAATGGCACTCAGTTTTGTTTAAATCCTCTCCTTTACTATGATCTCCAGGGGGTCCGGAGTGTGTCCTTTAACTGAGCCTGCCCTTTAATTCAGCTTGTTGAGTCGTTGGGTCTCTCTTGAAGTGATGTTACCAGCCCAGCACACAACAGCATAGAAAATCCTATTGGCCACCACACAGAAGATGTGAGGGATGTCACTTCCCACATTAAAGGAGTTGTCCTAAAGAAGAACAGCCTCCTCTGCTCTTTCTTATATAGTTCCTCTGTGTTCTGAGACCAGTCTAACATGTCATTGTTGTGAACCCCAAGTACTTGTAGGAGTGGACCACCTCTACATCCACTCCTTGAATAGTGATAGGACATAATGGTGGTTTGGTGGGGTGAAAGTCAATAACCAGTTTTCTGGTCGTATGTTAAGTTGAAGACAATTCTCTTTGCACCAAGAACAAACTTTTCCACAGGACTCCTCTCCTCTGTCTCATCTTCTTTATCAATTCACCCCATAAGTGAACAATCATCTCAAAATTTCTGCAAGTTACATGACCTGTTTTATTTATAGTCTGAGGTATGCAGAGTGAAGAGAAAAGGAGACAGGACTGTTGCTTGTGGTGCTCCAGTGTTGCACACATTGTATCAGAGACACAGTCCTTGAGTCTCATAAACAGTAGTCTCCCTCACAGATAGTCTATTATCCTGGACACCATAGGCTTGCCCACCTGCATCTCTGAGAGTTTCCCCCTTAACAGGGATGTCTGGATGGTATTTAAGGCACTGGACAAATCAAAAACCACAATCCTCACAGTGCTGCCAGCTTTGTCCAGATGAGATTAAACCTTGTGGAGCAGATAGATAACTGCATCCTCCATTCCAATATCCAATATGCAAACTGCAGTGGGTCCAGGTGGTCTACCACAAGAGGACTCATATAGTCCAGGACCAGTCTCTCAAAGATCTTCATAATGTGAGACGTAAGTGCCGCTTGTCTGTAGTCATTAGGTGAGGAGGCATCTGTCTTATTTGGAACACGAACAATGCTGGATGTTTTCCATGGCAGTGGCACTTTCTGAAGCTTTAGAGGCAGACTGAACAGGTGACAGAGGACACCACAAAGCTGGTCAGCACAGGCCTGAAGAACTCGAGGACTGACTCCATCTGGTCCCTCAGTTTTTCCTGTGTGTAGCTTCATCAGTTGCCTGTTACTTGGTCTTCAGTTGATGGTCAGAGGTGGTCTTGTCACTGGTCACTCCACCTACTGCACACAGTTCACATGCAAGGGCATTGCAGACAATCATATTTGCCATTTTCTTTTGTATGCACAGATTTTCACATTTTGTGTTTTGTGATTAGATGTGTTTGTAAGTGGTGCTGTAAGAATTATGTTTCTGGGCTTCTCTAGCGCCTTCAACACCATCCAACCTCTGCTCCTTAGTGACAAGCTGACAGAGATGGGAGTAGATTCATACCTGGTGGCACGGATCGTGGACTATCTTAAAGACAGACCTCAGTATGTGCGTCTCGGGAACTGCAGGTCTGACATTGTGGTCAACAGCAAAGGAGCACCACAGGGGACTGTACTTTCTCCGGTCCTGTTCAGCCTATATACATCGGACTTCCAATACAACTCGGAGTCCTGCCACGTGCAAAAGTTTGCAGACGACACTGCTATCGTGGGCTGCATCAGGAGTGGGCAAGAGGAGTATAGGAAACTAATCAAGGACTTTGTTAAATGGTGTGACTCAAACCACTTACACCTGAACACCAGCAAAACCAAGGAGCTGGTGGTGGATTTTAGGAGGCCCAAGCCCCTCCTGGACCCCGTGATAATCAGAGGTGACTGTGTGCAGAAGGTACAGACATATAAATACCTGGGAGTGCAGCTGGATGATAAATTGGACTGGAATTCCAATACTAATGCTCTGTGCAAGAAAGGACAGAGCCGACTATACTTCCTTAGAAGGCTGGCGTCCTTCAACATCTGCAATAAGATACTGCAGATGTTCTATCAGACGGTTGTGGTGAGTGCCCTCTTCTACACGGTGGTGTGCTGGGGAGGCAGCATAAAGAAGAGGGATGCCTCACACCTGGACAAACTGGTGAGGAAGGCAGGCTCTATTGTAGGCATGGAGCTGGACAGCTTGACATCCGTGGCAGAGCGACGGGCGCTGAGCAGGCTCCTGTCAATCATGGAGAATCCACTGCATCCACTGAACAGGATCATCTCCAGACAGAGGAGCAGCTTCAGCGACAGACTGCTGTGACTGTCCTGCTCCACTGACAGACTGAGGAGATCGTTCCTCCTCCACACTATGCGACTCTTTAATTCCACCCGGGGGAGGTAAACATTAAAAGTTAACATTATACAAAGTTATTGTCTGTTATACCTGCATTTTTATCACTCTTCAATTTAATATTGTTCTTTATGTATGCTGCTTCTGGAGTATGTGAATTTCCCCTTGGGATTAATAAAGTATCTATCTATCTTGTAAGCTTTCCACTCATTTTTAGCATGCTGGAAGAAGAAGAATGTCATACAGTATACCAGATCAGCTGGTGTATCGCCAAACAGGAAACAGTGAGGATTTGCACTGTGGATGGATGAATTATAATGGTGGTGTTGCACAACAGAAGTAGTGGAAGCTGAGAGAGAAAAAGCTCAGGTGACATTGCCGAGAAGCTCTCCACTCGCAGTATTCATTTACATTTAATTATTTGGCTGACGCCTTTATAAAAAAGCAAATATTTAAAATCAGTGTCTGCTCAGCCGAGGCCGGGAGTTCTCCTGATAGCTCATGCTGTAAGGATACTGCTTCTGAGGCAGACATTGAGAGTCAGCAGCTGACCACTGGCAGTTCATCACATTGAAAAGACGCAGACTGAACCGTTTCATGGTGTGAGTCCACAGCAATTCAAATGGAGATGAGGGTGGGATTTGCACTATGGAGTGGTGGTGAAAAACACAGAAAAAGGTGATCTCTGCACCAGGATGTGCTCAGTGTTTTACAACAGAAATAATATTTTAGTGCAGCGTCTCTACAGTGCATTGTAGTTTAAGTTTGCTGCTGTATCAGTGCACTAAGGAAAGGTGTGCCCTACAAAGAAACATCAGCTACACTCTTACAAATATTGTTTCTTTAATGGAATTGTATGGTTTCTTTACTGGGTTGTGCAGTTTCTTGTAGAACCATGGATGGACAATGCATCCTTTCATTCTGGTGGTTCTTTGTGCTTTGAAAAGCTTTCTACTATATAGAAAAAAAAATCTGAAATCCCTCATGTAGGGTAGGCTACCAAGCAGGACACTCACAGATTCAGAAAGCCTGGACTCGGCCTGTGTTATTGCAAGCAAGAGTCCTTTGAAAATCACGACCCATTAGTATTTCAGGCTGTGTGGAACCTGTTATGCTTCAAAATAAATCAGGGGTCTTCCTGGAACCTTCTTGTGGATGGCTCTTCTGGGAAACAACAATGGTTCCCCCATGGCACCGCTGTGAAACTTTTATATTTTTTAGAGTGTACTAACGGAAAAGCATGTGGTGCTGTCATTGCAGATTCTCCAAGTGGCTCCCGTGTGACTTCCCTTTACACTTTACACTTTGCACTCTTAGATGTATTAGTACATCTTAGAACGACTGCTTGACAAGGAGGCATTTTATTCTGGGAAGTATGCTTTCAATATGAAACTGGTTTTTGTAAGGCATTGCAAATATCTGTAATATGTGGATAAAACAGAAATCTTTAGTCAGCAACATAGTGACTTACAGGTGAAGAAAACCTGAATGCGTACAGTGTGAATGTGTGCAGAGAAAGTAAACTCTTAAACCAGGAGCGGCCTCGTGTTGGTCCAAGTGAAGTTTCAAAAATGTTTTAAAAATCTTTCACCACATCATAGAGGTGAACTACACCACACGCTGACACAAACCTCATTTGTAAGCAACGGGTGTCGACTTCACACTCCTAGTAATCAAATTGTTGCGATATTTACAGCTGACTTTTAATCCGGCATGAAATCATATGTGTGTTGTTTCATAAAATTGTCATAAAAATATTTGAAAAAATCGTAGTAATCATTCTGTATGGAATACCTAAGTGTTACACGTCGATCAAAAAAGTCCCAAGTCAAGTGAAGTCATGCACCAGTACAGTGCGTTGCCGCACCCACTACACGACAAAACAGCTCGGGATCCCGGTTTGCAACCCCCCAGGCAGACACGCGGTCCACTCCCACCCTCTATCTGCCACAGCCAGGTGTTACATGGGCGACCCCTTGGCCTGGTCCAGCTACTCGGGTCCCCAACAATGAGAATCCTTTGAGCCAGATCACCCTCGGGGAAACACACCACATGGCAGCAGTGCCATAGCTGACGGTCCCTCACAATACAGATAATGTGCTTCATTCGGGACTCAATGAGCAACCGCTCATTCAACACAAAGTCAAACCAATGGTACCCAAAGATTTTCTGGAGAGACACAGTACCAAAGGAGTCCAGTCTTCATCTCAGGTCACTGGATAGCGTCCATGTCTTACAACCATATAGCAAGACAGGAAGCAACAGGACTAAAGACTTGGACCTTCGTCCTTTTGCATAGATATTGGGAGCGCCACACACCCCTTTCCAGTGATCTCGTGACCCCCCCATGCTCCCCCATTCCATCTACTGACTTCATAGGAAGAGTCACCATAGAAATGAATGTCACTGTCAAGTTAAGTAAACCTCTCGACAAGGTCGACACTCTCTCTGCAGACAGACACACTGCTGATGGCCGTACCCAAGAGGTCATTAAAGGCCTGAATCTTGGTTTTCATCCAGGACACTCGCAAGCCCAGACACTCAGACACCTCACTCAGTCTCTCGAGTGCCCCAATCAGAACCTCCATTGACTCCGCAAAGATCACAGCATCGTCAACAAAGTCAAGATCCGTGAATCTTTCTTCACCAACAGATGCCCCACAGCCACTGGACCCCACGGCCTTGCCCAACACCCAATCCATAGAAGCATTGAACAGAGTAGGAGCAAAAACACACCCCGACAAACCCCATAAACAACTGGGAAAAACGCAGAGGTCCTGCCTCCACTCTGCACAGCACTCACAGTACCAGTGTACAGGCCAGCCATGATATCCAGCAACCTCGAGGGGATCCCGCGAACCCTCAGGATGTTCCACAGGGCAGCTCAATCAAATGAGTCGAACGCTTTGCGAAAATCGACAAATGCTGCAAAGAAACTCCGCCGATATTCGCATTTGTGCACCATGAGAACCCTCAGTGCCAGGATGCGGTCGATGGTAGACTTCTTAGGGTTCACCGACAAAACCGCGACGGACAAATGAGCGCCGACAAACCCGCTAACTGGTTTTCGACAAACGCGCACCGACAAAATCGCCACGACAAAACCGCGAGAGAGGCCAAGAGAGTGGTACGGGTACGTGTGCATTATGTACACATTATGTGCTAGGTTATAACTGTTATAACTGCTGATGGCATGCCGCGAACAAATAACTCAGTCGAGGGTTGGCATAACGCGTCGTATACAAAGCGGAATTACCAGCAGTCAGGCAGCCAGCAAGTCTAAATACGCTCAACTATCAAGACGTCTTGCTGCAACTCTTCCTACATATGGAGGGAGTGATCTTAAGGACTATCTGCGTGCCGTGCTGATGGCATGCCGCGTCTCATAATATTGACTTCTAAAATAAACATTATTATATATGCTTTAAACTAGTAATTCATATTTAATGAAACTTTCGCGATTTTGTCGGCGCGATTTTGACGCCGCGTTTTAATCGGTGCTATTTTGTCGGCGCTCATATGTCTATCGCGCAAATGTCGGGTCACACTTAGGCGTAAAACCAGACTGTTCCAGTCGCTGGTAGGTGAGCAAGTGATCATGGATCCTATTGAGGACGACCCTAGCAAGGACCTTACCCGGCACCGAGAGCAATGTTATTCCTCTTTAGTTGCCGCAATCCAGGCGATCACTCTTCCCTTTCCAGTCAGTTGGGAACCACCCCCCCGGGCGGTTCAGCCTCAAGAACCGTGGACCCAGCAACGTCTTAGCCGGAGGATCAGCTTTGAACAACTGCTCAAATTAGCCCGCCCAGCGGGTCACAACTGCAGTGTCAACCGTGAGGACCGTTCCATCAGTTGCCCTGACTGCGACCCTCCGAAGATCAGATTCAGATGTGCGTAATGCATCGATTCCTCTGTAAGCAGGACGTGGGTCGCTAGACCACAGATGGTGTGTCACTTACTCACAGATTCCTCTAACAAACACCTCTTTATCTGCCATCAGTGCCCTCACAGCGACTCCTCTCAATGATATCCAGGGTGACCCGCGAGATGAAACACCTCCATCTGGGAACACCGGTAACACCAACACAACCCTCAGCAACCTTCAGGGTCTTGTCACGGAAGGTCTCCAACATCACATTAGGATCGGCAGTCATACCAAAATCTGAAAGTTCCTCACACAAACTGCATGCAAACTCATTAGAAACATCCTAGTCTTGGAGTCCCGACCAAGTAAATGCGAGCTATAAGTTGAAAACTGAAAACAGCGTCACAACGCTCTTCTGATTTTTCGTGTGCTCTCGCATTTTTACAAAACAACTACAAGTGACACATTAGTACTTACAGTGGAATCTCCTGATCAAAACAAGTCCAAGCACATTATTGTACGACATATCAATCATGAGATATCCTGGAGATAAGAGGAGGCGTGATGCCATGTCTGGTGCATACCACCTGACGTTTCTGGGGGGGGTAGTTCTGACTTAGTGGGTCATAACATCACAAGCTTCATGCAAACGATAGGTAACACGCACATGTTTAGAAAAAAACAGAAAGTCGAGGTCACGCATAATAAACTAAAATGTGTGTGTGCACATATATGATAAATATGTGTGTGTATATGAGAGATTAATGATATTGTATATCAATATTTTATATTATTTATATTAATATTTTGGGCATCCCTGCTTGGAGAGGTTCTGGAGGTGGAAGGGGTGCCCATGGTGCCAAATGCTGCAACTATTTCTTTCTTTGAGTTACCAACATGAAACCTTAGACAGGTAGAGTTGACATGCTCTGGGAACACCCCAGAGGTGAAAAAGCTGACCTTCCATTATTTGTACACGAGACAACATACTGTATCAGAAACCAAAAATCTGAAAATCTCGCTCTGAGAGCCTATTGTTTTTTTTTTTTTTCTAGTTTAGCAGCAGTTTCTAAGTAAATGAATGTTTAAATATGACACAAACACAAATTCTATCACATTTAAGAAGTTATCTGTCAGGTTCTAGTGAAAAATGGTCTGTCGTGATTTTATCTTTAGAATAATAAGGCTTTATTTTGGGGTACCCAAATGTGGGGAATATTTTGGGGAAAATATTCATTTTCTCATGAATTCTACCGAAAACGTATGTTTGTTATAAAAACATATTAAATAATCGAATAATTACAGAGTATACACACATTACAGATATAAATATATTTATGTTTATGTTATATATTAATTAAAATAAATAAAACATTTAACATACAAGAAATTCCTAAAATAACTTTACACCATTCAGAAAAATGTATCATATCACTTCGGAGTCCATTTAACCAAACCAAGAAAACATGGGTTTAGATCACCCATATAGGGTATTTGTACGAGTGGCAAGGGGCATCAGGATCTGACGGGCATCTGCAGCAAAAACCCCAAAACAGGAAATGCTGAACTCAAGAGCCTCTCGATGGTTGTGTGTGTCTTCTCATGTGCATTCGCTGGAAACCCTTACACTCCTACGTGGATGCTGCACTACCTGTGGTGGCACCAGGCTTCAGCTTTATGCAGGGGTCCTCATCCTGGGAAGCACAGATAGTCTTCTGTTTGATCTGTTTTGTTTTTTCACATGTGACCCACACAAACTCTTGAATGTTTCTGACACACATTTTCTAATCATTTGCATTGACCATTCATCTCTCCCTCTTTTTTACTTTCACTTTTGTTTTGGTATATCTGATCATTTTTATATTATTATTATTATTATTATTTTCTTTCAGGCTGTCATCTAATACTCTGTAGATGTTGCCATCTGGAGATCATGTTCAGGGCTGCTGCCCTGGTTGCTATCATGGGATGACCAGAAGTGTTTGCCACATCATTGTGGCAGTGTTATAAAGCTCTGCTTGTCCAAGGTTGTGGACAAAACACGAGTTGCTAAGGTTCTTTAAATATTATTATTTGAATATTAAGAATTTTGACTGAGATTGTGATTTTTATTCACCTTAAGTTTTTTTTTTAACTTTCTGGCTTTTGATTTTTGCTTAACATTTTGACAATGAAGTTGCTCTGTAATTTAAGATTTTTGATATAGGCTACCTGTTTTTTTTAACATACTTGCTGTTTTTTTCCCAAATCTCCTGAACATTTTCCTTTTTTTTTAACCTGTCTACACTTGGAAATGAAGGGCATTTAGGATTAAAGCCAGGAAGTACTTATTTATTTCAAAGGGTTGTGGAATCTGGAACAAACAACCGAGATGTGTAGTTGAAGCAGAAATCTTGACAACCTCTCGGACATATCTAGATGAGATATTGGGACTGCTTATTTATTAGCTAAACAAATGAGGTCGAGGGACTGAATGGCCTCCTCTGTTTTGTCAAATTTCTTATGCCCTTATGCACAGTTAGCCTTGTCAGGATTATGATATATAGTGTTGTGATTCTGCAACACCAAAATTACAAAAAGAGTTATCAGGCCTCAAAATAAACAGAAATCAGGTCGGAACTCTTCCAAGTCTGGGCATCAAAAGTAGGCCTCACCCCAAACAGCCCAGCCCCAAACTCAAGATGCAGGCATTAGAGCCTAACATGAAGCACAAGCTTTTAAAGTTATAAATGCTCAAAACTGCCCGTCAGAGGTGAGGATGACCATAAACCTCTGGGTTAATGGACAGAAGAAAACCAAGATCCTTTATTTGTTGAAATAATCAAAAAGGAAGCACAAAAAGGCAGGACAGAGAGGAATAAAAAGTAAAAAATAAGACAAAAGAGTTTGCTTACAAAAGGCAATCCAAAGCAGACACGGCCAGAAATTCTAGAAAACAGAAGCAAACATCCACAATACCAGAAAACCTGCCTACTACTTACAATAAAATGCTGAGACCCTCAGCAGGACACCAGTCCTCAGTCAGTATGAACAGAACAGTATGTTTAGAACATGAGATGGAATACAATGGAAGGTCTTGACTTAACTGTCCTTGGATGGATGGGTATCCTGGCCAGGATGGGTGCTGCTCAGGTTTGAGGCAGGGATAATGGACAGCTGTAGGGCAACTGCCTTCGAAGGGTGAATATTCCTCCAGTATGCTAGGGGACAGGGCTTCACTGGTGTGCCTCTGGTTTGGACTCCCATAG
Organism: Polypterus bichir lapradei; assembly: GCA_026402145.1. Lineage (NCBI taxonomy): Eukaryota > Metazoa > Chordata > Cladistia > Polypteriformes > Polypteridae > Polypterus > Polypterus bichir. The sequence goes on along the minus strand of JANRMT010062791.1, from coordinate 231,617,526 downwards.
GAACTGTAGTTTGGGAGGATAGCCCTGCTGTGTTCCTCAGGTGCCACAAGGGATGCTGCAGGTAGAGGACTCACATTTTTCATTTCATGGCTGTCCCACCAGGCTTTGGAAGTGCTTCTTGGGTACAATGCCCTGGCAGTAGAAGAACTCCTGGGTCTGACTTAAAACAGGTCACTCCATCTTACTCAAAAAGTTGGTGGGCAAAGCTCACCTGAGAGGCGTGGAGGAAAGAAAAGTGTTGGGCTGGTTATGGAATATCATAAAAATATTATTTGAACCTTGGACTTGTAAGGGTAAAGCTGTGGCTCTGCTCCGCCCCCTACTGGCCACAGATGTTTAACTGTAATCTTTCATGGACTGTACCCCCTCACGCTGTCAGGTTTCAGCCAGCATTTCCCCATCTGGCTGTTGTTCATAACTGTGTTTCTTGTCTGTTTTGTTTAAATTTGTATCATTTATTTGTAATAATATTTCTTTTGTTTATAATGTAAATTTTGCTATGTGTGTGTGTTGGGAAAGGGGGCGTAGCCCATGTTATGTCCCTTGTTTTGTGAGTGACTCCCCCAAGGGGCGGGGCCACCTGCCAATCACCACCAAGAGTGGCCCTCCACCCTATTTAAGGGAGGACCTCCCACAGTTCCTGGCAGTTCATTACGAATGTGCTAGGGAGTGGAGTGTTACTTGAGATTACTGTGATTTGTGTTTTTTCTGCGTCTTCATTTTCTGGCATTTTGACCCTCTGCTTGATGCTTTAACTTCATATTTGGATTCTGTTTTGAACTGTATTCACTGTTATTTTGAACCCCTGCTCTGTTTTGACCGCCGCCTTTGGATTCTGTTTTGAGACTTTGTTTCACTGTGGCTTGCCTTGCCTTTTCAAACAATTACTTGTGCTCTTTGGAGCTTTGTGTATTGCAGAGACTTTTGGAAAATAAACCTTTTATTTTATTAAGAATGTGCAAGACCCTTTTTGCCTTCTAGTCGGGGGTTTAAGACGGTATTTAGCCCCCTCTAGTGGCCAACTTTGGAAAGTGTTCGTGTACCCTGTTTGTAAGTGCTATATACAGTGCCATGAAACTGTATTTACACTCTTTCCTGATTCCCTCTGCTATTGTAACTATGAGGTGTGGATTATTTCATGTCTTCAATCAAAATCTTACCTTATATTAAAAGGAAACTGTGATTGAACAGATATATTTAAAAAGTATGATGTCATCTCATGAACAAAGTTCACAGTGTGAAAAGGTAATGGCCCCCTAACTACCATCAATCCAATTAAAGGCATAATTAGAGTCAGATGATTGAACACAAGCAGCCAACCACATCTGCCCAAACTAAACCTCACCAACAATGGCAGTGGAGCCTTTCTTCTGTTACTGTAAAGTTTTCAACACTTGTTTGAATATTTTAAGGTCTTCAACCCAATATGGTCATTGTGAGTTGATGTGTAGCTTGAGTTCGATTGTGTGTGGTTACAGAGTCCTGGGGAACACCGTTACACTACAGATATCCACATTGACGATTATCTCTAAAACTTGATCAGGTTTCTTGGTAACACATTTGATGAAGCTTGCTTTGGTATGCTTATCTAACCAAATGTTCTTTGAGAATTACTTCACCATCTCCAATTGCTCTTTTAGACGCCAATCGGTGGAGCTTCAGTTTCTCCATCCATAACAGCCAAGCGACTACGTGGTGGTGAGGCTGACTTTGAGTGCTGATATTATTCTATGGCCAAGGATGTTGGAGAGGGTTGCTTAATGGGTGTAAAGAAAGAGAGAAAAACAGGGAGGGCAGGAAATACGCCACCTGTTTAGTGTTCAGGTCAGTAATCTTGTTTAATAACATGATAGCCAAGACTTGTCAGCGGGGTGGATTTCATACACTTCCTGGCATCATAACAGCCATATGTGGTCATAATTTTTTTTTTAATGCTCAATCCACATCTTCATTTCTTCAGCACTCCATGTTGTTTTTTGCAACAGTTCTTCATTTGCGTTGTAGAAATTTCCTTTGCTCCCTTTTTTACCCCATTATTGTGATCGAGGAGCATATAAATCCTGCCAGCACCTATCAGTACAAAAAGCTTTTACACAGAGGAGACGTACAGTATATCACCGAGCTGTTTTTTGGTGTTTTGCTATTTGAATGTGAATTTTCGCGGACAGCCTCTGAGGCCTCAATTACAATTCCACATTTTTAAAGAGTTGCTTAAGCCAGAATTTGGGGAAGCCATCTGGTCCTGATGTCTTCAAGTTTGTTCTGAGTTTGCTTTTTTTATGCTCACTTGTTACCTCCGTCCAGTCGCTTGCTCTCATTTGTGTGTTTTCTGTGCCGTTATGCAGCTGGCATGTTCACTCTGCTTCTTTATTCTTGTCTCGAGTGATTTCACGTTATGTTTATCCAGAATCTGTCAGTTTCATTTTAGTCTGGTGGTATAATTACTGATTAGATGTTTTGCATTATCATCTAGGACAATTACTTGGCTTGGCTCAGAATGAGCCGGTCCCTATAATTTTATTGCATTTCATCTTGCGAGGCTGTTGTTTGCCATTGTTTCCTCAACTATTAATATACAGTACAGTACTGGGATTTCAGTTGTTGTACTTTTTCTAGAGCACTGTAATGAATGACACCTCCCAGTGCAGAATCTTAGTTTCACTTCCATTTGTTTCCCCAGGGCACGGTGTAGTTTGACGTTCCTTTGTGCTGTCACTTTAGAAGTGACGAGTTTCTCTGGGTGGCACTGGATCCTGTTAGCACATCCATTATTTATTGGGGTTTTAGTTCTGGCCTTATCTATCTATCTATCTATCTTGTTCACTTTTGATCTAAAAATGCAAAGGGTGTTGTGTAATGGTACCCCTGGCATCTTTTCTCTTCTGTGGATTTCAGTAAACATGTTACGCGTCTCAATGAGATCCAGGAGCTCGCCTTTAATTTCCAGTACTGCTGGTGCATTTTTTTTATTTTGTTCTCTTCTTTTTGTTTCCTCTGGATTGAGTTAGAGTAAACTTTGGTAATTGTCCTGCAATTTATTTATTTATATTTGTGTGTGCTCTCCTTGTTGACTTCCAGGAAAAAGTTCTTTTAGAGTATTAGGGCCATTTGTTTTGGACCGATGTCTTCACGATCACATTCAACTTGGTCTACATTCACCTCTTCTTTTCTCAGCCCTTTATTATTCATGTATCACTCTTTGAGAAATAAGTCAAATTTTGGGGTCATCATGCTCCACCCCAAGTATCTTTTGTTCTCCCTGTAAGAAACGTTCTATTGTTTGTGCCAAATTTACTCCCAAGTCTCCACGTAAGTCCCCATGTTCTTGTTCTTGCAACAGCCAGGATCGACTGGACTAATTCCCTTCATAATTTTAAACACTTCAATCAGGTCACCTCCATGTTCAACTCCTCGTAGCTTGTACTTCTCAGTCCTAAATCAGCCTAGTCACTCTCCTCTGTTTTGCAATATGGAGTTCAAAACTGTACACAGTACTCCAAACTGTATTAATCTCCTTCATAATTTGAATGACTTCAGACGTGTTACCTTTTACTCCATTACTTTTAAGGACATGTTGTGTCTGAGGGCTAACCATCAAACCGTGTGTGGTTATTCATACTTATTTAGCTCTGAAATACTTGTTTCCTCCTTTGGACTGAACTTGACTAATGCTTTCATGTTGGCACAAATGCTACACCATGTGAGGTCCATCCTCTTCTGCTTATCCCGGGTCTTGACATTTCTATTCTCACCGCTTTTAGATCTTCTTCTTTTTCTCGTGTTATTTCTTCTTATTTTGTTATAGCAATATATTCTCATTTTCGTCGGATGTGTTTCTCTGAATATCCTTTAGTTGGAAACTCATGAATTATTGCATAAAAGTGGCCTCCTCCTTATTTATGATGGACTTCTGTAGTGTATTTTGTCCTCTTGCTTAAGGTATGTAAATGTGGTCCAAGGTCTTCTCCATCCAGCCACACACCACCATATTGAGGTCTTCTTTGGACCTAAAAACATTGCCTGATTGTTGCTGCCATTGCTAACCCTAGTGCAGTAGAGGAGAAGGCCAACTAATCCTGGCCATCAGGGCTTTTGTGGATCCTTCTCATAGTGTTGAAGTCATTTTGCCGTAATGAGATTTGGTAGAGAACTCACACAGCAAAGCTCACCGTGTGAAAATATGCACCAAGACTTGACTAGTTAGAAGGCAACTGTCCATTCACGCTTTCCCTCCAACTTACTCCTTCTGGCTCTTCTCTCTAGTGTGAATTCTTTTGTGTTTATGAAAACTGCTATTGTCAGAGAATCGTTTGCCACATTCAGAACAGCCATAAGGTTTCTCTCCAGTGTGAATTCTTGTGTGTTTTGGAAGATAGCGCTTATCAGTAAATTGTTTGCCACATTCAGAACAACAATATAGCTTTTCTCCAGTGTGAATCTTTGTGTGGGCCTGAAGACTGCTCCTGATGGAGAATCGCTTGCCACATTCAAGACAGCCATAAGGTTTATCCTTGGTTAAGCTCTCCGTAAGGGCTTGTTTTGTGCGCTGTTCAGTGTGAATTCTTCTGTGTCTCTGAAAACTGCTATTGTCAGAAAAATGCTTGCCGCAATCAGGACAGCAATATGGTTTCTCTCCAGTGTGAGTTCTCTTGTGTATCTGAAGGGTAGTCAGTTGTGAAAACTGCTTGCCACATTCAGAGCAGAAGTATGGCTTCTCTCCAGTATGAATTCTTTTGTGTATCTGAAGACTGCTCTTTTGTGAAAACCTCTTGCCACACTCAGGACAGCAATATGGCTTCTCTCCGGTGTGAACTCTTGTGTGGCTCTGAAGTCCCCGTTTGTCAGTAAATTGTTTGCCACATTCAGAACAGCAGTACGGCTTCTCTCCAGTATGAATTTTTGTATGTCTCTGAAGATGTGCTTTTAGTGAGAATCTTTTCCCACATTCAGAACAGCAATGAGGCTTCACACCAGTGTGAATTCTTCTGTGTCGCTTAAAACTGCTGCCATTTGAGAATCGCTTCCCACATTCAGAACAACAATATGGCTTCTCGCCAGTGTGAATCCTTGTGTGTTGCTCAAGAGTGCTCCTATCAGTGAATCGGTTTCCACATTCAGAACAGCTATAAGGCTTCTCTCCAGTGTGAATTCTACCATGGTGGTGAAGATAGCGTTTCTTAGTGAAGCGTTTACCACATTCAGAACAGCCATAAGGCCTCTCCTCAGTGTGAATGATGGCATGGCTCTGAAGGCTGCTCTTTGTAGAGAATTGTTCACCACAATTAGTGCAGCAGTATTCCTTTTGTCTTTTATGAATTCCTAGATGATCTTTATAATTAGATTTGCCATTTATCTGCAAAGTGCTTGGTATCAAACTCCCTGATCCAGATGTTGGTTGCTTCACTTTTTCATCACACAGTATGTGAATGCGATGAACAAAGAACTTGGCAAATGAAGAAGGGGAGGTGCTGCTCCTCTTCTGTGTATCTGCCAATAAAAAAAATATGATTTAATTTAAAAGAAGTTGTAAATAAAAAGATAACAAAAACATAAATGACAAAGAGCACTGAAGAAATAGACATCATCATCATCAAAGCAACAAATCTGGTTACATGACGCATATCGATGACCTGTAAATCACAAAAGCAGAATCTTTGGGTCAAAAGCCCCTAAAATACACAAAAACACACACATAAATAAGTGTTTAATACTACAAGTTCATGGTATGATGTGACGAGGCAATCATCTCAGGTAAGCACTTTGGCATGAGTGGTACTTTCATGCAACTTTTTCTTCTTCTTTATAAATAATAACACAAAACAAATCTGAGGTATAAAACTTATACATTACACACACATCCACATATACTACCTTTAAAATCAGAGATAAATATTTCTATTACTGTATTTTCACATTTTGCAGAACATACTTCACAACATATTGGCTCATATTGTCGGAGAATCAAAATGACACACAAGTGTTTTGAAAAGCTACATGTTAGTGCATGACAACGATGCTCATTTTTCTGATTCTCACATATCTATGAAGGAGATGTTATTGATTTATTTACTTCAGTGTTCATTAGTTTTTATCTTAATATTTAATTAAGAAAAAAAAATCTTATGGAAGAATCAGCAAAGTAGTGAAGTAATCAGGAGGCATGAACTATTTAAAAAAAAAGATAAGTTATAACGAGTAGAAAATGTTCAGCTTTGTGGAAAAATTTGCAGTTCCTTCATTTTGAATAGCCCTGTATATATATGTATATATTGTGGCATACGGCTGGCAGCTCATCCAGGCCGGGACACTCCTAATACGGAAGGATGGGGGAAGGCAGCTTCTCCAAGACAGTCTCCACCAAAATGCTAAATGGAAGCTCTCTTGGAGTATAGCAGTGCTCCGGATTCCCACAGGGCATCCTGGGACTTGGAGTTCAGTTTCTCAGCCCTGTTGGGTACTGTGGGTGCCACCAGGAGGAGTTGTGAGAGGACCTGAGAAGCCACGCCTCATCTATAGTCCGGAAGTACTCTTAAGTCACAAGGACAGGAGCCCTGAAGTACTTCCGGGCTGAAGAAAAAGCCAATTCACCATCTGACCCGGAAGTGCGAGCCAGTCACGTTGGCGGAAGGACAGAAGCACTTCCTGTTCAAGAACTATATAAAGGACTGTTAAAGACCCAGCAAGCAAGCCAGACTCGGGAGGAGTGTGGTAGAGTTTGCTGGGAGGTGTGGAGAAGAGAATTATTGTGGTTTTTTGGTGTGTTTATTGTGTCTGTGGTACTATGGATGCACTATTTTGGAAGAAGAAAAGATATTAAAAGTCTTCTTAGTGCTTTTAACCTGTGTCCAGAGTGTGTGTCTGTTGGGGAAAAGGTGGGCAATAGTGCCCCTAAGCATCCACTCTCTTACAATATACATACATATAGATATATATATATATATATATCCATCATCCAACCCACTATATCCTAACTACAGGGTCACGGGGGTCTGCTGGAGCCAATCCCAGCCACCACAGGGCGCAAGGCAGGAAACAAACCCTGGGCAGGGCGCCAGCCCACTGCAGGGTGCGCACACACACACACACACACACACCAAGCACATACTAACGCCAATGCATCTTTGGACTGTGGGAGTAAATCCACACAGACACGGGGAGAACATGCAAACTCCATGCAGGGAGGACCCAGGAAGCGAACCCGGGTCTCCTAACTGCTAGGCAGCAGCACTACCCACTGCGCCACAGTGCCACTCATATATATATTTAAACATACTCCATGATAAGACAGAGATGACAGTTCTGTCAGAAGCAGAGAATGTCAGAGAGAGAGAGAGAGAGAGAGAGAAAAGCAAACAATCAATTCCAAAACTGACAGGTGCTGTTCAGGCTTTTAATTCTGCGGAGTATCACATGGGAAGCATATCACGCGACAGAGTAGCCCGCAAGGAGCAGCCCGCAAGCAAGCCCAGCAAGTAAGGGAGCAATGTGAAGGTAGTCTGTCAGTGTTTTTAGGAGGGGTTTTCCCAGGAGCATCTGTATCCTCTAGGGTTGCGTTCAGCCCCCCAGCTTACACCCCCTCCGTCAGCTTTATTCACATTTTCGTGAATCAAGTGACTCTCCAAACCAGGTTCAAACAGGCGTGACAGGACGTCAGCATTAACATGTTCAGAGCCAGGTCGATGCCTGACTGTAAAATTGTAAGGTTGCAAGCCCAAAAACCATATCATGAGATGAGAGTTTGCATCTTTCTGACGGTATAACCACTGAAGTGGAGCATGATCTGTCACTAATGTGAAATTTCGACCCCATAAGTAATAACGAAGTGCTTCCATAGCCCATTTAATTGCCAAGCATTCTTTCTCAATAGTCGAATAATTGTGTTCCCTAGGAAGCAATTTTCTACTCAAATATGTGATAGGGTGCTCTTCCCCAAAACTTGGGACAGGACGGCGCCTACACCAAATGCACTTGCATCCGTCTGTAGAACAAAATCCTTAGAGAAGTCAGGATTCCGCAAAACCGGATAAGAACACAAAGCAGTTTTCAAATCACAAAAGGAACATTCACAAATTTCTGTCCATAAAATAGGGCGATTTTTTCTGCCTCTAGTAAGTTCTGAAAGAAAAGCAGCCTGATTTGCAAAGTCAGGGATGAATCTTCTCGAATAACCAGCAAGCCCCAGAAAGGTTCGTACCTGTTTCTACACTTCTGGACGTGGGTAAGCAAGCATCTCTTCCACTTTTCTAAACTGTGGCCAAAGTAAACCCCTGCCCATGGAATAACCGAAATAATGAGTCTCAGACATACCCAATTTACACTTCTTAGGGTTAGCCGTCAAGCCAGCCTGTCTCAAGCTTTCAAGGACAGCCTGAAGACGTTCTAAATGTGTATGCCAATCATTGCTGAAAATCACAACATCATCAAGGTATGCCCCGGAATATTCAGAATGAAGACACAAGATCTGATCCATCATATGCTGGAAACTTAGAGGTGCCCCATGAAGACTAAACGGTAGTCTCATAAATTCATAAAGTCCGTCTGGAGTCGCAAATACTGTTTTCTCACAACTGTCAACCTCAAGTGGCATCTGCCAGTAACCTTTTGTGAGATCTAGCGTGGAGATATAGGTCGCCTGACCCAGTTTTTCCAACAGCTCGTCAACACGGGGCATTGGATAAGCATCACATTTAGAGACCTTATTCAAGCACCTGAAATCAATATAGAAGCAAACCGAACCATCTTGCTTTGGGACTAATACGACCGGACTGCACCAGTCACTTTTACTTTCATGAATTACACCCAATGCCAGCATCTTCTTGACTTCCTTGCGCACAATATTCCATTGCGCTTCCGGGATCCGAAACGGCCGTATCTGCATCCGAACACTGGGTTCAGTAGTGATTTTATGTTCTGCAAGGTTAGTCACGCCTGGCAAGTCCGAAAAAACATCAGTGTTCCATTCAATCAAAGATAACAATTCTGTCTTTTGAGAGTCAGTTAAATCGTTACCAATGGCAACATCATTCTGAGAGACAGCAGCCAAGGAAGTGTAAACCCTCTGCGGGTCATGCCACTCCTTCAAGAGATTAACATGTAAAATCTGGAATGGTTTGCGCCGGCCTGGTATTCTAACCTTGTAATTCAGTACCTCCTTAGTAGTCACGTTTACCTCTGGGAGGTTATCCACTTACTCACTTGTAAACACCTCAGAAAAATGTAAGTTTAGGACATCCGCAATTTCACTGTCTGTATCTTTTAATTACTCTTTACTATTTCTGATGCACTTGACCTTCTCCTTGAAAGATGGAGCTCTAACTTTAAATACAACAAAAGTCAAAACTTGACAGCTGATATCAGATGCCAAAACCAAAATATTAGTCAAATAATGCAAACTACATTTCTTAAACCATAAAGCACTCTAAAGACTCAAACACATTTTTATTTACCATTCTACAATTTCACATACTGATGCCAGCTTTTAAGACTCTGACTTCCAGAACCACAACCCTCAAGGACTGTGGACTGTGCACTGTGTCACGGCAATAGAGCCACAAACAAACAAAATGGCATTGCAGTGAAACAAAATGCAAGTCCAGAGATAATAACTGATAAAAATAACAATACAGAGAAATCCTCTGATAACCAAAACCTTCCAAAATATGAAATAAGCACAAAACAAAAAAATTATTCTGAGTAGGATTAATATTTTTTCGTCTGAATTGTAACAGCTGCATGTGTCTGTGGTTCTCTGTGTGAAAGCGAATCTTTTCAACTGTTGGACAAATTCCCATTTGTTTAAAACTTCAGTCTGGACCCACTGTACTACGTCCCATCTAAATTTTGAACACTTCAATCATGTCACCTCTTAATCTCTGTTTGCAGAAAGAGTTCAGCTCCTTTAATCTTTTGTCATAAATCATCCACCGCAGTCCTGGCATCAGCCTAGCCGCTCTTCTCTGGACTTTCTCTAGCACTGTGACACTGAGACCAAAACTGCACAGAGGCCCCAGCAGTGTACTGTAAAACTTAAATGTAAGCTCCCGTGACTTGAACTCTGCACATTATGGGTCACTATATAACCAAACATCCTATCAGGTTACACAATTACCTCCATACACTCTCTAGATGTTGACAGTGACAAGTCCATAACTTCCTTTTCTGAGCACTACATACAGTAAAGTGGTCTTCCTAACTCACAGCCACCCACATTTTGCCTGAAGAAGGTGCCTGAGTTGCCTTGAAAGCTTGCATATTGTCATCTTTTTAGTTAGCCAATAAAAGGGGTCATTTTGCTTGACTTCTCACTACATTCATAATGGCTAACATGAAACAACACCCAAGTACTATAACACACAGCAGAGTTTAATAAAAATGTTTTAGGATTTACACATCATTATAAGTAACTTAACCACCACACTCCACGATTACTTCTACTCCTGTCACATCCCACTGAGTACCGAGTCAAACTTCATAACCCCCGATACAGTAAACGGCTGCAGGCATTAATGAAAACCCTGGTGAATTCAATAGAGGACATCAGTCAGGGACCATGTCATATGGTCAAATATGATAACAAAATAAAGTTTTTCTGGATGTTTGTTTTTAGGTCAATTATCACATTTGTATTTGTCCTCTGACAACAGTGTGAGATAATAATAATTAATACAGTAGAACCCCCATATCTGTGAGTCTGGTTTCCACAGTTTCAGTTACTGGCAATTTGCCACAGCTTGAAAATATTCGATGGATAATTCCAGAAACAAACGATCACCACAATCTGTGCCAAGTGTGCTGTGAAAACCCAGCACATGAGGGCATGCGTATGTGTCTGATATCATTGTCGTCATGCTGACACGTTGAGTACAGTGTAAATCAGCCTTTAGCCCCCAGGGATCTCATTGTTTGCATCCGTTACCATGTTATCACAGTGTTGTGGAAATATAACTCTGAAGTTTACTTAATAATGGTGGCAAAGTGTCAAAGTACACGTAGTGATGCTAGCAGTTCTTCAAAGCCTAAGAGAAGCCGTGAAGTGCTTCCCATCAGTGAAAACAACAAAGAATGGAAAAGCAAGCAAGCAAGCAACCACAATAGGCTAAGGCATGTTTTTTTTTATTTTACTAATTTAAATTAGAAGCAAATAACAATCCATACAATCAAATCACACTGAACAAAACCAAAATTCAACTTCCACACAAAAAGAACGAAAGACAGGACAGCCAGTCAATAAAGCAAATCTTTGAAGCAACAAGGAAGGAAAAGTATCCTTTTCCCCAATATGGGAGTTTATTCTAAAATGTTATTGATTAGATCCTGACATATTTAAAAAGAAAAGTTTTGAACAGGTCCTCTAAGTGAGAATATTATTTTCTCCAATTTCAAATAGTATATAACATGAGTTACCCACTGACTTAAAAATGTGTGTTAGGATTTTTCCAGTTGAGCAAGATAAGTCTACGCGCCAATAGTGAAGTAAAGGCAATTACAATTAACTTTAAGCCCATTTGGGGGTCCAGCAAACAAATCTGTTAGTGGATTAGGAGAAATTGTGACACCAAAGCTGTCTGATAGGCATTTAAAGATTTTGGTCCAGAATGATGTTAATTTGGTGCAGGCCCAAAACATGTGACCCAGTGAGGCTGGAACTTGATCGTAGTGTTCGCAGGGTGGATCTTGTCCTGGAAACATTTTGGATAGTTTTAATCAGAATAAATGTGGTCAATAGAAAATTTGAAGTTGAATCATTGAGTGGTTTGCGCATATGGCACTCAAGTAAATTCTGTGCATGGCCACCTTCCACTCCTCTTCTGAAATGTTGAGTGAGAATCCCTTCCACTTGAGAGAGAGAGAGAGAGAGCACAAATAATGTACAATGCATTTGATTATTATTTAATGTTGATAATATCTTATTCTGATTTATTTATCAATTAAACTTTATCATAGGTAATTATATATATAGGATTTGCTACGATCTGTGGTTTCAGGCAACCAGAGTATGTCTTGGAATGCATCATCTGTGGAATAGGGTGTTCTATTCTAATACATTTTCTTTATATAACACCTTTCCCATGCTCGGTGCTTCACAGAAATTCAGAACGAACAGCAGATTATATATAACATTTGATCTGCACAAAATAAATAAATAAATAAATAAACAAACAAACAAACATAAATAGAGGAAACACGAAGCTTTAAAATAGAATAGGAGACAATCAAACAGAATTAAAATACAAAAATATATAAAATACTGCAAAAAAACATTCTTTTGGTTACTCCTGTTAGGGTTGCCACAGCGGATCATCTTCTTCCACATCTTTCTGTCCTCTGCATCTTGTTCTGTTACACCCATCACCTGCATGGCCTCTCTCACCACACATCCATAAACTTTCTCTTAGGCCTTCCTCTTTTCCTCTTCCCTGGCAGCTCTATCCTTAGTATCCTTCTCCCAATATACCCAGCATCTCTCCTCTGCACATGTCCAAACCAACGCAATCTCGCCTCTTTGACTTTGTCTCCCAACCAACTTGAGCTGACCCTCTAACATACTCATTTCTAATCCTGTCCATCCTCGTCACACCCAATGCAAATCTTAGCATCTTTAACTCTGCCACCTCCAGCTCTAACATTGAATGCCTTCCAGAACAAAGAGTTTTACATTAAGTATGTTGATCTTCTTAATTTATGGAGGCCGTTCCAAAGTCTGGGCACAATGAAGCTAAAGGCTCCGTCTCCCCTACAGCACAAGTTAGTTTGGGGTGCATCAAGATCGGTGGACCTTAGTGGGTGGAGAGGAGCCTAGTGATACAGGATGTTACTGATGTAGTCCGGTGCAAGACCATTTAAAATTTTGTAGGTTATTAATAGTATTTTATATTCAGTCCTATAAGACACAGGGAGCCAGTGAAGGCCGAGCAAGATGGGTGTTATTGCTGTTATTGGTCTGTAGAAGGACTCCTGCAGCCGTTTTGAACCAACTGGAGGTGTGATAACAGATTAGAAGGGGCATATGCTGCCAATGGGGAATTATAGTAGTCAGTGCAGGATTTCTCAGGTTTCTCAACATTAGAAAATGGGGGGTAATGAGCGAAGACGGGATATGTTATGGAGGCGGAAGAAAGAAAGTTTTTCATTGTGGTTTATGTGGGTAGAATAAGAAAGGGAGGAATTAAAAATGACATCAAGATTCCTAGCAGAAGAAGACTGTCTGATGAGATAATTTCTTAAGATGAGTGTTAATGTCAATTGGCAGGGCTTCGGTTTTGTTGTAGTTTAATTTTAAAGAGTTAAATTCCGTCCAGGTTTAACTTCACTTTGGCAAGTTGTGAGCTGAAAAGGCTCTGGTGAGTTTTCACTTTTAACACTGAAAAAGATCTGAGTATCACAGATCTGACCTACAAATAACATGACCAAGGGGAAACATGTAGTCAGAGAACAGCAGGAGTCCCAAGGAGCTCCTTACATGACTGGCGCAGAGCTGGATCTGCTGTTGCCAAGACTAGCAAACTCTTGCCCGTCAGTCAGATAGGACATGAACCACTGGAGGGCATTGCCAGTGATACCCAGCATGTTCTCCATTCTGGATTGTAGAATGTTAGGCTTGACAATAGCAGATGCAGCACTAGGTATTTAACAGAATTAAACAAGTGATGACTCAGTCGTGACGTAGCTTAATAAATTACTACAATATTTTAAATACAACCAAAGTTTTTTGGCCTCACTGATATAAGTGGTTTATTTACCATAAATTATATGTGAAACAAATTATTTGCTTCCCCTGATCTGCTTTAATATTGTTTTCCAGGAGTTCAGGCAGTGTCTCGGTCTAGGAATTTGCTCTAAATGCATTGTGAAGTAGCACTCTCATCTTACTCAACAATAAAGGAAAAATGTGTCTCCTGCTTTGACAGCTTCTAAGTTTCAGCAGTATTCTTCCTTCCCTGTGCCCCTGTTTTGCTGTGGACTGGGTTGCACACACCACAAACCACCTCAGAGTCCAGACATCTGTGCTACAGTGACTGCTGGTGGCTAGCTGTGAACCCAACTTCAAAAGTAGCTTCTTTTACGTCATGAATAATAAGGTGACTCTAATTCAACAACACACACTGATGCCTCTGAGCACTGCAAGTGACGGGCGTCCAACTGCTGTCACTCGGCCCCCACAGCCCCACTGCTACACGTACCTAAACTACTACATTTTCAGACTTTAAAGATTTTTAAATTTGCTTTGTGGTGTCACAGCAAAATGCTGCCCTCCAGTCACAAACCCGGGACCTTTGGGTTACAACGCCACTGCCCATCTCAGGCAGCTCTTCAGATTGGTCAGCTTCCGCTGTGTGAGATGTCGCCCAGCTTCATGCTCCTATGTGCACCTGGACTGTTACAGAGAGGCATCTATGGAGATGATAGTTTCCAGAAAATATCAATTGTGTAGACATTTTTTTTATGTGTAAACAATAATGGATTACTTTCTGAATTGCAAGTTAAAGTAAAACCTTTTCCCTGTGTGCTGACAAATAAAGTACTGTCCATCTATCTGTCTTCAGTGAAACACAAAATAAAAATGAGACAATAAGGTAATATGGGTTACTTTTGATATACAGTGGTGTGAAAAACTATTTGCCCCCTTCCTGATTTCTTATTCTTTTGCATGTTTGTCACACAAAATGTTTCTGATCATCAAACACATGTAACCATTAGTCAAATATAACACAAGTAAACACAAAATGCAGTTTTTAAATGATGGTTTTTATTATTTAGGGAGAAAAAAAAATCCAAACCTACATGGCCCTGTGTGAAAAAGTAATTGCCCCCTGAACCTAATAACTGGTTGGGCCACCCTTAGCAGCAATAACTGCAATCAAGCGTTTGCGATAACTTGCAATGAGTCTTTTACAGCGCTCTGGAGGAATTTTGGCCCACTCATCTTTGCAGAATTGTTGTAATTCAGCTTTATTTAAGGGTTTTCTAGCATGAACCGCCTTTTTAAGGTCATGCCATAGCATCTCAATTGGATTCAGGTCAGGACTTTGACTAGGCCACTCCAAAGTCTTCATTTGGTTTTTCTTCAGCCATTCAGAGGTGGATTTGCTGGTGTGTTTTGGGTCATTGTCCTGTTGCAGCACCCAAGATCGCTTCAGCTTGAGTTGAGATAGCCGGACATTCTCCTTCAGGATTTTTTGGTAGACAGTAGAATTCATGGTTCCATCTATCACAGCAAGCCTTCCAGGTCCTGAAGCAGCAAAACAACCCCAGACCATCACACTACCACCACCATATTTTACTGTTGGTATGATGTTCTTTTTCTGAAATGCTGTGTTCCTTTTACGCCAGATGTAACGGGACATTTGCCTTCCAAAAAGTTCAACTTTTCTCTCATCAGTCCACAAGGTATTTTCCCAAAAGTCTTGGCAATCATTGAGATGTTTCTTAGCAAAATTGAGACGAGCCCTAATGTTCTTTTTGCTTAACAGTGGTTTGCGTCTTGGAAATCTGCCATGCAGGCCGTTTTTGCCCAGTCTCTTTCTTATGGTGGAGTCGTGAACACTGACCTTAATTGAGGCAAGTGAGGCCTGCAGTTCTTTAGACGTTGTCCTGGGGTCTTTTGTGACCTCTCGGATGAGTCGTCTCTGCGCTCTTGGGGTAATTTTGGTCAGCCGGCCACTCCTGGGAAGGTTCACCACTGTTCCATGTTTTTGCCATTTGTGGATAATGGCTCTCACTGTGGTTCGCTGTAGTCCCAAAGCTTTAGAAATGGCTTTATAACCTTTACCAGACTGATAGATCTCAATTAGTTCTGTTCTCATTTGTTCCTGAATTTCTTTGGATCTTGGCATGATGTCTAGCTTTTGAGGTGCTTTTGGTCTACTTCTCTGTGTCAGGCAGCTCCTATTTAAGTGATTTCTTGATTGAAACAGGTGTGGCAGTAATCAGGCCTGGGGGTGGCTACGGAAATTGAACTCAGGTGTGATACACCGCAGTTAGGTTATTTTTTAACAAGGGGGCAATTACTTTTTCACACAGGGCCATGTAGGTTTGGATTTTTTTTCTCTCTAAATAATAAAAACCATCATTTAAAAACTGCATTTTGTGTTTACTTGTGTTATATTTGACTAATGGTTACATGTGTTTGATGATCAGAAACATTTTGTGTGACAAACATGCAAAAGAATAAGAAATCAGGAAGGGGGCAAATAGTTTTTCACACCACTGTATGTTCATAAAATATGTATTCTAGGTGAAAAGATCAATATGAGACTAAAGTATAGAATGTCAGCTTTTAGTTCAATGTTTTACAAATAAAAAACAATACTGGAAAAAAAATTATATTTGTTGTGTTTAGTTCCCCACTGAGCTAAAGTACTGGGACAAAAAAAATCTGAAGCCAAATGAAGTTGGGTAAAGGTTAGTACTGGGCCGCATACCCATTCCTCTGCCTTTCAAACCCTCTTTATCCAGAGTAGGGTTCCGAGGAAGCTGGAGGCTAACCCAGCAAACACACACCCAATAGCTGCCCCAACTCTGTGACCCATTGACGTCACCCAACCGTTAAGAACTTCATATGGACTCCTCCGCCAAGCTTTAATGGCAGCCTCTTTCAAACCGGTGCTTGTTCTGGGACTTTACTGCCTTTAGTTTCCTCTTCAGTAGAAGAAATACATTCTTAATTGGATTTAAATCAGGTGATTGACTTGAGCAGTTGATAACTTTCCACTCTTTCTTTCTGGTGAACCCTTTGGTTAGGCAGGCAGTACGTTTTGGGTCATTGTCTTGCTGAATTATGAACCTCCCTCCATTTGTTTTAATTTGAAAAGACGATTCTGTGCACTTCGCAGTTCATCTAACAGCTACATTATCAGTAAAGGCCAGTGTGCCACATCTGGAAACTGCCATGCACGCCCAAGCCATGACGATGCCTTCTAAACACTTCACAGACGAACGTGTGTGCTTAGGATCATTTGCAGGCCCTCTCTTTCTCCACACATTTCCCTACCCAGCTTTACCTCATCTGTCCATAAAACTTTGCTCCAGAGCCCTCCGAGCTCATCTTTCTACTTCTTTACACATTCCAGCCTATTCTTTCTGTTCTTGGTGCCGATGACAGGTTTGCAACTTGTAGTGTAGCCATCTTCTTCAAATCATCTGCATTCTGACACTTTCAGCCCTGCACCCTGTAGACTGTCTTTTATATCTTTGAATGTTATTTTAGGACTTCTTTTCTTACCCCTAACAATAATACTGTCATCAGCTGCTGTGGTCTTCCCAGGATGGCCTGCTCATTGAAAAATCGCTTCTTTCTTTCTCAAAATATTCCATACAGTGGATTTGAGAATGCCCAGTTTCCGATCAATAATTAATGATTCATTTTTACTTTAATCTGATTTTCAAAATTGCTTGTTTTTCAATTATAAACAGTTCTGTAGTTTTCATTTTGTATCTGTGGTGTCAAGTCCAAATGCAAATTCCAATGACTTCAACCAACCCTCCACACTTGGAGCTCTTTATGTGCTGATAGCGATGTGTGTTGTGTTTCTGTGTTGTCAGTGATTTGGCTCAATACGTTGTCACACACGTGCGTTTAGGAGACAGCGAAAGGGTTTCGGGAACTGTAATACTACACCAGACCAGGGGGTGGCAGAGTGGCTGACTGTCTCTCTCAGGTTCTTGCAGACCATTCCTGGGAAATCTCAGCAGGTTCTGGCGTCTCTGATGACGTCACTTCCGGCTACGGCACCTCTGATGGTATCACTTCCGGTTCCGGACTAGATGACATCATCTCCTTCCCCAGCCCTTAAAACCGCCATCTTACCTCCAAATATTCAGTTCTGTTTTGGATTTGTGAAAATCTCTTTTGCAGCTGGGAAATAATATACGGGTGGCTGTCCCAAACCTTTATGATGTCTGAAGTCTCATTTCAATTACAATGTCTAAACACAACAAATGTCATTGAATGTGTTATAGAAGTACTGTAAATAAAAGCTGACATTCTGTACTTTGGTCACATATTCATCTTTTCACCCAGAATATCTATTTTATGAATAAATAACAAAAATAACCCATATCACCTTCTTGTCGCCAATATTTTTGTTTCTTATTGCATCTATGAAGAAGAGTAAATGTAAGGCAGATAAATTGTTCTAATGCTTACACTCTGTGCCTTCATGTATTGTACATGTGTTATAATATGTTTGTTATAATATTAATTTAATGTCACTATCTCTGTGCACACTGTTATACAGGCAGACCAAGTATGGTACACAGGGGCTCAGCATTTAGAATTGCCAACCAAGCATTGGATTTGATAGCCAAAGACAGCTGGAGGATTATATAGTCGGCCTAAAAGACAGAATAGTATACTTCTGTCCTCTGTCAGCACAAAAATCTTCTTTCCTTGATGGGAGAATGAGAACTGCAAGTAGGCATTGTGCTATTCCTGTATTTTTGGAGGTGGAGTTGAACCTTTCCTGTCCTTGTTTGGAGACCAGAGAGGACCAGCACGTGGATAAGACAGTATATAAGGATGGACCTAATGCCAATACACTTTGAAGCTGTCTGGCAGAAGATTATGTCCTCCGTCCGGAAAACTCTTTCAGCGTGGTGACGAAAAATGGCAGACTGCGTAGATCAAGACTCCCACCTTGATAAAGTCTGTCATAAACTTCCTGTCTGTAACCACGTAAAAACCGTCAGTAAAGTAAGCTAAAGTATATCTGTTGCTTTCATGTGATTTTTGTACCTCCGTAATCACGATGGGAGGGATATCGCCTTTTCTGTCATGTTTCTATATTTTTTGGTTACTTAACATGTCGCAATTTTAAAAGAAAACATTTCCAGAGTGCTAATGCCTCCTAAGGAAACAACATATCTGCATACTAACTAATGTGTATTTTTTGTTTATGTATTTTCATGAAGGGGACATGCAGGTACAAATTTCACTGTACTGAGCACACGTGACAATAAACCTAACATGACTTGTGTTAACCACCACCACTACTCTGACTATTTCTTTTGTTTCCTTTTAATGATTTATAACCACCACTTTCTATTTAGCTTCTCCTTCAATACAGGCAGAGGTTGTCTGTTTTAGATGTGGGCGAAAATAAAAGTTGTGTTGTTGTCTGGAAAAGTTAAACTCTTTTCAGAATTTTGGAATTCAAGCAAGCAACCCTACTCAGGATTAAGTGGGCTTACAAACTGGTGTAGTATGGGAATTTAAGAAAGTGCTTTTTAGTTTTCAGAACAGAGACGCAAAAAGAAAGTAAGCACGGCAAGACACAGTAGACTACTGGTGTTTAGTTCAGTAAAACTTTATCACTAAACGGCCAAGTCCTAGCATACTAGAAGGAGGAGGTGCAGGCCGAATGAGTGGCTGGCAGGGGAGCACTTGACATATTCAACCACCGCCTTGCGCTTCATCGCTCTCATTTCCCTCAGTCCTGGACGTGTCTGCCATCTCAATTAGCACACTAGGGTATGTGCATATTCATGTAATGGATACAAAATTACAAGCATAGGACTCTGAAGGCGTTAATAACCCCCACCATGCTCTGTTAATATGTGCTTACCTGACTCCTCTTCATTCATGCTGCACCTTTTATTTTGTATTTCTCTACTGTGCTAATTAAAACTTGCCAAGCTCTGACATTATTCTAAGAGAAACAGATTGTTCAATTCAACCATTATTGGTAAATTCAGTGCTTTTATTCCTTCACTTCACAAAAAAAAAAACTTTGTTTTTAAATTCTAGACAGAAAAATCCGATCCGACCCAAGCTTTAAATATATATGTAACTTATTTTAGCACTTACATTCTTCAGGATAACTTGAACATGATGCCTCCTCAGTTCCCATCACACCAGACTTCAGTGACTCGGCCTTCACTTGTACAGAATGATACTGAGGGGAGCAGAGTCCACTCGGCGTGAAGCCGAAGCCTGTGACCTCTTCATCGGAGTACATATATTGAGGAAGATACTCTGTCTTAAGGTCTTCTTCTTTGACAACATTCATATATTCGAGTTTTTGTGTGTGAATGCTGACAGATTTCTGTTCATTCTCTTCCTTGATGCCAACAGATTCCCACTCACAGTCTTCTTCCTTAACAAGTACTCTACTTATCTCCGTGGTATCTTTGCAAACCAGGCTCTTGGATAGTGTTGTATTCTCCCATTCTTCATTTTTGTTCCTTTTTTCCGGGACCTCGTCTTCGCATTTATATTTGTTCTGGACAGCCTGGGACATCTCTTCCATTTTGTACATCTGTCATTACCGGATATAGTAGTTTCCTTGTTTTCTGTCTAGAAAGAACAGAGTACGGTGAAATCAACAGGAGTACAGAAAAAGAACACATTTGTGTTTTACATTTTGTTCCCTCCTTGATGAAGATGTCAATCATCTAGTTTACAGAAAACACACTGGAGCTCAAATAGTTTATGATACTAAAAGCAGACGACATACAGTATTATGGCACTACCAGGAGATGATCCTCAGAGGTCTAAGTGGATGTACACCAGAGGATTGTGGGCCATTCCACGAAACAAATTTATGAAAGCTGAGACTTGGCTTTGTAATTCTTGACTGAATTAGCCTTATTGAGGCTCAATCAGTTCCGTGAATACACAGTGTTTCTCATTAAGTCAATACAGGCTTTGGCAATCCAAGATTATACAGCAGTCACACTTGTGATATTTAGGGAGGGCTGAGAAGCAATCAAGAGAACACGCATCATGTTTCCAACAACAACAACAACAACAACAAAAAAAATACTAGAACCTAATTTTAAGCACTAATTTTCCAATTTTGTAGCTAATGAATTAAAGCTGGTGAAATAATCAAATGACAAGATCTTGATAATTGTAATACACGTCAGCAATTATGCACACAGCTTTTTCCTAATAATGTTAATCATCCAATCAAAAAAAAAATCAGTTAGATGCTGGACATAATTTGTAAGAATCGCAGTGTGAACCACACACCAGAGCACTTCTATTCAATCCACATTGTGGAAAATGTAATATCAGGCAATCACAGAAACGTCCAAAGTACTTTTAAAGAAACAGGCATTAAAGCATTAGTGAAACTCGTATAATCTTACAATGTGCACTTTAATTAACCCTCGAGAATCAGCGGAACAGAATGAAGCTTGGAGCTTGAAAAACCTCTGACAGGGCAAAAGACAATGGTTGTTGATGCAATTCAGCAAACTCCATTGCCAGTAACATGGTTTGATAATCTGTCCCACCAGATAATATGTGACACAAAGTAGCACAATGACTTGAAAAGAAAAGTGCTTGTGTTTTAACAATTATGCTGATATCTCCCTAGCTGTTGCGGACATTTTGCAGATTGTCAACATGATGGAAGCCACGGTATCCTTTCCCGCAGAGCAATTCTGATTCAGGATGGGCGAATATATGACGTGCATCTCTTTTATGGCTCTAATTTTTGAATTTGCAAGCAATGTGCATGATCTGTGTGAGTATTCGTTTCAATATCCATCACGTCTGAGTCGGTTAATTTAGGCAAGTCCAAAACCTTGCCCGCTTTCTCCGGTTTCAACCTGCCACCCTGCAACGGCAGATGGCCCGCAGTCGGCAGCTGAAGTGAAACTCGAGAAACAGTCCCGAGGCTACTATGACGAGATCTTCTAGATGAACGCACACCATTTATTTAAACAACAATCATAATAATGAGTTTGCAATTTATTCATAAAGCGCACTTTCCAAAATAAACTTTTTAAACACTGACCTTGGTAGATACTGATGTGTTTGATGTTTATGAGGCAAGACGTGAGTGTTGGAAGACCTCAGGAATGACAGTCAGATCCTAAAGCGAGTTCAATGCGACCTGTGAGCATCATATGGCTTCGATAATTAACAATAACATTTAGTATTTAGTTTCAATTCCTGATCCCAAATATGAACTTTTAATCTCGGTACCGAGCTGCAGATAACGGGGACGCTCAATACAGCAGCGCCATTAACACAACAGACAGAAACAAAGATGGGGTTTCATGTGCTGCTCTGCGCAGCCATCCGAGTGTTTGCCGCCGCTGACCTCTAGTGCCGACGTTCTTTTATTTTCTCCTTTAGTTCTCGAATACTATACGTGCTTCTGCCTTTTTCTGTCTCCTGAACCGACCGCTTGAAATTCCCAGTTCAGGGTTCGCTGCGGCCACAGTGTCAGAAAACTGCTTCCTGTTCTAAATGTAATCTTCAGTGTCAAAATAAAAGTCCCCGAAAAATCAAAACACCGTAGTATACTGTCATTAGCAAAATACCCGCGCTTCGCAGCGGCGAAGTACTGCCTTAAAATTTTTATTAAGAAGAAAATTTAACCTTTTTAAACTGAGGGAAAATATGCCAATAATTATTTGTTAAGGATCTCTTTGTATACCATGTTGTCAGTTCGGCCCTCCGGTTGTAACATGACCAAGCTGTGCGCTGAGCTTACTCTTGAGTATGTAACTTACAGTTGGCCATGTGAACAGTAATCTTGTCTCAAATCTCACAGCTTGGATTGCTGCTGTCATAATCGGTTTGAATTTCATGGTTTGTTTCAATTACGACAGTATTTGCAGGATTTGTTGTGTTGAAGTGACATTCTGCATCTGTCAAGCGTTGTAAGCACACAACCGGTTTCATCGATAAAATCACATCCAGCTTTTGAGAGTTTAAACATTCATAAACATCAAAGTGTCCACTACTGAAATCGTCACCTGTGAATCTAAGATGTTTAAGAGGCATTGGCGGTTGTCGAAAGGTGTAAAATATTTGGCCATTTCGGTACACTTGAAAGCGACAACCGAACAATTCAGCAGCAGCCATCAACTCACATGCAGATCCATAGGTGAAGGGCTTAAGCATTTCACTCTTCTAGTGCTCCTGTGTAGTATAATTATCTCCTGTACCGTCATCAGTCCGCACCTTGAACCTGTCCCAGTCATTCAATACATAAGACACAATGTTCCTCCGGACATCAAGAGTGAGCCTGATATGGCCGTGCAATATGTAACAAAGAGAATGGAAAAGGCAGGTGCCATCTCCGGGCATGGAAACCACTCCGTAAGTGACAGTTCTTTGATCGATGGTGATCACCTCGATAGACATGTTAATGGGGGTTGGAAAGATAAAGGAAATGGGTACCTGAGCAATGTAAAGTAAGTCTAAAATACCTATACAATAACTATAATTGTAATAAACAAACAATAAAACAGCGGAGAAGCGGTGGATTAAAAAAAAAAAGGCTGTAGTTATCAGCAGGGAGACGTGAATCCCGTGGCGAAGCAAGGAAGGGAATGTAGAGACCGGAGCGACGGACGGGCTTATATAAGCAGGCAGCCAACAACGTGGGAGGCGTTGGGATGGGGGACCCAACGCCACCTCACACGGTGATCAAGCTGCAGGCTATGGACGTATATATGTACGTAAGTAGGATTCAGTTAGCGTTGGGAACCCGTGTACCAAATTTCTTGAAGATGGGCCCATAAGTAACAAAGACTGTTGAAAAGTTCAATATGGCGGCCAACAGTGGCATCATACCACCGAAATAAGTATGTACGTTGGTTTCGGTTAGTGCAGGGAAGCCACCTATAAAATTTCGAGAAGATCGGGCGATAAATAAGAAAGTTCAACATGGCGGACGTTGTTGACCATTATGACCGTTACGCGTAGAATTTCGAAATGAAACCTGCTTAACTTTTGTAAGTAAGCCGTAAGGAATGAGCCTGCCAAATTTCAGCCTTCTACCTACATGGGAAGTTGGAGAATTAGTGACGTTGGAAAGTTCAATATGGCGGCTGACAGTGGCGTCATACCACCGAAATAAGTACATACATCGGTTTTGGTTAGCGCATGGAAGCCACCTACCAAATTTCGTGAAGACGGGGTCAGCCTTCTACCTACACGGGAAGATGGAAAATTGGTGACCTTGGAAAGTTCAATATGGCGGCCGACAGTAGCGTCAGTGACACAAAGGATACTCAGACCCACTAATTAGTAAATAATGGATTAATTAAACAATTAGAGCACCTTGAAAAGTAGAATGAAAATCAAGATGAAAATACTGTTAAAAAGAAAAAAAAAACATTATTCCTATATAACTGCTTGGTACATTTTAATATTGTTTTTAGTAAACTTAGCTTTCTAATTAATATATTGTTCCTTAAACACAGAACTTGGGAAATATCAGTTCACTTAATTACCCCGGAGTTCGATTAAAAACAGAAGCTGGTTGGAACAAAAACCTGCAGCGACAGGGGGTCCCCAGGACCGATGTTGAGAACCCCTGTTCTACAATATATTTTGTAAAAGAAAACACAGACAACTGTAAAGTGTTGAGGCACCTGTAGGCAAACCCTGTATAACTGAAAGAAAACATGGACAATAAACGCATTTGAAAATGAAAACGTCTTTGCATACACAAGTCTCAAAGTTGACTGCTCCAACATGGAGGAACTTCCAGTGATAAGGACTTCTGGCTGGAAGAGGCAGGTCCAGGTGGGCGGACACCAGAAGTGACGTCATGGGTGGAAAAGCCATCAATCTTCCGGTCTACAGAGGGAGGAAGGGATAAGAGATAAATTCTATGGCACAGTGCACAGCTGCTGCCATGTCTAAGACACAGGTAAGTCTATAATCCTTTACCTAAAGCTGAATGTGTGCTTGTCTGGTGTGCAAGTGCACACCGTTGAACCTGTCTCTTCCAAATTTTGGACAGATCCCCATTTGTTCATGGGAACACCATGGATTTTGGAACAAAACATAGTTCTCACATGAAAATTTTAGTGTTCACACCTGTGCTTAACTAGGACCCCTACTGCCCCTAGGAGGCATTTTTGGGATTTGTCACAGACATATCAAGTTCCTTCATACAATGGGTTTAGTGGGTAAAAGGATTGGGGCCAAACTTTTTCCCCTTGGAGATTTATTTAGTGGCCTAGCTTGCACTTTATTCCAGCCCAGGCAAAGGCAGGTACCCCTGCTCGTTTGCTGGGGATTGAAAGAAGAGCCATATTTCTGAATGAGGACAGCTTGCACAAAGTCAGAGGTCTCACAGAAAAAGAAATAAAATGGTTTTCAATAGTCATAAGAAGAGCATTCAGCTTAAAGAAAATCTTGGGAAAAGGGACAGTCACACAATGAGTAACCATTTTAAAAATAAGGAGCATTTAATTTTAAAAGACAAATGAAGGAAAAAGACCTACTACAGGAGTAAATATGATGTTCCTAGATAAAGCTGAGGAGTTCTGAGAAACAGCCCATACAATTCAGCAAATAAACAGGAAAACTTCAGATGTCTTCACAGCCTGCCATGCAGTCCTGACAGACCCGGGCAAGGTGGAGTCCTTAAAATATGGGGTTAAATCTTTTCAGAGTACTTGTTCGTTTTATCATTTCAATCTGGTAACAGCAAGTTGGGTGTGGATGAGCAGCAGAGAGTTTGACATTATTCTGAGCAGAGACATACAGTATAGTATACACACACATAAAGACACCCATACACACACACACATATGACTACATACGGTACAAAAGCCACAGGCACTTGTAAAAAAAAAAAAAAAAAAAAAAAAATGCTGAACGTCCTTACATACCTCTTGTTGAATGTGCCCCAGTGCCACTGCAGACTTTGGTTGCCTGGCCTGTAATGATAGACTGGCCTGACAATATGGAGATCAAGACTTTGTGGTTGGCAATCCTTCCTTTAGAATGTCCAATATTCTTTGGGGTTGACGCCCATATAGCAGTTCAAAAGGGGAGAAGCCCAATGAGGCTTGAGGCACCTCCTGATAGGTAAAAAGTATGAGGGGGAAGGTTTGGGGATGGTCACACCATATGCTTGAAAATATGCAGGAAAAACTGAAAATACATCTTCCCAGAAAAAGGTTCCAAGACAGAACTGGCTAACCGGATGACACTGATCCACAAATATGGTGGACTAGCGGAAGAGGAGGAGTCAGGCAGCATTCCCTGATCCTTTTTTCTTTTATTTTTGGCTGTGAATCTGGAGTCATTGTCAGGCTGCAGAATGAAGTTGGGACCGATAAGACACCTCACTGATGGTATTGCATGATGGATCAGAATCTGCCTGCACTCCTCAGCAGTGACAGGGAAATCCAATTTGATCTTATCACCAGCTCCATTTGTTGAAATGCAGCCTCAGACCAGCAGAGAATCTCGACTGTGCTTTACTATTGCCTGCAGACTTCATCCAAGTACCGTTCTCCAGTCCTTTAGCAAGCAAAGGCTTTTCCTTTAGCCAAAAATAATAACATTTTGATTCATTAGTCCAGAGCACTTGCTGCCATTATTCTGCACCTCATTCTATTGTTATCATGTCACTACCAGGGCCAAGGCAATGATGCACTCCTCCTGGTGTCCAGGATTTCAGATTCTTTCACAAAAAAAAAAAACACAAGCTTGTGATGTTAGGAGAAATTGCCTCAAATTTCTGTTTAGGGCATAGGACTTTTGGCATGTTTTGTACCTATAAATTCACGTTATGTCTTATATTTGCATTGGTTTGAATATTTAGATTGCAATTTTGTTCAAGCCACCCTGGCTTAGCCTGTATTTGGAAATTAAAGAATTGTTGGATGAAAGTAGCAGTACATGATCACCTCTTTATCTTCAGTTGACCCCTGGACTGTCTTCTTTCTTCCTCATTTCACCCTCAAGGTATGTGTATGTGTTCTAGTTTCTTCCTTGGTGGTGACTCCAGTAGCAATGTCTATCTGGACTGTTATCATTTTGAAGATCTTCTCTTTCATTTTCACAACTATCATCAACTGCCCTTATGCAGTTTCAGTCCAGCGGACACCTTGTTATCCTTAGACAATGCAAGCTGTATGAATACATTTGTTGATTCTTTTTGCTACAGTGAAAGGTATTTACCAAGTCTTGAATAGTCAAGAGGGTATTTCACATACCTTTTCACTTTACCCACCTTCCTTTTTTGCCCAATTTACTTCTTCTGAGCTTTATATCCAGTGAGACTTATGTAGGCAGCTCATTTTGGAAACTGTTTGCCATGTTCAGAACAACAATATGGCTTCTCTTGTGGTCAGTGTCTCACCCGAAGGCTTGGTTCACTTACTTTCAAGCTAGAAGTGAATCATGATCTTGGGTCATGAAGTGATTTTTGTACTGCTGATGCTGCTATTTTCTGCTTTGATCCTGGCGGTGCTTATTTTTGCAGTTCATACAGATGACTGGTAGAATGCCAAGGTAGGCCTGGAAGTTCTTTTTAATTTGTCCTGTTGGTCTTTGCACAACTAGTGCAATTTCTGTTGTTTTCTTCCAAATTTTCATTTATTCATATTTTTTTTTATTTTTGTCTCTCCAGAATAGAGTATTCACTGCACTGACTCAACCTGTAGTAGTTTCTCTCAGGGTTAATTTCTGAAAATTTTCTTGGTTTGCTGTCTGTTAAGATAGGGGTGAATATCATTCTTTGGTGAAGACTGTCCTGCTGTACTGCTGAAGCTCTTATTCCCTTAAGTTTGTAGCAAGGGCTTGGAGTAGAACTTGCATTGCTCCCAATAAGACTTGACTATTGTAATGCATTTTATGTTGGTGTCAGCCAGGCTTCTATCTCAAAATGCTGCCACTCATCTTTTAATGGGAATAGTCAAGCCAAGAACACCTTTTCCCCTTGCCAGCCTCCCTACACTGGCTCCCCGTCCATTTAGGATTGATTTTAAGATTTTATTGTTTTCTTAAAAAAAAAGTACTAAATGGCCTAGTTCGCTCTTATGTCTCCATCCTTTTACAATTATAAATTTCATCAAGGTCAATCAGGTCTTGTGATCAGTTGCTTCTGGTAGTCCCTAAATCAAGACTAAAGTGTAAGGGGAGATCATTCCTTTGCAGTTGTTGCTCTATGTAGATGGGGTGTTAGATTTAATGGGTGAATATTTTATATTAAACAAAAGTCGAAGATTAGAAGCGAAGTGTCTGCCTTTAATAAATCCAATTTGGTCTTGTAATATTACAGAAGGAAGCACTTTCTCAATCCTTGCTAGTTAGAACTTTGGAGCGTATCTTAACGTCATTATTCAGAAGTGAGATTGATCTATATGATGCACATTGTAGTAAGTCCTTATTTTTCTTAGAAAAGATAATAAAATAATGCTTGGCAAAAAGTTTGAGACAGAATTTTGATGTCTGTAGCTTCTGTAAATGTTGCTAATAATAGTGAGCTAACTTATTTGTTTTTTATTTTTAAAAAATTCCAGTGGGTAGCCATCAGGGTCTGCTGCTTTCTCACTTTGAAATGAGTTTATAGCGTCTAGTAATTATGTGAGTGTCAAAGGTTCATTTACTTCCACAGTACCTAGAGTATCTAGATCTGGTGTCTGAAATGAGTCAGAGAACTCATTAGATTGTGTCTTATCTTCTTTAAACTGAGTAGAATATAAGGATTTATAGTACTCTCTAAATGTGTGGGTTATATTTTTGTGGTCTATGATTTTATCTCCATCGATGATGGTAATCGCTGTTATTGCATTGCAGACTTTCTCCTTGTGGATTTGTTGGGCTGAGACCTTATTGGCCTTCTCCCTGTGTTCATAATAATGATGTCGTAATTTAAAGAGGAGCTGCTCTATTTATTCAGTAGTCAAGAGGTTAAAATCTGATTGGAAAACCTGTCTTTTCATATAAAGTGCCTCATTTGGAGACCTGGCATATTCTAGATCTATTCTGATAATTTCGCAAGTAACTCAGATTCCTTCTTGGTTTCCAGTTTATTTTTGTGAGGAATATATTAAATAATCTGTCTTCTTAGAAATGTCTTCCCAGAGTATACCTGCAGAGACCTCAGGTGATGCATTTGTCTCCAGAAAATAATCAATTTGCTTGGATATGAATTCTGTCAGTTAATGACAGGAGGTTAAGATGCCAGCTACAAGATGATTATGTTGGGCATAGCAAGCTAAGCTCTATGATCAGTGGGGTGTGCTCGGAGATAGCAGTAGTGTTGTACTTACACGATTTGATAATGGGCAAGAAAATGGTTGTCTATGAAGAAATAATTAATTCTTGAGTAACAATAATGAACTTGTGAGAAGAAGGAATATCCTCTTGGGTTAGGATTTAAAAACCTCCATATGTCTGATAATTTCTGATCCACTACAAACGTATAATTATTTCTTCAGTATTAGATGCTATAGCTGCTATAGCTGAACACCAGCCAGTCATTATAATTTTATGAGTGTCCACATTAAGAATAGACGCAAATACATTTTGGATGAAATTCCTATCATCCACATTAGGTGCATAAATATTTATGAGAATCACTGTAGTATTAAAGAAACTGGTCATCACCATGACATATCACCCTTAAGGATCACATGTCACATCTGACACTACAAATGGTATAGTTCTGTGTATTAAAATTTCCACACCCCTAGTTTTCTTTGTATAACCGAAGTGAAAAATTTGGCCAACACAATACCTTTGCAAATGAAACTTGTCCTTATTTATTATGCTAGTCTCCTGTACACATACTATGTTGGCATTTAAACCTGACAAGTGAATGAATACTTTCTTTCTCTTTAATTCATGATTGAGACCTTTGACATTCCAGTTCACATAGTTCACTGTTTGGTCATAAAAACACTGCTTCTAAACTTTTGTTGACATTTTGTAGTCTTAAGTTAAGGTAGTACATTTTTAAATATGATAGCTTTGACCTAGATTTCGCATTATTGCCATGTGTTATGGCTATGAAGCTTATTGTTATGTTGCCATTAATGGTTGATGTGGTAGAAACAATAAATTAGAAATTGCAAAGCTCTTGTTCTTTTTTATTCTCTCACCTTCCCAATTTTACCTCTTCGACTATTTAGAGAATAGTTCAGCTATGATTTTCACTGGGTTTGGACTTCCATGTTTTTTAGGGAGAGCTTTGATTCTGATGTTGTTCCTTCTGTATGTATCTTCCAGCGCTGTCAGTTTGTCAGCAAGCACTTTGAATTCTTATTTTGCAGCCATTGAATTTTCATCAGCAGCAGAAGTCGATTGTTCAACTATTTCAATATGAGTAGTGAATATCTGCTTAACATCTTCCAGCTGTATAGCTAGTACTCTGATTTTACTCTCTAACTTGCTTATATTTTCCTGGATTTTTTTATCAATTTTTTTCTAGACTTTCTGTAAAGGCTGTAGTAAACTTATTACTTAAATATTTCTCCAAGTCTTTTACATCACTCTTCTTGTTTAGGTCCATCCTTTCTTTCTTTATATACTTCTTTATATCACTCTTTATATCATTTATGTTCCCCCTAAGTGCAGCAATCATTTCCTTCAGCTCAAAATGTGCATTTCAGTCTTCGTGGACTCCATAGGCAGAGTTGTAATTCCGGGTGCGGTTGATGTGGTTGATGTAGCTGACTCAGAGGAGGTATTAACTGCAGTTGACAGCAGGGATGAAAGGGCCATGCTCACTTCCAATAATCCTCCTGAAATTGACAAATCCTCCTTACCTGCCTCACTCATAGTTTTGCTCCAACTTTCGCTTTTGGCAGGTGCTGGCATATCAATTCCTTCACCTGCCTATTCCAGGTCAGTCTCTAGTAGGCCATACTGTGATCTTGAGGCCGGCCTTGACTTTCAGGAAAGTTTAGCTGCCTTATATTTATCCTTTTCATTTTCTTTCTGAACCCTTTGTTTTTTGTTCATTCTTATTTTTACTCGCATATAATGTAAATACAGGATACCTTGGGATGATAGCGAAAAATGGGTCAAGTAACACCGCTGCTAACGGAGCTCAGCTCACACAAAGGACAAGACCAAGTCAATAAAAATACACAATCCTGGTCTGCAAAAGAATTAAAATCTTGCAGTACTTCTTTATATTCCTTGGTCTATGCCCAAGTACTGTAAATACAATACACTAATACTCCAGTTGCCCTTTATTCTCTTAGAATATGGAACCACCGTATAAAGCACTTTAAGACAGAGAAGCTCTTATTTGTTGAACCTCTACATAACGACCACCTTTTTCCATCCTCTCAAACATACACAGTATTTGATGCTTGGAAAATGTCTGGGATTAAAACATTTAGAGACTTGTACATTGATAATGTGTTTGCATCTTATGAGCAATTAAGCTACAAATTTAACTTCTTATCAACACAATTTTTCCACTACTTTCAAGCTAGAAACTTTGCTAAACTGAACTTGCCCATTTTTCCTCACTTTCCACCCATTTCTATTCCGGAAGAAATATTAATCAGTCTAGTAGACTCGGATAGCATCTCCATAATTTATAAAAATGTTTTAAAGTCCTACTTTTCAAAGATCCCAAAGTACAATGGGGAAAGGGCCACTCACTCAACATTTCAGAAAAGGAGTGGAAGGCAGCCGTGCACAGAATATACTCGAGCTGCATATGTGCAAAGTAGTGAATTGTTCAACTTCAAATTTTCTATTGACTGCATTAATCTCCGTTAAATTGTTAAAAATGTATCCAGGCCAAGATTCAACCTGTGAACGCTGCAATCAAGTTCTGGCCTCGCTAGGCCACATGTTTTGGGCCTGCACCAAATTAACATCATTCTGGACCAAAATCTTTTAATGCCTTTCAGACAGCCCTGGTGACACAATCCCTTCTAATCCACTAACAGCTGTGTTAGGTATACTCCCAGATGGGCTTAAAGTGGAGAAGGACAAACAAACTGGAATTGCCTTTACTTATCTTGCTGAACTGTAAGAATCCCACCCCACCACTTTTAAGTCAGTGGGTAACTGATATCCTACACTGTCTGAAACTGGAAAAAATCAAATGCTCAGAGGATCTGCTCAAAACATTTTACTTTCTCATATACAAAGTATAGGGAAAGTATTGTAATCATCCATAGATTTGATGTCAAGATTTTGATGAATGCTGACGTTTTAGACCTCCCCGACTTTCTCATATGTGAAGTATAGGGAAAGTATTGGAATCCTCCAAAAATTCCATTTCGAGATTTTGACAAATCTCGATGTTTTAGACCTCCATGAGTCCAATTTACTTTCTCATAGGGAAAGTATTGTACTTGTCCAAAAATTTAATTTTGAGACTTTGATGAATCTCGATATTTTAGACCTCCCAGAGTCTGAAAATACCATTTTTTGAAGTATGTCTGTGTGTCTGCCTGTGTGTGTGTATGTAAACACGATAACCTGAGAATGCTTTCACTTAGGTCAATCAAATTTTGCATACAAGTATTAGGTACAAAACATAGATTTCTGTCAATGTTTGGGCTATTTCTGTTAACCAGAAGTGTTACTTTACCTTTTGTTCATGCAGCTGTAGAGTCCGATTTATTCAACTCTACTTTTATAATAATTGTCCAATATATTATTAATTTGATTTGATGTTCATGGTTCTTTAATATACATAATATTAAAATATAACCATTGTCTTGCGATTTACTCCTCAAATATCCACCCCCATATCCGAGTATATTCGAGAAAGTCTAGAACAGTCCACTCCAGATTTTTTAAAAATATGGCAGGATGGATAACAATAACATTTTAGAATAATCTTCCTTATGGGGAAAAGGAAAGGAAAAGGATGCTGCTTCAAAGATATGCATTGTTGGCTGGCTTGTCTTTCTTTCTTTTTGGGCAAGGGCTCAATTTTAGTTTGGTTAAGTTTGATTTGATTGTGTGGATTGTTACTTGCTTTTAATTAAAATTAATAATAATAAAAGAAGCACATAAATGTTTAGTGTAGGAAGAGTCATACGCCAATATTTGATGGTGAGAAATAAAAACAACAATCAACAAGAACAATGAGAAAGATGGGCCCACAGGTAACAATCCATAAAAAATGTGCAGCAACAAACAAAAACAAAATAGTCATATGCAAAAAAAAAAAAAAAAAAAAGAAACAATTCAATTAATAACCAAAGACGTTCATTCACTGTAGTTAGAGAGACAAGGACTCTGAAATTGCAGCCCAAAGCTGCCAAAATAGAAAAAGGTAATAATAGAAAGAGAAGAAGTCTTTCGATTGATCAAACATGCTCTGTGGCAGCCAAAACGTATCCCTCAATCCAGTGCTGACGCTCTCCCAAAATCTAGGAGGCACCTGGTTTAACAAGGTTGAGACTTACCTCTAAAACAGTCAACAACATGTAAAAAAAAAAAAACCCTTCACAATGTGCAATAATAGCGCCACATTTCCTCACAGCAGACTCACACAGGTTTTTTTTTTAACCATTTCCTCCACACTTACCCAAAGTCAAAGGGCTCATACCTTTCCGAATAAAGGGGGATCCATCTCCTTATAATCATTTTACTCCAACACATAAACTAACTTACATTCATTTCACACATCCACGGGATTATTTCTATTAGTTTAAACAACAAAAAAATACAAAAAATCCACGAACGACTAAATTCAACCTTCTGTCGGACCAGCAATGCAACTGCTTTCCCCCTTTCCAGTTTCGCTGTTCTTGCCTGTTGCGCATTCAGTCCCTTCCCGGCTTTTTGCTGCATAAAGTAAATAAGCAGACGCTGGCGCGCAGGATGAAAACTACCCGCCAACTGATCACAACAGCAGCAAGTCCACTAAAGGAGAGGACTCCGCCATGCCGGTAAGTGCAGGCAATTTATGAAATCTAAAAATGTGATTCATGTTAGAATGACAATAACAATAACAATAAGCATCACACGAGGATCCATCTAAGGTTACTTTTGTTTTTCAGCTCTAGGCCCCACCCCCCTCCTACTCTAAGGCCGCCTCTGAACACCGCTAATAGGTAAAGAAGCAGTTTAGCACCTGCCCATGAGCAGGATTGGTGCTGATCAGTTTTAGGTGCAGAGATTATGATTAAAGGGCAACCAGCCAACACGCCACCCCAGTTTTCAACTGTTTGAGTCCCGAGTCTTATCAGTGCCAAACTCAGTCTAACGCTACTACTCAAGCAGTTTCCAGTGAAACTGCCATCTTCACAGAAAACCTGCACCAACGACCCAATCCTTTCAGCAATGCGCTCATACAGAAATAAAGTTACTAATCATATTTACATTTATTTTATTTTACTTGTAATATTGATTAAAAAAATAATAAATAAGTTCAGCTTTGCAACTCTGAGTTTAAAATATGTGACAAACGAGGAAGCAACTGGACAGAAAAAAAGCATCGATCTGCTATTTGCAAGTCACTTGCAAAGAGCTCTTCTACTGTTAATTACTGTTTTCCTAAAAACATTCATTCAATCAATAAATAAACAAATTTGCTGTTACAACACGTTTTAAA
Source organism: Polypterus bichir lapradei (assembly GCA_026402145.1). NCBI lineage: Eukaryota > Metazoa > Chordata > Cladistia > Polypteriformes > Polypteridae > Polypterus > Polypterus bichir. The sequence goes on along the minus strand of JANRMT010062791.1, from coordinate 231,583,273 downwards.
TATTTGAATATGATTAACATAACATCATTTGCATTTTGATGAGCCATAATTATTGTGATTTCCCGCTTGTCCGGGAGAGTCTTCCAAATGCTGACTGGCTTTTTATTTGATATGCCGTGATATAAACGGTGTCCTATCGCCGCCCGTTGCCTGGGTCATGGGAACACCTCCAAAATAACAAAAATAACCCGCTTTCGTCCTATTTACCTCTTGCCTTGTCTTTCACTGTTTGCTCCCTTCACCACTTGATGCTGTCTTCCTTTTCCTCCAGCAACAACTACCACTTCCGACCACCCCCTCCCCTTTCCTCCACGCACCATTAATTCACCCTGATCCCCGTCACTCAACTCTCTCTCTAGGGAGGCACCCCAAGACTCCACCCCAACACTGCTTCCACTCCCTACAGCCTATGCAGTGGCAAGACACGTCACATTATGTTTGTTAGAATTAAGAAGTATATAAAACAAACAAAGTCAAATAAATCCTGCTTTGAAAAGTATTCATGGTCTATTATTTCCTCAGAATCAGCTACAATACAATAAAATAAAATATATATTTTTATAGCCCAAAATCCCACAAGGAGTGTCACAATGGGCTTTAACAGGTCCTGCCTTTTGACCGCAAACCCTTGCCTTGACTCTCTAAGAAGACAAGGAAAAACTCCCAAAAAAGAAAAACCTTGTAGGGAAAAAATGGAAGAAACCTCGAGAAAGGCAGTTCAAAAACAGACTCCTTTCCAGGTAGGTTGGGCATGCAGTGGCTGTCAAAAAGAAGGGGGTCAATATAATAAAATACAGAGAACAGAACAAATCCTCAGTACAGTATAAAAATAAAAAATATTACAAGTATGGAGCAGAATTCAACAGTAGATGATATCACATAATATGATTTGGATTTGTTCAGAGTCCTGGAGACCTCGCCATCAAGCTGCCTCCACCTGTTTGCCATTCCACAGCTGAGTAAGTGCTGGGCCACCCAATCCAAAGACAGGACCCCTCTACCCCACGATTCCTGCGATCCTTCATCAGAGATGACTTTACCTTAGGCAGGCAAAACAACATGGCAGGTGGGCAGTAGCACCAAGTGCCACATTTGAGTACCAAGAAGAGAAACAGAATAGGTGAGGGTTAGTAACAAATTATAACTCATGTTACTTATGTTTTAGTGCTAATGACTAACAACAGAGATGCAGTCTGCACAGTTAATCAGCAGCTCTAGTCAGGGTATGCTAAACTGAGACTTCAGCTGAGGCTAAAGGGGCTACTCTTATAGTAACAGGCAGACCATTCCAGAGTTTAGAGGCTTTATAAGTAAAAGCTCAACCTCCCACTGTTATTTTATTAATCCTTGGAATCATAAGAAGACTGGCATCTTGAGATATTAATATGGACTCACTCAGGTTTGTAAGTCATGGTAAGTTCAGATATGTAAGCTGGACCTTGGCCATTTAAGGCTTTATATGTTAAAAGGAGGATTTTGAAATCTGCCCTAAACTTAACGGGGAGCCAGTGTAAGGAGTTAAGAGCTGGGATTATGTGTTTGTATTTTCTTGTTTTTCTTCCTCTGCTGAAAGTGGTCTCTATTGATGAGAATCCACCAGTGTTCACTTTAAACTAAAGGCCTCAGCCTTTGTCAGGTAAATCCTCCTATCCGTGTGTAAGGTCATCCTGTTGGTCACTTCATGCAAAGTAATATGGAGATTAATAAACTGAAGGAGAGATGGACACCAGTTAGGGTGAGCCATAGAAAAGATTTCAAAGGCACCAAGAACCCCAAGGTGCACCACTAAACTAATGATTAGGAAACAGAAGGATTAGGGAGCTACCAGAATCTTCAAAGAGCTGATCCAACTGCAAAACACAGCAGCCAAGCAAGAAAAAAGTTTGGCCAGAAAAGCCATCGAGAGGCCCAAAAAACAACAAACTTGTAAGGATAGGAACTGCGTTGAGTATCTGGAAATCACGGTACAATTATCAGGAACTCCACCAATCCAGACTGTTCAGTGCCGGTGAGGAGGAAGATCGTTTTAAATAATCAGAGCATCTGAATGACATGGCAACCTCTGCGTGGAATGTGGAAAGAGAGAGGAGTTTGGTTTACAGTAGACTGAATTGGAGTTATTTCGCCTTAATCAAGAAAGACAATGACAATTTATCGCTCAAGGGAATGCCTCAATGGGTGTTAACAGGCCTTGTTTTTGTAGCCCTCCCCAACCCCAGCCTTGACCCCCTAAACAGACAAGAAAAAAGCAAAAAATTGAAGAAATCATGAGAAAAGCAATTCAAATAGAGATCCCCTTCCAGGAAGGTTTTGGGCATGCAATGGGTGTGAAAAGACAAAACAGAGCACAAGTAATCCTCTTCACAAAGCGAGAAGGCCAGTCTATCATGGCCACCTCAAAAATACAACACAACAGTACAAACTACTTTATTCTTGCACAGTGCAGGCACAGATTGATGTGACAACTCTCAAGACAAAATGCAAGAACAGATCACAGCACTCACTGAATCCTAATTGCTTGCAAAGCTTCATACCCATCTTGAAGTATAGCACCGGCAGTATTATGTGGTGGAATTGCTTTGTCAAAACAGGATGAGGGCATGACATAGAGAGGGATAATTGGAGGGGTCTGGAGGCCTGTATACTCTGTTAATAATGTGAAATCGGGGCCCTATCTGACATTTCATCCGCAATAAGCCCATTAATGGTGAGATTGAATGGTGAAACTTGTTTAGCGGTTCAGTCAAAGTCCTAACTCATACAAAGTCAGCAGCTTATGATTACCGGATGCTGTAACCCACAATAGTTGGGAAGATTTTGTATTGAAGAGTGAGATCATGTGAAACCCACCACTAAAAAACTGCTATGAAAAGGAGCAGCTACCACATATTAAATATCTAAAGGAATAAAGGAGGTTAATACTTCACCCTAGTTTTAATTTTTCGGATTCATATTTTATTAAGACCACATGAAAATATCAAACTGAGCAGTCAGCATGGGTTCAGAACCAGGAGGTCATGTTTTAAAACATCCCAGAATTCATTGCAAGAAAAGGACCAAACTGGAGCAGATAATATTATTTATCTGGACTTTCAGAAGACAGTTGATAAGGTGCCACATGAGAGGTTGGACATCAAACTAAAAGATGTGGGAGTTCAGGGTGATGGGTGCAGAATTGGCTCAGACACAGCAAGCAGAGGGTGATGGTGCGAGGAGCCTCCTCAGAATTGGACAATGTTAAGAGTGGTGTTCCTTAGAGGTCAGTGCTAGCAGTTGTGCTTGAAAGTTTGTGAACCCTTTAGAATTTTCTATATTTCTGCATAAATATGACCTAAAACATCATCAGATTTTCACTCAAGTCCTAAAGGTAGATAAAGAGAAACCAGTTAAACAAATGACACAAAAATATTATACTAGGTCATTTATTTATTGAGGAAAATGATTGAATATTACATATTTGTGAGTGGCAAAAGTATGTAAACCACTATGATTAGCAGTTAGCTTGAAGGTGAAATTAGAGTCAAGTGTTTTCAATTAATGGGATGACAATCAGGTGTGAGTGGGCACCCTGTGTTATTTAAAGAACAGGGATCTATCAAAGTCTGCTCTTCACAACATATGTTTGTGAAAGTGTATCATGGCACGAACAAAGGAGATTTCTGAGGACCTCAGTAAAAGAGTTGTTGATGCTCATCAGGCTGGAAAAGGTTACAAAACCATCTCTAAAGAGTTTGGACTCCATCAATCCACAGTTAGACAGATTGTGTACAAATGGAGGAAATTTAAGACTCCCCAGGAGTGGTCGACCAACAAAGATCACTCCAAGAGCAAGGTGTGTAATAGTAGGC
>JANRMT010062791.1:231523750-231554425 GCA_026402145.1 Polypterus bichir lapradei | reverse complement strand
ATTATTTGATTCTATCGCCCACTAAAACCCTTTTAAATTAAAAAAAATACATTTGCGATTTGGGGCAAATTTACGTGTGCGATTACATACGATTAATCAAGATTAATTATTACACAGCCTCTAATTAATTGGATTAATTTTTTTAATCGAGTCCCACCCCTAATATATATATGTAGATATATATGTAGATTTGTATATATATATATATATATATGTGTATATACAGTATATATGTAGATATGTATATGTGTATATATGTGTTTGTGTGTATATATATGTGTATATATGTGTGTGTGTGTATATATATGATGTGTATATATATGTTTATATATACATATCAATGACAAAACAATTACATTAACAATCATATTACGTTATTTTTAAAATATTTCCTTTTCTTTTTCATAACTTCTTTAACACACTACTTCTCCGCTGCGAAGCGCGGGTATTCTGCTAGTATATATATAAAAGCCAAATACCACTGATTCACTCATCATGAAATCTCCCAAACCATGAGGACTTGGGCCTTGAAATTTCGAATGTAGGTTACCCTTGGCCCGTAGGTACTCGCTAAGAAACCGTTTTAAAAATTTCGTAGTAGAAGCGCGTTCTGTGTATATGTCTGTCTACTTTTCACGAGAGAATTACTTAATGAATTTAGATCCAATTGTTTTGTATAACTTGCTTGAACTTTCCGGTTGATTTTGTGACTTCTCTCATTGGCTAAGTACCAAAGTTCGCTTGTGTTACCGATGTATTTACGCAAATCCAACAGAGTGGCTGTGGGCTGCGAGCAGGGGAGGTGGGTCCTTCCTCATTCACTCGCCAACCTCAGTTCAAGTCTCTCTACCTCTTGCCATGTGTTGGAGTGCACCTTGCCTCTGCTCAGCTAGCGATACCTGTTTGTTCAACAGACATCATCTACAGATTGTTAAGGAGTAACGCTTGACGTTTTTGAGAGAGAGATCAGAGATACGTGTGTTTTACAGGGTAGCTGCTGATGGCCAGAGATATCACAGCAATGTGCTCTTCTCCCCACGCAGGGAACGCTTTCCCTTCAGAGCTGAACATGATCAAATGCAGTGTCAGAGTCTATTGATTTTTAAAGTTTGTCTTGTTTCATTACTATGTGGGTGCAGCCACGTGGAACAGCTAGTCCAGTATAATACAAAAGGCAACCTGAGCAAACACAAGATACAGTTTTTAAATAATCATTTGATTTATTTACTGAATGAAAGAAAAAAATCACCAACACCTATGCCACCCATGTGAAAAAGTAATTGCCACCTTATTCACTCAGTCAATTAAGCATCCAAATCTAAAGGCTAACTTAAAAGTTTGACTGCTGCCATCCCTACTGCACCTAAACATAACTTCAACATAACCTTTCTTGCAATCTGAAGCGGACTAAAAGGAAGGTCTCAACGTTCAGCACTGCATGCCTCAATCAAAATAAAATAAAAAAATCCAGAAGACCTGAGAAGGAAAAGGTTACAACAGAATGTCTAAAACCTTGTAACTCCAGTGAATCACCGTGAAACCTGTCATCTCCAAAGAGAGAAAACTTGGAACATGTGTAAATCTGCCCAGGAGTGGCTGGCCAAATTATTAAAAAAAAACTCATCCAGGAAGTCACAGAGGAACCCGGGTGTACAAGAACTGCAGGCTGCTCTCAGCTCAGGTAATGTCAGTATTTATGACTCTACAATTCAAAAGACATGGAGCAGAAAATAGTATCCACTTAAAGAGTTGCAAGATGAAACCAATGGCTAACAAGAGGACAATTAAGACACATCATTTGCCTTTTGCCAAAAGCACCTTGACTGCCACCCTAAATTTTGGGATAATGTTTGGTGGCCTGATGAGTCAAGAGTGAAACGTTACATCTGGAGTAGAGCTAACACAGCCTTCTACAATAAGAAAACCATGCCCTCGGTTTAACATTGTTATGGTAATGTGATAGTATGAGGCTGCTTTGCTGCTTCAGGGCCTGGGTGAGTTGCCATAACTGAGGGAAGCATGAATTAAGCTCTCTACCAGAAAGTAATGAAGAAGAATATCTGGTTTCCCAGTCTGTAATCTTAAGCTCAAGTGCAACTGGGCTATGCATTTGGTCAACAAGCTGAACCACAACAGCAAGTCCACCTCCAAATGGTGTAAAAAACAAAAAAATAATAAAATAAAAATGAAGATTATGGAGGGGCCTAGTCAAAGTCTTGACTTGAACCCCATTGAGATGTTGTGGTGGTTCTAAAATGGGCAATTCACACTCAAACTCTGTGGCTGAATGAAAACAATTCTGTAGAGAACAGTGAGCCAAAACTTGGGCCATCTTTTGGATTTGTACTAAATTTGTTTGGGGATCAGAAACGAGTTATGAATATACTTTTTCACACTGTGTGTGTGTGCGTATATATATATATATATATATATATATATATATATATATATATATATATATACACACACACACATATATACACACACACATACATACACACAGACATACACGTAAAGTTGGCAAAAAAATATTGACCGGGTCAACATTTTTTTTCAGTGACTATATTTCCAGTGAGGCTATTCGCATGAAATTCTCACCAGCCATTGGTATCAACTAAAGAAATCCACAAATATAAAGAATGCACGTCATTAAAGGCCATTAAAAAGGTTTTATGTAATCAAGTGGAGGTTATCATGACCCTCATCTGAACAGTCTAGTCCAGTCCAAGATCATGGGGAAACATGTAAAAAAAAATCTCAAACAAAAACAACATCAATGAGATGTACCACCATATTACACAAAATAGGAATCTAAAAACATCACATAAAGCAGTGCACTGTTTAAGAACATACTTATCAGGAAATAGCAAGCCCAAACTATATAATTGCACTGTATCAGGGGTGGGCAGTGTCAGTCCTGGAGGGCTGCAGGTTTTTGTTCAGGCCCATTTTCTTAACGAGAAGTCAATTATTGCTGATGAAGCACTTCTTGCTCAAGTGGCATTTTTCTACTTCATTTTAGTGGTCTCGCTTGTTAAGGATCCCCACCCTTAACTGCTTATTTCAGTCTGTCACATTTTTCTCTTAAGTGTAATATTAAACCAAATAGTGCACGGGTGTAAATGGAAACGAGAAGAACTGCTGGCTCTTTTGTCATCCTCAACTTATTGCTACTAAGAAGCCATTAAACACTGTGAATACAGCTGCTTAAGTCTGAAATAAGCAATTAAGGGCGGGGACCCTTAATAAGAGAAACCACTAAAATGAAGTAGAAAAATGTCAATTGAGTGATAAGTGCTTCATCAGCAATAACTGACTTCTCATTAAGAAACAAATGCCTGCAGCCACTGTGACCGTCCAGGACCACATTGCCCAACCCTGGCACTATATAGTTAAAGCAAACAACAAAACCCTGTATGCACATAGAAACATTGGACAATAGTACCTCATGCTCAAAAGTACAACACACTGTTGAAAACCTGACCTATGTGGAAGTCTTCAAATTTAAAATGAAAAAATAATAGTAAAAATGCCATATAATCTCAAAGCCTTTAAAAAGTTATGTATTTAAAAAGACAATTCCACAATTAAACATTAAAACAGGGTAGCGAAAATACACACACTTTAAAAAGTGGAGGGAAATAATATAAAATTAATTTGTAGACCACTTAAGCAAAAAGCCTTGTGCCCTGTGTTGGCTGGGATTGACTCCAGCAGACCCCCGTGATCCTGTGTTAGGATATAGCGGGTTGGATAATGACTGACTTAAGCAAAAACTTAAATTCAAAAATAATATACAAATAAAAGTTAGCTATCAGAAAGGTGCTAATTGCCAATGTCTTCATGTTGTACCTTTGTATAAGGGTGTTATTGATGCCATTCAAACAACTGGTGGCATGATATAAAAAGCATGATTAAAATATGATATACAACAATAAAGGACATCTGCTCCCAAACACACCTACATGTACTAAATATAACAAAAATACAACATCTACGCTCTTTTTTTCATCCAAAAATTAAAATAATGTTATCTATGACAAACCCAAAAAAGACAATGGCTATATGGTGCAGTATTTAATGGTGCCTATGTGGAGTTTGCATGTCCTCTACCTATGTCTCCACTTGTCCTCTTTTCCTGTACGCCTCCAGTTTTCCTTCCATGTCACAAAAACGCGCAGGTTAAACTTTTAGTAACTCCCAAATGGCAGAGTATTTGTGAATGAATGTGTGTGTAATCATTAAACCTTTCAAAGGCTCTGCACTAAATGCTGCTGGGATAGCCTCTGGCCCCCAGTATACCCTAAGCTGGATTGACTGGATATTGTGGCAAGAGGCTGGGGGTGGCACCCAGTCGGGATGCCTGGAAGGACCGGAGAGGGATTGCGCCTCCTCCAGACCTCGAGGGGGCGACCGCCCTAGTGGCTTTGGGGATCACGGGAACATAGCATAGAAGCTCAACCCTATAAGGGCCCGTGGTCACTGCCAGGGGGTGCCCCAATGCCTGGAGAGCCCTGGTCCTCAACACTTCCGCCACACCCGGAAGTGCTGAGGGGGAAGACGACCAGGGACACCCGGAGTACTTCCGGGTGCGCAGCCGGTACTTCCGCCACACTGGGGAGTGCTGGTGGAAGCTAATCGGGAGGCACCTGGAGCACATCCGGGTGTGTATAAAATGGACCGCCTCCCTCCAGTCATTGGCTGGAGTTGGGTGAGGAGAGGACCAAGTCTTGTTGGAGAGAAGTGGAGGTGGCCAGAAGAAAGAGGCATTGGCTAGAGGCCTGGACTTTTGGGGGAGTTGTGTAGCACTTTTTTTTTTTATTAAATATTATGTACAATAAACGTGTGTGGGTTGAACCATCACTGTCCGCCTGTCTGTGTCCAGGCCGGCTTCCACAATATAAAAATGTAAACATGGGTGGAAATAAATGGCATATATGATAATGAGCTATATTTTATGTTCAACAAGGGGAATCAAAGCTGAATAAACATTTAAACTTGTTTCAAGATTCTAGTTGTATGTCCTTTTCTTTGGGCTCAATTTCCATTGCTATGGAAATGAACATTGTGGTTTGGTATTGTAGGAGGCTGAAGATGGTCAGTGTTCTTTATATTCAAAAGTTTTTAAATTTTATCTCTATTATGGAGTTTTTCACTTTGGATTCAAGAGTATATTTTCATCTTATCTTCTTCAACTTGTTTCTTTTGTGCATCTACTCATCTCGACCATGTCCAACTGCCTTTTCTTTTTAACTATTAGATCTGCCAAACCTCCATTATTGACACCTTTCTCCCCTTTTAAAAATGGTTGTATTTGCTCATCCTTGTATGGTTCAATTTTGCTTCTGTTGTATTTTTGGAGTCGGCATGTTTATCATCTCTTGTGGCATTTGGATATTTTGTACATTACATTTGACTTTTTAGACTCGTAAGACCTGTGCTGGCATCAGCAGCAAATGCCTCTTTCTGTATGTAAATGAACTGAAATTAATAAGCAGGGTTGCCTAAATGAGTCTGCAAATTTCTGTCAAATCCATTCTGTGTAACCAACTAGCAGAGCAATTCCAATTTTTATTCCACACCTGACTGAATTATTTCAGTTTTTTTCTTTTTGTTATTTAGTCTCTTTGGACTTTGCCTTTTTAGCATGAATTTTCATGTGTCCCTGAAGATGGGTTTTCTGTATGAATCTTTTTCCACACTTAGAGCAACGGTATGGCTTTTCTCCTGTGTGAGTTCTTATGTGTCGCTGCAGACTGCACGGTTGTATGAATCGCTTGCCACATTCAGAGCAACAATATGGTCTTAATCCAGAATGAATTCTTTTGTGTCTATGAAGGCTGCTGTTATCGGTGAATAGCTTATCACAATCAGGACAAGAGTATGGCCTCTCTCCAGTGTGTGTTCTTATGTGTATACGAAGACTGCTTCTTTGTGAGAATTTCTTGCCACATTCAGAACAGACATAAGGATGGTCTTTAGTGTGGACTCCTGCATGACTCATAAGACTGCTCGTGTTGGAAAATCTTTTGCCACATTCAGGACAGCAATAGGGCTTCTCACCAGTATGAATTCTTAAATGCCTCTGATGATTACTGCTATCTGAAAATCGTTTGCCACATTCAAAACAGGTAAATGGCTGTTCTCCTGTGTGCACTCTCATGTGTGTCTGAAGATGGCTTGTTTGTGAGAACCGTTTGCCACATTCAGAACAACAATATGGTTTCTCTCCAGTGTGAATTCTTTTGTGTTTGCAAAGACTGCTCTTGTCAAAGAAATGTTTACCACATGCTGAACAACGACATGAACCCTGTCCTCCATGATCTCTCATGTGTGTCTGAAGGTGGCTCACTTGTGACAATTGTTTGCCACGTTTAGACAAACAATATGGTTTCTCTACAATGGGAGTTGTGGTATGGGTTTGTTTTGAAAAGTTCTTAACAGATTCAGAACGTTGGTATGGCTCCTTCCCTGTATTATCTTCTCTATGTTTCTTAGGCATGTGACTATCTGAGAATTCTTTCCCACCTTCAGGACAGTGATACGGTTTCTTACTCCCATGAATCCCTCCATTATCTTTAGAATTCAATTTGTATTTAAATGTTCCCGCACACTGTTGGCGGATTGGATTTATATTGTACACTCCTTGAGATTTGATGGCATCGATCCTTGTTAGCTTCACAATGGGCTGAAATCTAGGGTGCTGAGAGGCCATTACCAAGTTCTTTGTTGCAGATGCCAGTTTCTTCCTATTCTTATCAGGTTGTTTAATTTGTGGACGGCCCTGAAGAGAGGACAAGTTGTCATTTTCTTGAAAATCTACAGAAATAAAAATAAGAGTTAAAAGTTTTAAATGGCCAATATTTAAAATAAAATAGCATTAAAAGAGATTATTCAGTGTTTAACAGTATATCCCTTTTGCAAGCCACTTTACAAAAGCATGCTAATGGAGTTAACACTTCAACAATCCCAACATTTGCAGACTGAATTAACAAACACCTGAAGCCATATTAGGATGCAGTTACCATGGACCAGGAACAAGCCATGAGTAACTATCATTAATGGCTTGGTGATGCCTGAAAAAGAGAGAGCAACTGGGGCAGCAAGGGTGGCCAACATGAGCTGCAGACCTTTTAGAGAAGACCCCTTATAGAAAAGTATGACCACTCCACCTTGTTTGGATAACTGTGCTAATTGAGGAGCTAATTTATTGGAATAAGTGTGAATTCCTGTCCTGGGCCATCAAAATTATTAGACAATAAGCCACATAGTAGATTTACATGCAAGAAGTAGAAATATTAGATTTGAACACACACTGGGAGCACAGAAATATTAAAGTACCCTTTATTCTTTTTACTTTGCCCAGTCAAAATTTTAAGAGTTTTTCTGGAAAAGAGAGACTGATTAAGCATCATGAAATGAGCACTGCTAATACAAGAACTCAGCCCAATGATTTTTTGATTTTTAGATTTATTGCAGAAGGATCTACTATTATATATCAGACATCAAATGCTAGGACTTAAAAAAAATTAGCTTCACTTCCAGTCCAACTCTGAAGACCATAATCTATAGAACAGTTACTAATTGTTCCATATCTTAAAACTGCTACACTGAATAATTTCCCACGTCACAGACACACCAAGCTATGGAGTACGTAGTTGTAGGAAGGCGGAGAATTACTTGCATTTGAAATCAATTATCCCATCCTCTTTTTATTACAAAGAAGGATGGCACCTCTTGCACACATTTAAATTCAACAAGTTGTTCTTTATGTTACTATACAAGCCAGACATGTTTCCCAATTAATATCAGAGATTCAAGCCTCTCTAACTTAAAAATATTGATGCTAAATTTCTGCCTTCTTGTTTTTCATCCATAACCTAACCTTTTTTTAAAATCACATTTCTGCTATCTTAACACAGTCCTTTGTCATAAATTGGGTCTTTCATCTTGCTAAACACAAAAAAGACAACTTTGCAGCAGATTACCAATAGAACAGAGTTTGAAGTGGGGTATGTTTATTTGTTTAAAACGCTATATACTTGCCCTTTTCCTATAACAAAAAAGGAGGTAGGGTTGTCCCTTTGATATTCAGAAAAAAAAAAAAAAAGAAGTATTTTAAGATCTATTCAGAATATTTTCTTATGCATTACGATATTGGGAGACCTCTCACATTTAAATGACTCATTTGTACGGATTGCTGATTGGAGGCAGGCATATACAGTGCAGTTTTATGAGCTCAAGGAAGGTTGGAGGTCTTCAGAACAAGATGCACCCAACTGGATGCAGTTTTACACTGTGAAGAAGGATATTTCACTGTATCTCTGGTTTTCCAGCATGTCAACATTAGCTAACCTCATTATTGGCTTTTGCAGATTAGGCCAGTGAACTACATTACTTGCAAAATTAGCTGGTAGGACCTCCCAAACGTGAAGAACTTAAATGCAATTTTTTTTGACATGTTAAAAAAAAATATTTGGTGCCTGTAAGCCACTTAGTTTGGGTTTCAACTCCTTTTTAAATCTTTTAAGTTTAGTTTTAATTTTCCTGTAGTCTTTTCAGTTTTAACTTATTTTATTAATATCGCTATTCATTCACTTATGATAGTTCTCTCTTCCTACCATGGGGATGGAACAGTAAATGCCTGGATCAAAATATCTCTGAAGTTATAATCCCACGGATCATTTACACCAATAAATCCCCCAATCTTATGTGCTTTTTGGAAGTTTTCCTCACCTCAATCCTAAAACATCTGCTTTCTGCAAATTGTGTATTTGTTTTGGTATACACTTGTGTGTATTCAACAAATTTCAAGATTAGACAAGATCTGATCCATTTTTTTTCCAAAGTTTCAATCACTATCCTCTCAAAGATTGTGCTTCTTCCATCGTTAGAAAAGAGAAGGTCCAAAAGGTGTTGAGCCATGCTTGAGAAAATGTAGGAGAGATGTAGTCATTTACTTCTGGATGCTGTTCCAAAAGAGATTCCAAATTCATATTTTAAAAGTTAAAATCATCCATGATTACCATCTTCTTAATCTGTAAATATTACAGTGGAGAGTTTCTTTATTAATTTAAACCAAAATGTTTTTGATGCACACCCCCATCAGTGCTTCACTTTTAGACTTGAATATTATCGTTTTTTCCATCCATATACAGTCACACCTTCTTCTTCTGTTATATATGAAGGACTTATAGCTACCAATTTTGTTTCTCTACATTGCTTTTACTTACAGTGCATCCGGAAAGTATTCACAGCGCATCACTTTTTCCACATTTTGTTATGTTACAGCCTTATTCCAAAATGGATTAAATTCATTTTTTTTCCTCAGAATTCTACACACAACACCCCATAATGACAACGTGAAAAAAGTTAATTTATTAAAAATAAAAAAATTGAGAAAGCACATGTACATAAGTATTCACAGCCTTTGCCATGAAGCTCAAAATTGAGCTCAGGTGCATCCTGTTTCCCCTGATCATCCTTGAGATGTTTCTGCAGCTGAATTGGAGTCCACCTGTGGTAAATTCATTTGATTGGACATGATTTGGAAAGGCACACACCTGTCTATATAAGGTCACACAGTTGACAGTTCATGTCAGAGCACAAACCAAGCATGAAGTCAAAGGAATTGTCTGTAGACCTCCGAGACAGGATTGTTTTGAGGCACAAATCTGGGGAAGGTTACAGAAAAATTTCTGCTGCTTTGAAGGTCCCAATGAGCACAGTGGCCTCCATCATCCGTAAGCGGAAGTTCGAAACCACCAGGACTATTCCTAGAGCTGGCCGGACATTTAAACTGAGCGATCAGGGGAGAAGGGCCTTAGTCAGGGAGGTGACCAAGAACCTGATGGTCACTCTCTCTGTCAGAGCTCCAGAGGTCCTCTGTGGAGAGAGGAGAACCTTCCAGAAGGACAACCATCTCTGCAGCAATCCACCAATCAGGCCTGTATGGTAGAGTGGCCAGACGGAAGCCACTCCTTAGTAAAAGGCACATGGCAGCCCGCCTGGAGTTTGTCAAAAGGCACCTGAAGGACTCTCAGACCATGAGAAACAAAATTCTCTGGTCTGATGAGACAAAGATTGAACTCTTTGGTGTGAATGCCAGGCGTCACGTTTGGAGGAAACCAGGCACTGCTCATCACCAGGCCAATACCATCCCTACAGTGAGGCATGGTGGTGGCAGCATCATGCTGTGGGGATGGATGTTTTTCAGCGGCAGGAACTGGGAGACTAGTCAGGATAAAGGGAAAGATGACTGCAGCAATGTACAGAGACATCCCGGATGAAAACCTGCTCCAGAGCGCTCTTGACCTCAGACTGGGGCGACGGTTCATCTTTCAGCAGGACAACGACCCTAAGCACACAGCCAAGATTTCAAAGGAGTGGCTTCAGGACAGCTCTGTGAATGTCCTTGAGTGGCCCAGCCTTGAATCCGATTGAACATCTCTGGAGAGATCTTAAAATGGCTGTGCACCGACACTTCCCACCCAACCCGATGGAGCTTGAGAGGTACTGCAAAAACGAATGGGTGAAACTGGCCAAGGATAGGTGTGCCAAGCTTGTGGCATCATATTCAAAAAGACTTGAGGCTGTAATTGCTGCCAAAGGTGCATCGACAAAGTATTGAGCAAAGGCTGTGAATACTTATGTACATGTGATTTCTCAGTTTTTTTATTTTTAATAAATTTGCAAAAACCTCAAGTAAACATTTTTCACGTTGTCTTTATGGGGTGTTTGTGTAGAATTCTGAGGAAAAAAATGAATTTAATCCATTCTAGAATAAGGCTATAACATAAAATGTGGAAAAGGTGATGCACGGAGAATACTTCCTGGATGCATTGTAGTTATGAATTGGTAAATCCAACGATTTCAGAAATCCAAGCCAGTGGTGTTACTCCTACTTGTTGCATTTGTTTATAATACCAGTTGGACGTCAGGCAAATGATGCTCAAATTATGGAATGTAAACTGCAAAAATTTAAGCTTAATTCAATGAAGACTAGACATCATCCTTAACTCAAGACAGATGTATGTTGTATTCTGAAATCCTCTCCCCTACCATAGCTCTCCCACTGTTCTTCTGGTACTCTCTTTATAAATCAAAAATTGGAAACCTTTTGCCTGATATAGGGTCATTTTTTCACACCATTTGTATATGACATTTGGAATGTAACCTCTCATGTACCATTTTTCATAGCGATATCTTCCCTACCTGTGCCAGCTTTGTGTCTTCCTTCCCTTCCCTGTCTTTGTGGAATGATCAGAGCTCTAAGTAGTCTGTTTGACAAATCTGGGCTCCTGTGGGAGTAATCTTCCAAATTTCAGTTCAGTATTCTCATTGTTTCCTTTTTCTGCCATCCTTGTCATTTCCAAGGCACAAGCTGTATTAACTCTCTGATGTACATTATTCTACTTTTTGTCATTGCTTCTCTCTTCTCTATTTGTTGCTCAATACAATTCACTCTTTGTTCTCTTGCTACCCACCCCATGGAAGGGTCTTTTATACATAATGCTGTATTAATGTGTTTTTGAAAAAAATCTTAAATAAATATATAGCAACCGAGTAATATATTTTTCTGTTCTATATCATTGTCAGTAATAAAGGTAAGTGCAATAAGAAAGTCCTTTTTGCACTAATGTCCTTATTTGACATTTACCTTGTTTTTAGGGGTAATCTTGCACTCCTGAGTTTTTTTCTTTAGTGCACATCATGAAATCTGCCATTAGCTTTTGTAATTAGTTTACTTTTGCTATTTAATTTTTTACCATAGCATCATTGTGTATGTTAGTTTTGAGGGCCATGCTGGCTTCTTTATGGGTCTGTCCTCAAACCAGTTATGAATTGGGGCTACTAAAAGTCGCACATAAAGGTTGGTCCCTTATCTGAGCAGACAGATTCCAAAACAAGCCTTCTTGTTTTGTGCTTTTGTAATTAAGTTTTAAAATCTCAAAGTTTTTCACTTATCAACTATAACTTAATTTGTGTTCTGGCTTTGGCTTCTGATCAATAAGCTTCATGGTGTTAACTTATTTCGTGATTTTGACCAGGTCTCTTCTCCTACTTACCAAAAAAAAAATCTTTCTCTATATTCCTTGCATAGCAATAGCTCAGATCAGTCATGAATGACCCCAAGATGAGGTCTATTTTCCATGATATGTGGGAGATGCAGAGAGAAATTAAAGCTCTAAAGAAACAAATTATGGTAGTTTAAATCTTCCTTGAACAGTTGACAGAGGTAGTAAATAAATATGACCACAGCTCACAATGCATCTTCAGCCACATCCTCAGACACTAAACCCTTGGCTAGTTGTAGTCATGTGAAGAAACCATTTATACAACATTCTACAAGATACTTAGGAGACCCAAATGAATGTAGGAGCTTCTTAAACCAATGCAGAATGATGTAGGAAAATCAAACAAACAGCTTACCTGATAAATCGTACAAACTGTGCTTATTGTGTCTCTTTTCAATAAAAGACTGTTACAGTAAATTTCAACAATGTATACCACCAATAATGGCAATAATTGTAGTGTTTAAAATTATGAAGGGAATTAGTCCAGTGGATCAAGACTGTTATTTTAAAATGAGTTCACCAAGAACACAGGGACACAGTTGGAAACTTATTCAGGGTAATTTTCGCACAAACATTAGGAAGTTTTTCTTTACACAGAGAACAATAGACACTTGAAATAAGCTACCAAGTAGTGTGGTAGACAGGAGGGACTGGCGAGCTTTGTTGCGATGAATAGCTGGTTGTTAAATAGATTGTTTGAATATTCTAATGCAGTCAGTTTTGTTTTTCATTGAATGTATTCATTCAAGTATTCTGGGGAATATCTGATATTCCTGTTATAGCAAAGATGCTCGCAAATAAGTTACTGGCTTGTCACTAGGGTTCAAACCCCATTAATGACTATATTGTGCATTTTGGAGCCAGAATTTTTAAGTCACTGTGAATTTCTTCACATCTTAGACACCAAGGAGGAACAATGACAGAGAAGATGCCCTTTCTCAACTGAGACACTCGGATAAGGGTCCCTTTTTTTTTTTTTTTTTTTTTTTTTTTTTTTTTAAAACCCAAACCCAGTTTTAGGAACTATATTCTTACCATTAATTTGATAATATAATGACATAGGTTGAGTCTGCCCAAAATACCTTCTTTCAGGCTGTGTGTGTGTGTGTATATGTTCCCCCTAGCATTTAAAAGCAAATATTGGAACTGTGTCATCTGACCAGAGTTTAAAGATACTTCAGCCAAATTTTTGGTGGAAAAGTATGCATGAAAATGTCTGGGATTATACAAGCTATATGTTGGACTGCTCCAGTACCTTTACATTCATGGGAAGAGTAAACCATGGACCTTATTACTGATATGCCTTCCTCCAAGGGTTTTAATATAATTTTTGTGGAGGTAGATAGAGTTTTGAAACGTGTGCATCTTATACCCTTCTACTAAACACCTGGCAGGTGTCCTTCTAGAAAAGACTGATAGTATCTATGGTTTTCTGTATCAAGATGAATTAAACCGTGGTCATCCATTTATTTCTCGCTTCTAGAAACTATTCTGTCAGAGATTTGGTAGTCCTATAAAACTTCAAATGTTTGGTTATCAGCCAGAAGCTAATGAGCAAATGTAAAGAATTAACAAGAGGTCTAGAGAAATACTTGTGCTGTTTGATTGGTCTTAATCAAGATGACTGGGTTGATTTTCTACCCATTTCTGACTCTGCTAGGAATGTACCAGTTCACTCTGCTCCTAAAATGTCACCACTTGTATGGTCGTAATTCTAGATTCCTTCAGTCAACTTCCTCTCCACTTTCCATCTGTTTTTATATAATTATATATTTAACAGTTTTGTAACAAGTTTAATTTGGCTCAAAAACTTTTTGAAAAGCTCTTGGCCAACTGATTTTCTGATTGCAAATGTAAGGCTACTCCTATCATTAAAGTTGGGCAAAGGTATGGCTAGAGACCCAAGACATCAGTCTACATAGTGACCCTTTTTAAACTGATACAGCACCAGAATAGTATTTATTTTGAGAAGATCATGCTTTTAATTCTGACATTTTCCTTCACTCCATGTAGTTTTTTGATGGACTCATCCATGGTTTTTTGGTGGATGGACTGTTCATCTAAATCAATTGTTTTGAATTTTCACAGTTTGCCTTAGCTATAAAAAATAAAAAAAGTAATAATTCCTAACACTAAATGCCTTTACTTGGTGGCATATAGTCATGTAGGTTGTACAAACTGAACTGTCCTCCTATAGTTAGTTTGTTTTTGCATTATTTGTTGAGTTCTGATATCACCTACATCCTATTCCGAGTTCAGGGCATGTTTTGTACTAGAATAGCCCCCCCCCCCCCCCCCCCTTAACTTCTCTGTTAAGGCATATTGCAGACTTGGAAATTCTTGTGTGCTTTTACCTTAAATTCTCCCTTAAGTTTCCAGATTGTTTGCTTTAATGTGGACTAACCCTGTCAACTCTTTGTCAACACAGAGGTTGCTGGATGTTAAGAATAAACCTCCTAAGTTTTCTATCAGATTACTCACCTTTTCATAAAAATTAAAATGTCCATGCATTATAATGGTTTTAAAGAAAAACATTTAAAACAACAAGTGTTATATTATGAAGGTCAAACTAGGATGTTTCTTTATCACATTTTCCCATTACCATCCTAATAATATTTTGATAGACAAGTGCTGGTAGTTTGTTTTATATAAACCAAAGACATGGCCTCAGATGGTTTTATGACTTGTCAATATTGTAATCTGCATAGTTGGAAGCAGATCCCAGATTCATGGTCAAAAATGATAAATAGCACAAACAATATTCTACAGAAATAAACATGGTGTAAATTTTTGTTAAGTGCAGGGTACCTGAAGGTGGATGTGCAAGCACAGAGTCAACATTAGGTCTTCGCACTGCTGATTATCCATTATAATTGACCGTGGACACTCCAGACGTTTATATTCTCCTGGGATGTTGTCAACTAGAGTTTTTGTTTTGCTCTACTCCATTGTCATATCTGAATGAAAATCTTCATGGACGGATACTGTTCTGTTCCATTTATATTAATCAGTTTGAAATGGCTTTGTTTTCCTGCCCGTTTTAACTCCTGTGATTAATAATTTTGTAAAATGTTTAATTACATCATACCTGTGAATTTATTAGAGCCACCACTTGGTGAACAGTGCTACAAAATTTAATTACCTGAACTGAATGAACGTTTTTTTTTTTTTTTTGTTGCTCTAAAATGGATGAGAATTTCAAAAAGATTTCAAGTACCGTACCAACTTGTATTTTCAACCACTTCAAAAATAAAAAGTCACCACATTACAAAGAACAGGCCCATTTCATATGGTACAACTGAATTGACAGTAAACAGGAAATGGCTAAAAGCATCAAAATCCTTTAAAACTAATTTCATAGAATATTTCACACGTTTTAGATGAAATCCTGCTTTAATTAACAATTTTGTTTGTGTCACTTCAAGAAAAAAAAACGTTCAGTGAACCATTTTTCACATTTATAAAGTCTTTGCAATTTCAGAATATATAATAATAAATTTGAACAGGATTGGTTTATCCATTCACAGGTTTTGCACTCCACTGATGCAGAGATTCTTGCACACAGGCAGACATGAAACACTTTCATTAAGGAGAGTCTAAATTGTGCAAATTTATTGAACGGTCAAATGGGTGAAATGTCTAATCCACTATATTACATATGGAGAAAATAAAAAGGCAATACATTGTTTGAAAGGGTTTCTTTAAACAAAGCTAGAAACAGATTTGATTTTTCTTTTGACTTCTCTTTAATTTGTCTAAAATGTATTAAAAGGTTTTCTTCATTATTATAAAAAAAAAAAAAAAAAGATACAACCCAAACCAAGGAAAATGTGAACTGATAGTGTTAGGTGAAAAAACAGCAAGAACAACTCAGCCATGCCTCCTCATTCAAATCCAAATGATTGTTTCTGTTCCTTAATTTAAAAATTAAACCCGTATTTTTAAAAAAGCCTTTGTTTCTAAGCAGAGTGAAAATGCAAGAAAGCACCCTTCTGGTAAATCACAACTGCCTTACACGGACTTATTTTATTTTATCACATACCTTCTCCAGTTTGATTTGGACACAATTTCTTCTCGGGCCTCACTGTGTTAGTCTTCAAGGATTCTGACAGCTTGTGAGCATTACTGTCCTTCAAGTAGCAGAGTCTGCCCAAACTGGAGCCTAATCTGTTTAACTCTTCATCTGGGCACATATATTGAGGATTACAGTCTTCCACCTTGATACGGTTTATAATTGTGCAGGGTCTCTGAGTGTTAGTACTATCCTTTCTTTTATTCTTCTTTTCAGAGACATCCTCTTCACGTTTACATTCTTTCTGTAAACTCTTCTGGCCAGCTGGATACATTTTTGGCATCATCTTCTTTTTCTCTGTACAGAACACAGGGTTTAATTAATTCAGAAGTGAAATACAAATGTAACACATTTAAGTCCCATTTTTCTATGTCCTCATCAGTTAAGAAAGAAGCTAAGTCAAGTTATTCACTGAGACCGCATGGGCAGAGTAAGTAATCATGCTTCAAACCAGGTGACCAGATATAAAACAGTCTCAGGGAGTGTTTCATGCCTTTACGACACACCATTATGACTCTGCACCATCTGTTGATATTAGAACTTTTGTATGTGATACCAATACAATGAAATTTTACAATGCTGGATTCCTTTTGATACCACAGCAAACGCAGAAATCCTATTCCTTTTTTTCCATTAAAGTAGTACTAGTATTCATAAATCTCAAAATATAATGCAAGCCTTGAAGTAAATGTGGGGCAAAGGTAGCAGCATTTATAATCTTGGTGGGAGTTTCAGCATAGAGTTTAAAAAGAATGATCTATCATGAACCATCTCATTTACCTTAGCATGTGCACATTTCTAATCATTCTCGCACAGTACTTCTTTCGGCTGCTCCAAAGGCCGCCACAGCTGATCATCTGTCCGCAAAACAGCAATATTCAACAGAATAGTCAAATTAAGTCAAAAATTAAATGTCACAAGCTTGTCGTGTTTTAACTTTCTAAATCTGCCCCTTCTTTTTACCAGCTTTGAAACTTCCAGTGTGAAATCAAACTTGTCACTTCAACATTTAACCTTTATTTTAGAACACCTGTTAAGCAGCATTTACTTAACTGTTTTAGATGTTTCTTACAAAAGTAATGACACCTTGTTATTGTTTGTGCATGTGTATAAATACAGAATTAGAAAATGACCTGCCGTCACAAATGTGCGACAAGGGATCACCTGCAGACATTTGTTCAGGTGAGAAATACCACCCTAGGACGAGAGGGAGTGCTGCTGCTAACTATCTCCTCTTCTTCATCTACAATGGAAAGAAATGACCACACCCCCAGCTCTTATCTGACGACCCAACCCTTCCGGGCGAGCAGCTCTATATTTCATTATTGTACCAAAAAATGACATCTGTTGACAGATCCAAGCTCAGAGTAGATACAGAGCTCCTTAATTGTGGGAGAAGGCAAGTAATCCGGCAGCTCACGTTGATATGTGCACTTTTTTTTTTTTTTATTAAAAAAAAGCACCATTTTTTGTTATTGTTGCAAACTTTTTTTCTATATTAAACAAACAGAGATCATTCATCTGGTGCGCCAGCTATCCCTTCTGTGGTTGCTCCAACTTCATACTGGTCACATTAATCTATCAATACCTGTACTTAATAAATTTACTGTATGACAAGCGTATTACATGGGTAATTGGGGGGAAAAAAAAGTGACAAAAATTTAGTGTTTACAAATTCATACTCAGCAATAAAGTAGCAGGACAAGCAAAACTGCCTAACTCCTGGCAATCATGAGAATCTCTTAAACTGTAAGTCACATTAATAGGGAAATATGCCTTGTCATTCCAAGCACTAAATAAATTTCATTTTGCTATTAACAAACGGAACAGCTCATGTCACTGCTGGTGTGGATAAGCCAAATGGCCACTTTGCTTAAATCTTGCCTCTACAGTTATTGGCTACAGCTGTTAGCACTTCCAGCCTAAAACTCTTGAACGTGTAACTGTGGATGTGTGTGACTTTGAACAGTATACACTGGCTAGAAAATGTGCAGATGCTTGGACTGATACACAACTGTAGAAGAGCTCATTATAATCAGGGAATGACTATGAAACTTCCATTGATTTATCAGAAGGTCAGTGTACTAAAAAGGTTTTTAAGTCTCTTTATCTCCTCTTACAAATACATGCCAATACATATTAAATGGTTATACCTCATCTGATTGGTTATTTCACTCTCAAAGCATCAAATCTTTTTTTTTGAATTCCATAACGGGATAACAAGTATGATTTCTGCAGATGCACGCTGCAGCTCTCCTGCCTTGAACAAAAAGCATTTCCACGCACAACTTTTATCTGTTTTCAAGATTCTAAGTGAATATATATGTTGGTATATTGCTACAGTGGTTAAAAATCTCCTTTGCATCACTTTGAATGCTCCAAAATTGAGCAGACTGTCTTGGGCTTGACCAGATAAACCCCTCTTTCAGGAAAGCCACCGGCTTTAACAATTACAGGTGCCGGTCATAAAATTAGAATACCATGACAAAGTTGATTTATTTCAGTAATTCCATTCAAAAAGTGAAACTTGTATATTAGATTCATTCATTACACACAGACTGATGTATTTCAAATGTTTATTTCTTTTAATTTTGATGATTATAACTGACAACTAATGAAACTACCAAATTCAGTATCTCAGAAAATTAGAATATCAATTAAGACCAATGCAAAAAAAGGATTTTTAGAAATGTTGGCCAACTGAAAGGTATGAACATGAAAAATATGAGCATGTACAGCACTCAATATTTAGTTGGGACTCCTTTGGCCTGGATTACTGCAGCAATGCGGCGTGGCATGGAGTCGATCAGTCTGTGGCACTGCTCAGGTGTTATGAGAGCCCATGTTGCTCTTATAGTGGCCTTCAGCTCTTCTGAATTGTTGGGTCTGGTGTATTGCATCTTCCTCTTCACAATACCCCATGGGGTTAAGGTCAGGCGAGTTTGCTGGCCAATCAAGAACAGGGATACCATGGTCCTTAAAACAGGTACTGGTAGTTTTGGCACTTTGTGCAGGTGCCAGGTCCTGTTAGAAAATGAAATCTGCATCTCCATAAAGTTCGTCAGCAGCAGGAAGAAAGACGTGCTCTAAAACTTCCTGGTAGACGGCTGCGTTGACCTTGGACCTCAGAAAACACAATGAACCAACACCAGCAGATGACATGGCACCCCAAACCATCACTGACTGTGAAAACTTTACACTGGACCTCAAGCAACGTGGATTCTGTGCCTCTCCTCTCTTCCTCCAAACTCTGGGACCTTGATTTCCAAAGGAAATGCAAAATTTACTTTCATCAGAGAACATAACTTTGGACCACACAGCAGCAGTCCAGGCGAGACCCTTCTGACGCCGTCTCTTGTTCAAGAGTGGCTTGACACAAGGAATACGACAGCTGAAACCCATGTCTTGCATACGTCTGTGCGTGGTGGTTCTTGAAGCACTGACTCCAGCTGCAGTCCACTCTTTGTGAATCTCCCCCACGGTTTTGAATGGGTTTTGTTTCACAATTCTCTCCAGGGTGTGGTTATCCCTATTGCTTGTACACTTTTTTCTACCACATCTTGTCCTTCCCTTCGCCTCTCTATTAATGTGCTTGGACACAGAGCTCTGTGAACAGCCAGCCTCTTTAGCAATGACCTTTTGTGTCTTGCCCTCCTTGTGCAAGGTGTCAATGGTCATCTTTTGGACAACTGTCAAGTCAGCAGTCTTCCCCATGATTGTGTAGCCTACAGAACTAGACTGAGAGACCATTTAAAGGCTTTTGCAGGTGTTTTGAGTTAATTAGCCGATTAGAGTGTGGAACCAGGTGTCTTCAATATTGAACCTTTTCACAATATTCTCATTTTCTGAGATACTGAATTTGGGCCTTTCATTAGTTGTCAGTTATAATCATCAAAATTAAAAGAAATAAACATTTGAAATACATCAGTCTGTGTGTAATGAATGAATCTAATATACAAGTTTCACTTTTTGAATGGAATTACTGAAATAAATCAACTTTGTCATGATATTCTAATTTTATGACCGGCACCTGTACAGAACCAAAAACATATGTGATGGCTCACAGAAGCTTGGTGATGACCTCCAAGTGCACTATCAAGATAAACAATGGATAACTACAGAAAAAGCAAAAGCTTACAGATATTCTGCCAAGGAGACAAATAGCAGTTAAATAGAATAAAGTAATCAGGAGATTAAATGCTGTCAGAAAAGCAAGCCAACATTTACTGCCATTAAAGCTATACAACCTTGTCATCACTACCAAAACAGTAAACTAAATTGTAGTCAGAAATTCAAAAGCCAGAAAAAACGCATTTCATTGAGAAAGCACACTAAAGGTTTTGCTGAATTTGTAACCTTAGACAACCAGGAAATGCAGGATACTGACCTTTACTCTATCGTCACAGTGACAGCATGCGCTACAGCCAGCCGTCTTTACTTGGCAACATAGCAAACCATTCACAAAATGGTGAATGTCCAAATAAAACAAAACAGCACTGTGGAGAAAGAGGACATTTTTTGCTTTGCACCCTCCCTCACCAAAACCTATCATCTATGAGGGGGAAGAGAAAAAGCTTTAGATTTGTCAAAATTTTCAATTTCTGGTTTTTGACAGATCTCTGCATTTTAGGGTCCCCTGATACTGAAAACATTGATATTTCGACAATGGGTGTGTGTCACTACATGTGTTTCTGTGTGATTAGTTTCTTCAGGATGATCTAGAGCAAAGACAGCTTGACAAGAAAACACTAAACCCAAAAATTAAAGCCTGTCATGAAATGACGATGTGCCGATTTGTTTTTGAGCAGTATCGTTCAAAAGAAAGGGGCACTCTAGAGGATGCCTTAAATACAGCAGTCCTGCAATTAATTATGAATTCTTCTCATCAATTGCTATCGTAACGACCTATTTTATGATCAGAAGGATCAGCATTAGAGCGGTAAACGACTACTGAAATGTTTCAGAATTGTTCGGGGAATTTGGTTTCTAGGGCACAAAGCCTACTGACACTCACATCTGAATTTCTTTACCCTAAGAAAACAAAACAAATTTAACAATCAAAACAAGCTCACACAATAGACAATTCAAAGAAAGCACGGGAAATTGTATAAACAAATTTTCAAAAGCAACCAGATTATAACAATACAGGCATGTGTGGAGGATGTCAACAGCAGAAAAGAGAATCTACTTGTTTGTGATATTAATGTTTTTCTCAAGTACTTTTGTCTCTGCAGTAGTCTTATTGTTAGGGTTATGTTTCTAAAGTTGTCTCAATTCATTTTTTGATTTTTTTTTTTCTCCAGTAGTTTTTGTTTTTATGGTGATGCCTTTTGGATGTGGCATGTGATAATGTTCATTGCGTTTCCAAGGTCACAGCTGTGACAATATACATATTGGCGGTGTCTTCAGTATGCACCGTAATCCAGTGGATAAAAACTCCTTCGTTAAAATATTTTGTGGAATTGTTTTAAAATACAAGTAGGCCCTAGCACTAGATTTGGTTTGAACTTTGCTTTTGTTTTTGACTTTCAGTTCTCGTCTTACCATTTTCTTCTAGATTGACAGTTTCTACTGATCTCCGGTTCTGACCATTTGCCGGTGTGGGTTTTGCTATTGTAACACTCAGCATGCTGTGCCTTTTGCATACTTCAAACGCCGGTATGGAGCAGCATGAATTGATCTTTGCATATTGGCAGCCACATGGCAAGGCAGGCATTCCTCAACCAGTAGATTGTTCCGGTTAAGAACACAAAACTGGGTCACGGAACAATAATAGTTAATAAAAACTGGTATAAGGTACACAGTGAAGAACGAATGCATCGGAATTAGCCACTTTGAGGGGTGTGGTGCAGTGCCTATCAAAACAGTCTACTTACATGACAGGCCAGAAAATGTAAATTTGAAAAGCTATTCTACACCAACACGCAGTTTTTTTTTTTTTTGTTTTTTTTTAATCACTCAATTGCCAATATAGAAAAATTTTTAGACCACAAAACAAATTATGCAAACTGTGAAGCAATTCTAAATCTTGCATTGAAAGATATATGAAAAAAAGAAACAAGTATAGTCGGTGAGTAGGACGATGGGTGTTAGAGGGAACCACGACTTCTAGTGTGACATTAAAACTTTGGAACAACTTTGATTTGAATTCCAAACAAAACATAAAAAAAGTCAACCTTAATGCTTAATCAAAACTATCAAAGCAAATCCTAATTTTCTTTTACCTTAGAGTGTGTGTCAAGACGAAACCACACATTTGATTGTGAGTTAGTAAAAGTAAAGAATTTGTCCCAGCCAGTTAAAAATAATTTTTAAGTTCTTCCTTACTGCTATGCTGACACAAAACATTGCAACCCAAGGTCACCAAAAAGTTATTGGCCTTTGTCTCACATAAATAAATAAAAACCACACACACAAGGACTGGCAGGCAACGATCAACAAAAAGTCTATGACACATGCATAATTTCTAACCAGAGAGTGTGCAAATTTAACAACTTCAGTTTTTTATCCTTGTTGTCTCTATGGGTGTCAGACATAATGACGAGGAATTTAAAGGGCTGATTTTCCTTACAACTCTTTATCATGATTTTCAATTTAATATTGTACTGCCAGAACACACAACTTTGGTAGTCAATCCTCAATGACCTTCTGTAGTCACCCTTGTGCCTGAACACTTAGCAGATGCTGAACTCAAACACATCCTTAGCCGATGGTTTTTTTCGCCCCCAACCAAACATACATACATCTGCGTGGCTTTTAAGTTCAATAAGCCATTCTTCCATTTGCACCATCCAAAACACTGGCTTTCTTTCTTCCCTTGCATCCTCCCTCATTTGTCACCTTTTGTGGGGATTGCAAAATATTGCAATTCTGACCAAGTACTCAATGGCTGTCGATTCTAGCACTCTATAAGAGAAAATTAAACCAGCTTGATTTTGGAGTCACCGGGGGAGCCACACAATAAGTCTGGCCTCTTGACAGGTGTGAACTTTGACAGTCCTCAACTCTGTGTGATGTTGTAAATGAAGACTAACTGTAAATCCTTGGAAGAGTCACATTGAGAGGTCAGCTTTAAGTTGTGCATGGCTGATTGATTACAAGTACTTGTGTCCCTTGAGTCAAGTCACAATAACACGCCACTAATTGGTCACAAATAACAGTTTTTAAAAAAAAAAAAAAAAAAAAAAAAAACAGCAAACACACACAACTGAAGGCTACAGTACCGAAATGTTCAGTCTTTTACCTCTTATTTTCCATTTAGCCTAGGAATAACCTTCGAAAAAAATGTCTCAGAGGGTGTCTAGACATCCTCTTTCTCCCCCAATATGCCCTCTTTCAAATGCCTAAAATATTGGTTCATTAGTTGTTAGAATTATCCAGAATGTTACATTTTTCTTTACATAAACCAGCTATTACTTGAGAAAAAAAATCATTGTGTGCAATACAAGAGGATGTTTTGAACTTCTTATAACTTAATGCAAATATTGATGGAAAAACTAAGTGGTTTGTTCAGTGGTAAGCATACATGGCAGTTTGACTCTGGTTTTAATTGGCCAAGGCACAGCCACAGTACAAAAGATGCCCCAATGAAAGAGTCAATATAATGATGAATTGAAAAAACAAATATGCTTGTTCTCAACCTAAACAAAGCGAATGGGAACCCAAAAGTACTCTTCGTAGAACTGCCTCATAGCGGTCAGTAGTAAATAAAGGTGTAAACAACTTCTCTGATGTTCACTAAAGAATGCACCCAACTGCTTTAAACAAAAACGCAGCACTGGCAGGCTGTCTTGTGAGCTCCAGTAAAACAGAGGAAGATGGAACTGTAGCTGAGGGTAAATAGTGCCAGGTCATGGGAATGTACAACTAAGTCTGCCAGTATGTCTAGCTGTTTTAATGCTCATGAGAAATAATTTCTTTCACGGTGTCATTAAAACTGACTTTTTTTAAATCAATTAGGATTTCTCCTAAATTATGCTGAACCTTCTTGTTTAATCAAATCAGAAAAATCTTTGTTGTATTAACAGGGGGGAAAAAAAATAATATTTTTTTTTTATGTTGCCATCACGGAAAAGAAATAGCCTTTCAAAGATCCAAGAGAAAAGTAGGAAAAGGATCTCTTACTCAATATTTCAGAAAAGGAGTGGAAAGGAGCAATGCACAGAATTCACTCAAGCTCCATATGCACAAAGCATAGAATTATTCAACTTAAAATTATATATCGAGCACATCTCTCTCGTTTAAAATTGTCCAAAATGTTTCCAGGGGAAAATCCAACCAACAAACACTGCAATCAAGTTCCAGCCTCACTATGTCACATGTTTTGGGCCTGCACCAAATTTACATCATTCTGGACCAATGCCTATCAGACAGCCTTGGTGTCACAATCCCTCCTAATCCATTAATAGCTGTGTTTGGTGGGCTCACAGATGGGTTTAAAGTGGAGAAGGACAAACAGACTGTAATTGCCTTTACTACACTATTGGCACGTAGAATTATCTTGCTCAATTGGAAGAATACTAACTCACCTATTCTAAGTCAGTGGGTAACTGATGTTAAATACTATTTGAAACTGGAAAAAAAATCTAATTCGCACTTAGAGGATCTGTACAACACTTTTTCAAAACCCGGCAGGATTTAACCAATAACATTTTAGAGTAAGTATTTCAAATTGAGGAAGCAGGTTCTCTCCCCTCTTTTAATCCATTTATCTTTATTCATTTATTTTATCTATTCATTTGTCTTTTACTAGCATAAAGTTTTACACTGCTGGCCTAGCTCTCTTTCTCAGCGGTGGGGGTTGATTTGTTTCAAACCTTTTTCTTTCTTTTTGTAAAACTCGAGTTGTGTATGTTGTGTTATTTGATTTTTAAAAGAATCAATAAAATTAAAATAAAAAAAAGAAACTGCAATATTTCAACCGTTTACAAAGTTTACGCATAAAGTTTAAATTGATTGTTTTGGTTAGAAAAAGTGATAAATGCTGATTAATTTTAATATGAATTACCATCCTCAGCCCCCACTCCCCTCCTCCTTTTGAAAGACAATATGGTCACCCTGAACTAGACATTTTTAAACAATACTGAAATTAAGGACTGTGCATTAATAAACTGATTAACACCTTTACAGGAACATAAATGCCAACTTAGCAGTCATGCTGCGTACAACCCAAAGAACCTGTTTTGTTTCCCTTACTACGTATCAAACAAGGGTATGCAGGAATGCATTCACATTTGACATATCTTATGTTCAATTAGCATACACCTTATAGTATTTGAGCTGTTCCTGTGCCCTACTTCAACTCAAAGTAACAACTACGGTTTGAGTAACACCCGCAACAAATGCTGCTTTCAAAGTCGACTGTGAAAAATGGCGCCGACCGCAGCCTATCGCGCGGTAGGCCCGGACAAGTTGAAACCCAATACGCACCAAATAATGGATATTAAAGACAGACGAAAATACTAGTTGGTCCGGGCACTTTACTGTACAAGTGATAATCGATAGTGTAACGTCACCATGGACACGGAAGTCTGTGCGCTATTCCAAAACGTGGCCCATACAGACGGTTAAGAGGACCTTAACGGGGACTGAGTTTGCTTCGTCATTTCCTTTTTTACTTTCTCCGTTCTTACAACAACACGTACCTCGAGTTCCCTCGTACAAGTTTTTCTCCCCTCTACATCGCCTTAAATAAACCAGCAGATACAAAGAAACACATTTAAAACATGGCTCTCGACGTCTATAGCTTACCTCTGCCCAGTTCGTGAAATCAACTGCGCCAGAGTGCCGTGTGAAACGAGCAACAGTTGGAAGGTGGGGAGAGTCCGGTTCTAAACGCTGTTGCTTGTATCAAAATAAAAGTCAACTTGAACAGTTCACTTCATCCACTCGAACTCCGCGCCAGAGAAGAAGAGAGGGAAAAGTATTTCCGGTCCTAAAATAAAAAAAAGACTTGCATGAAAGTATCAAAATAAAAGTCTCACTTGAACTCTTCACTGCGCAATGGTCTCTAGGTCCATTACTCAACCATTGCTAGCAGCCCCTATTTAAAAAAAAAAAAACAAAAAAAAAAAAACGTCGTTGTAATGTAATTCAGACTTAGCCGAGAATTTTTTGTTAGTATTTGAGTAATATAATATATTTGTACATGATGATAATTCTTTTGAAAGCATTTGCTATTTTTTCTTAGTGAGAAGTTAAGCAAAATGAAAACTTTTATTGACTAACTAGAAAGATTACGATATGTTACCTCGAAAGCTTGCATATTGTAATCTTCCTAGTTAGCCAATAAAAGGTGTCATTTTGCTTAACTTCTCACTACATCGATAATGGCTAACACGGCACAAAACCCTAGTACTATTTTTTTCTTAAAAATGAGTTATTGTGTAAATAAGTGAATATAACTTAACACAACCTAACAATCGGGTGAGTAACCCAGGGACACCAGAACACCAGCTTATCTGTATTTACAATAAATAAATAAATAACTCGAAAATAACGCTATTTCCTAAACGAAACAGAAATTTTGCGTGGACGTCGCCATCCTAAGCACCCACTGTCTGAACAGCCTGTTATGACGCTAAAAAAGAAAATGAAATTGACGGGCATCAGCTTAGTGCTAGCGTTCTCAACCTGCCGGTCTTCCTCACTTGAACACACTGCCCGTACAAACTTCTGGATGTTACTGACAAGCAAAAGCGATTCTAGAGACCCAAGCAAAAAAAAAAAAAAAAGCTCCATGGATGACTCCAACTCACTTTCCCCGAGTCTTAAGATGGTAAAATGTATTATTTTAGTTGAGATTGTAAATGAAGGAGGGGTTAACACACATAAATTCTTTATTTTAATGTTGTTAAAAACAGATAAATTAAAACACCTTAATAAATGCAACAATCGTATAGAAAAACAATAATAGAAAAAAGTTAATTTTAAAAATTTTAAATCAATGAAAAAGTAAATAAAATACAAATAATTGGCAGGTTCACGTGGTAATAAAATATAAATTGTACATTGAAATGTTTAAAAAAAATAAGAACTGCACATTATAGACATTTAAAAAACATTAGAATGGTTTGTGAAGATATTACTATAATTTTCAAATCACTGTGCAGGTTTTGGCTGCAGTAAATGCAGCTGTTATGTCCTCGAGGTCCAAAGACCTTCGAACTTTGCACGTGACTAAAGTTAGAGCCCAGGTGAAAGCCTGTCCTGGCACGTGGTGAATCTCAAATAAGATTTAAACAGCTTTAAAGACTGAAACTTCTCTTAACAAAGACAAAAGTAATAGGAACAGACAGAACTGCTGAGAGACTGTATTTTGACTTCTTAGAACCCCATCTCACTGTTAGCAACACACCCTGTGGCTAAACTGCTGCTGCTGATGTTGACTGCACGCTGACTATAGTGGAGTCTGGAGAGATTGAAGCGCAATCAGAAATAGCCGTATTGTCTAAACAAGTCAAGTCAATCCAATTTTTGATTCCAGACATGTAAATGTCAGGTAATTTAATTATATGGAAATGGGTGTCATAATTTAATTATGTATATATAACAATTTTTTATTTCAGTGTACATTGCTTTGGCTGACAAAAATAAGTCAGTTTGATCAATAAAAGCCAAAAAAACTGAGTGCATGTATTTGAAAGGACTGTATAGTGCCTTTTACCAGAAAGCCAGAAGTCTACGTGACCATCATCATCAAGTCCTTCCATGAGAACCCTAAATACAAAGAGGACTGTTTCATTTATGTTAGGTAGATTGCCCAGAGGGGACTGGGCGGTCTCTTGGTCTGGAATCCCTGCAGATTTTTTTTTTTTCTCCAGCCGTCTGGAGTTTTTTTTTTTTTGTTGTTGTTGTTTTTTCTGTCCACCCTGGCCATCGGACCTTACTTATTCTATGTTAATGAATGTTGACTTATTTTTATTTTTTATTGTCTCTTCTATTTTTCTATTTCTTCATTTTGTAAAGCACTTTGAGCTACATTTTTTTTTGTATGAAAATGTGCTATATAAATAAATGTTGTTGTTGTTGTTTACAGCAATACCTGAGAGTTCACATTTGTTTTCATTTAAAACTCCATAAAACTACTGAAACTGCCCTGTAGTAGCTCTCTGTAGAGGAGGGTGATGGTTCAAGCTCCAGAGACTTCCCTCCCTGTTGGTATCCCTCAACATGGCCTCCTTGTTAGAGTAACACACTGTCCGTGCTCATGTGTGCATATAACACAATGTAATACTAAGAATCACATACAGAATTTTGAACACAATCCATCTGCAAAAATCACTAACCAATGTAATTACTGCATACTTAAGAATGCAACATTGCAACACAATGTTATCATATTATTTACGATACACTTTTTATCCAAAATGAAAAAAGTGCAACACAATTATATATATACTAGGGGGCTTTGCCCCCTGCTCACTTTGCTGTCAACCCCCCTGCCTGCGCCACATGCCAGCAACTTCACGTGTCTGCTGCTCACGTATGTGGATTTCACTTTCACTAAACAACACAACTTTTCATTCTCACAGATACCCCTCTTCATTGGGAAGAAACACTACTTTTCCCTGATGGCAACACGAATTAGATGATATACAAGTCTTTGAATTAAAGTTTAAAGCCAAACAATATCTACATACTTCTGTCATATCACCTATATCCATATATTCAATCTTTTTTCACTTTTACCTTTTCATTAATATCATATTGAATTTTGATTCCGTGTTTGGAATTACATCATGACAATGAAACGTATAAATGCCCATGAGTGAATATTGTTTCTTTCTCTATACACGAAATGTGTCTGACAATAGAATTCAAAAAATGAGAAATGATTGAACCGTGTGCGTGGTTTTAAATGTTTTAGATGTGGGCAGGACTTTTTCAAATCTCTTTTTTCATAAAGTCTTGTTTCGTGGGGCTTGAAATTGTCTCTCGCAGGATTTCACTTTCACCAAACAACAAATCTTTTAATTCTCGCAGATACGCCTCTTCATTGCGAAGAAACACTAGTTTTCCCTGATGGCAGTACGGATTAAATGATCTACAAGTCTCTGACTTAAAGTTTAAAGCCGAACAATATATTCAATCTCTTTTCGCTGTTCTGTTATTTCACCAAGTAATAATTTCCATTTGTTTTCACTAATGCGATCTTTACTATTATTTTTTTGAGACTTTCAAATTTTCATACTTCCATTATTTCTAACCTGCTCTCCATGTGTATCTTGCCAATGTTTTTGAATTCTTTATGACGTTCTACTTTGTCATCGATTCTTTGTCTTCAATTTCCTGCCCCGGGCGTATATATATATATACTCAGCAAAAAAAGAAACGCCCCTTTTTCAGGACTGTGTATTTCAACAATAATGTTTTAAAAATCCAAATAACTTTACAGATCTTCATTGTAAATTGTTTAAACAATGTTTTCCATGCATGTTCAATTAACCATAATCAATTAATTAACATGCACCTGTGGAATGGTCGTTAAGACCTTAACAGCTTACAGAAAGTAGGGATTTAAGGTCACAGTTCTAAAAACGCAGGACACTAAAGAGACTTGTCTACCGACTGTGAAAAACACCCAAAGAAAGATGCCCAGGGTCCCTGCTCATCTGCGTGAACGTGCATTAGGCATGCTGCAGGGAGGCATGAGGACTGCTGATGTGGCTAGGGCAATAAATTGCCATGTCCACACTGTGAGACGCCTAAGACAGCGCTACAGGGAGACAGGAAGGACAGCTGATCATCCTCGCAGTGGAAGACCACGTGTAACAACACCTGCACAGGATCGGTACATCCGAATATCACACCTGCGTGACAGGTACAGGATGGCCACAACAACTGCCCGAGTCACACCAGGAACACACAATCCCTCCATCAGTGCTCAGACTGTCCGCAATAGGCTGAGAGAGGCTGGACTGAGGGCTTGCAGGCCTGTTGTAAGGCAGGTCCTTACCAGACATCACCAGCAACAACGGTGCCTATGGGCACAAACCCACCTTCGCTGGACCAGACAGGAGTGGCAAAAAGTGCGTGAGTTTCTGCATGACAGCAATGTCAGTGTTCTGCCATGGCCAGCGAAGAGCCCAGATCTCAATCCCATTGAGCACGTCTGGGACCTGTTGGATCGCAGGGTGAGGGCTAGGGCCATTCCCCCCAGAAATGTCCAGGAACTTGCAGGTGCCTTGGTGGAAGAGTGGGGTAACATCTCACAGCAAGAACTGACAAATCTGGTCCAGTCCATGAGGAGGAGATGCACTGCAGTACTTCAAGCAGCTGGTGGCCACACCAGATACTGACTGGTACTTTTGATTTTGAGCCTCCCTTCATTCAGGGACACATTGTGAAACATTTTTAGTTTATGTCTTATGGTGTTGACTCTTTTAGTGTTCATACAAATATTTACACATTAAGTCTACTGAAAGTAAAAACAGTTGAAAGTCAGGGGACGTTTCTTTTTTTGCTGAGTATATATATATATATATATATATTGTGGAGGACTGCCGGCTTCTCATGCCGGTCCTC
>JANRMT010062791.1:231503187-231518750 GCA_026402145.1 Polypterus bichir lapradei | reverse complement strand
TAGATATAGATAAGGGAACAACACTCATATCAATTGACTAAACAATTACATTAACAATCATGTTACGTTATTTTTTAAATTTTTCCTTTTCTTTTTCATACCTTCTTTAACACACTACTTCTCCGCTGCGAAGCGCGGGTATTCTGCTAGTATAATATATTCACCCGCAAAGTCAAACAGCCCAGAGATATTATTATCCTTGGATGCAGGAAAAGCATTTGATATGATTGAATGGAACTATCTTTTCACTACATTAGAGAAATTTGGGTTTGGCCTGAACATTTGTGCATGGATCAAACTACTGTATACCAATCCAGAAGCTTCAGTTTGTATTAACAACATTAATTCAGACTACTTTAAACTAGAACGTGGTACCAGACAAGGATGTCCCTTGTCACCACTACTTTTTGCAATCGCCATTGAGCCACTGGTAGTTCACTGTCAAAATACTTATGAGATAAAGGGGATTATCAGAGAAGGACTTGAACAAAAAATATCTCTATATGCACATGATATGGTACTGTATATATCAGACCCAGAAAATACTTTTCCAGACATTGAATAGAGTATATGTTTGACAGCATGGGAAAAAGTGGTTGTTATGTAGAGATGCAAACAGCTTTTTTGCCTTAAAGTTCTTCCTACATTGGCTCCATATTCTGAGAGAATGAAGGGTTTCTGGATTTTTAGTGTAATGACGGTAGTTTGTATTAACTGAGGCACATAGTAGAGAATATAAAGAAGTACTGCAAAATTGTATTTCTATTGCAGACTAGGCTTGTAGATATTCATCAATATGTGTCCATGTCCAGGTCTTTATAGCTTGTATATTGGCTAACCAGTAATAAAATTGAAAGTTGGGCATTGCCGTGCCCCCTTCCGCTTTAGGTCATTGTAGAGTTGCCCTTTGGATGTGTGGACGTTCCGAATTCCAAATAAATGGAATAAATGTGCTTTTTAATGTCAGGTGTAAATGCATTTGGGTACAATCATGTATATTAATGCCAGATGCAATGGCAGACAGGGATTGTATTTGTCAGTACAAGTCACTATTACTAGTGTACATCTAGCTGCAAGTTTAAATAAAATATTATTTTAGCACCAGCGGAATGTCTCCAGCATGGATTTCATGGAGAATGATAACCTCCTCTCAGCTGCTTGTCCTCAAAGAGACAGCAGAGCCCAGACTGGAATTTAGGGCCTTTGGGTTGCAAACAAATCATGACTCCTAAACTCAAGGAACAGACTTGTGGCCTACACACCAAAAATAGAGCAAAGCTTAAAAGAAGAGGGAACTTTAAAACCATGGCCCACATGACAAAAACAAAATTCCATCCATCCATCCATCCATCCATCCATTTTCCAACCCGCTGAATCCGAACACAGGGTCACAGGGGTCTGCTGGAGCCAATCCCAGCCAACACAGGGCGAACCCACCGCAGACAAAATTCCATAATATTAGTAATGGTTTTATTACAAATATTCAAAATTCAAAAGCAAAAAGGGATGCCTAAAAGCAAACAGACCCAGTGATCAAAATCATATAACAAAGCCAAGTCTATTAACCAAAGAACCATGAAAAAAAAACATTTAAAAATAACAAGAGCAACATCCAAAAATCGATGAAGAGCTGAACAACAGTTGATAAATACCTTTTAGGACACACAGGGTGTTGACGATTATTTTGAGAAAAACTGGGATATGATTAAAATGCAAGGAATTGCACTCATAAAGACAAAGCAAGTGTCTAAATACCTGTAGGAAAAATGAAAATAGGCAGCTAAAAACCAGCGGGCAAAAAAGACTGAAGAGCTCAAAACCAGGAAACTTAACATTTCGGACTTAGAAAGTTGCTTACCAGGCATATTATGAACAAGAGCATTTTGTATACACCCAAGGGTAACTTGAAAGTGCAAATGCTGTCAACATTCTGTGACATCAAAAGTGTGGTAATGCATTTAGTTGATCAATATGGGGAGCATCTCCTTAGCAAATAAAATTAAAAGGGTAAAAAGATGTAGAATTTTAAATTTAGTTCAAAATTCAAAACTGACATCAAAATAAGACTCTACTGCTTGCTGGTTTTCAGATTCAGAGTTGCACAAATAAAACTAAAACAGTTCTTCAAAAGCACTCTTTACTCTTGAACGTATCGAAACAGTCCTTAGAGTCCTTAATCTTTAAAGGAGTTCAAGTTCACTTGTCACTTCATGAAATCAAGAGACTGCAGTGGAATCCTGTTGAGAGCTCTCCTGCTGCAGAGTGGCGGGGCCTTAAGTTGCATGACCGCATTGCAAGAGAGATGACCGAGAAAAAACTGATTGCACACTTATAAAGGTTTCTGTAGCTGAACTAGCTTTAGAAAGTGAATGCACGGCACAAAAAATCATGCTTTCATCCTTTGGTCCTTTCAGTTGTGTAAGAAGGTGACTCTGTCATGGGTTGGGGGTTGAATTATGTTTTATTAAGTCTGACTTGATTGTAGGGAATTTTTTGTTTTAATTTATTTAGATTTTTAAGTTTGACTTGATTTTATGGGCAAGGTAACCCTCTATCACTGGCTCCGTAAGTCAGGAAAGGACATTTTTCTGTTTACATGTTGTTTACTGGGTGTTGTGGGGTACAAAATCTGAACATTTGGTTTATATTTCCATTATATTTTGTTTAAGACAAAACAACAGATGAACTAAATTCAGAACACTTCAAAGCATATCCTTTTCCCAGTTGTACCTGACTTTTAAAACAGCTGTTCCAACAAAGAAAGGAAGACATGCTGGTGCCACAGGCTATTGATTAGTTTATAACCTTGGCATCTGGGACATCAAGTAGCTGAATTATTTTACAGCCTGGGAAAGGAAGAGATATTAAGCAACATCAAAAAGTTTTATTGTTTGGGAAAATGGACAATGAATTCATTCATCATATTGACAGCCAGCCAATCAAAATATCTAACAATCACATCTTGCAAAAACTCTTGGGTAGAATTTTATAATAAATATGCCTCATCTGAAGAGTGACATCAGGAGGAAGAAGGAGAGACAAAGGCGTCAGGAGAAGAGAACAGAGCGATGTCAGAAGAGGGAGCTGGCAACGTGTGGCCGCTTCCATCTGATCATCAGAAAAGCATCTCATGAACAACTATGAGTGCTAGATCACACACCGC
Organism: Polypterus bichir lapradei; assembly: GCA_026402145.1. Classification (NCBI taxonomy): domain Eukaryota; kingdom Metazoa; phylum Chordata; class Cladistia; order Polypteriformes; family Polypteridae; genus Polypterus; species Polypterus bichir. The sequence goes on along the minus strand of JANRMT010062791.1, from coordinate 231,515,587 downwards.
CTGCAACATTCATCCTTGTCATCTTTACTTTTTTGTAAGCTTTTTCTAAAGACCATATATATCCAGACTTTACTATCACTCCTATTTTCTATTATTCTTTGTTCTACTATTATTATTATCTATACTAATTAAAGGCAAAGCCCTCACTGACTGACTGACTGACTCACTTACTCACTCACTCATCACTAATTCTCCAACTTCCCGTGTAGGTAGAAGGCTGAAATTTGGCAGGCTCATTCCTTACAGCTTACTTACAAAAGTTAAGCAGGTTTCATTTCGAAATTCTACGCGTAACGGTCATAACTGGAACCTACTTATGTACATATATATGGCCATAGCCTGCAGCTTGATCGCCGTGTGAAGCGGAGTTGCGTCCCGCATCATCACGCCTCCCACATAATTGAGTGCCTGCCCATATACAGCCGTCCGTCAGCAGCAATCCAATAGACACGCTGTCGCTAAATATTGTCAGAGTGTGGAAGAGTGAAATTATCCTATTAGATTGGAAACATGGCATCCTCATTCCAATTCTGAAAAAAAGCATCCAACGACCATGGTATTTTCCTGCTCACTGTAACTGGTAAAGTTTTTGCCAAGGTGGTACTCAACAGATTTAGAGCTGCCTTGAATCAAAGGCTGTGAACTAACCAGGAGAGCTTCATATCAGGCCAATCCTGTCAAGATCAACTGTTCAGCCTGCGGCAAATCATTGAAAAGTGCAGTGAGTTTCAGGTCCCATGTTCAATGAACTTAATTGATTTCAGGGCCTCAATTGATTTGGTACATAAGGCTTCTCTGTGGGCAGTACTTAAATTGTAAGGATTGCTGGAGAAGTTGATCATGCTAATCAAAACACATAGGAAGAATCCAAATGTTGTATTCAACCTGAAAACTGACTGTCTTGGTGGTTCAGAATAGCTGTAGGCGTGCAGGAAGGATGCGTTTGGTCCCTTATGCTGTTTGTCATCTGAACTGATTGGGTATTAAAGGTGTCCCAAAATGCCAACAAACACAGAATGGTACTGCAGCCACAACGAAGCAGTAGATACTGAACATGATTGTTGACATATCAGCATTTTGCTGACAACATTGTCCTTTCAGAGAGTACTGTACACAGACTGATCGCTCTCACTGAGCATCTCCAAGATGTTCAGTTGAAGATCAACTACAACAAAACCAAAGCCATGCTAATCGACCAACTGCATCACGATATAATCACCATGAAGTTACCCCTAAATGAGGGCAAGATCGTTGAGACTTCAAATATCTTTGTTCATACATAATGAGTGATGAGTGAGTACTAAAAGAAGTGTCAACCAGGTCGGCCAGTGCCTCTGCCTTTTGTATGACGGAAAAAGTCTGAAAAGATCACAACATGGCTGTCCACCACGAAATAAGGCTCTATAATGCACTTGTAATCTCCGTACTGACCTCTGGCAGAGAATCATGGGCACTCACAAAAGTCATCGAATGCCAAATAGATGCATTTGACCAGCGATGTCTGCAGCACATCCTCAGGATTAACTGGAAAATGAAAATTACAAATACTGAGTTCAACAAGCAGCAAGAGGCATAATAAGGCAGAAGTAGCTGGGCTGCTTGCTATGGATAGATAACAACAGAACAGCATTGCAACTATTGCAGTGGAAGCCAATACACAGGAGGAAGAATCCAGTCAGACCACAAACTCACTGTGATGATATCATACAAGTGGATTTGCCAATCCTTGGATCATCACTTGAGGCTGTGAAACAAGCTGCCATAAACCGAGAACTATGGTGGCATTTCATCATTTCAAGCTGAGTCAGGCCTAAAGAGCACTGGCCAAAGAAAACGAAACCTGAACCAGTGAGATCAGCCCTAAACTACGACATACCATTGGTCTGAGACATATATCAAGGAATCACATGACTGGCTTAAATTCAGGCTAACAGAAAAACTCAACATCTCTCTCATTGCACCCAACCAGGGCCCATGTCAGATAGTAGATCTATCAGTTCATCATATCATCCAGAGAGCATCTAAGATCAAGAACCAATTAGCTTACTAAGACAATCTAGGAATAACGAATACCTAATATCCAAGAAACATGAGCTGCTATCCATTTGGTTAAATTTAGATATTATTTGTCACACTCACTACTTTGCTTCTGTTTTAGGCACATTAGTAATCTTAAGTAATCTATAATGCATGAATAATAGTGCAAATGCTGACTTCTGCTTGTTTTGGTTTGTAGCATGCTAGTGAGAATAAACATATGAGAGGCTATTATGTAATAAAAAGTCTAAAAGTGAAAACAGTAATTCTAGGACTCCTTCATGATAAAAAAGATCCATTTCCAGTGGACCATGGCATACTGGAGCACCATAGTTGCATATCTGCTCAACTAAGGTGTCTGTCATTTTTGCTCTATCATACTGTCCACCTCCAAACTTCTGCACACTCCTATCATATCTGGTGAGGATAACAATTGGGGAACTGAGAGCACCTCAGTTAACTCCTACACTCATCTCTGTCATCTTTTATCTCAGGTGTCCCAACAGACACTGTTTATTGTTTTGCTTGCTGAAATATTCTTTAATACAGGCCAAGTATAAAATTATTTCTTGTGCCATGATTGATTTGTGTTATTGTTGTGGTTATTCTTTTGCAATTGTGGCTTTAAGGTGGCACCACAGGTGAATTAATCTTTTTAGCAGCAATTTGCAGCACTGAATCTGGTATAGTTGAAGAGATAACGCTTTCTACTGGACAATCTCATGTAGGGCTTTGTGGTCAAGGTAAGTTGTAAAGTGTTTTCCAAATGTGTGAATCTTTTACCATCTCCAAGGCAGAGATAAGCCTTTTGTGTAGAATAAATTCTTGTGTAATCGTGATGAATGTGCTTCCTTTGGAGGTTAATTTCTATATATATGCTTATATGTGCTCCTCACAATAGGACTGTTGTTTTTTTGAATGCTTCTCTTCTATTCTTGGTGTTGTCCACAGGAATCTGTAGCTCATAGTGGATGAGGGTAAATGGAAGCATATGAATGTGAACATGAATATTTTTCTGACAAAAGTGCTGTGGATCCAAAACAAAATGATCAGTTCTGGTCATTTTATATGGCTTATTTTAGGATGTGGTTGCTAATATTTAACCATTTCCTGCCTTACCAGTCAAAGTACAGAGCTATACGTTGAGACTGATACCTCAGTCTTCAGGTTCATTTTCTTATTTTGTAAAATTCGTTCCATTTTTTTTGTAGTATTATTCATTTTAGGGTCTAATATTTTATCTACCTGGTCCTGGCCAGTTGTTATTTTTATGTGATTTTTGATTGATTTGCCTACCAACGTCATGGTAATAAACTACTGGCCATCAGTGCCAAATGTCTTGCTGTTGTGATACAAAGTCACAGACATGACAAGAAGTGTAAGTGAGGTCTCAAAAATGCCCTCCAAGCAGGCCAGAAGAGTCTCAATCCATTTCAGACAACCTCAAACTAAAACCAGCAGGCTATGGCCTATACCAGTCCCAAAACAGGAAAAAGGCTTATAAAGTTAAAAAATACACCGTAAGCTCCAAAATATATTAAGAAATACTCTACACAGAAAGCGGTCACCTCTGGCTTGCAAAAGGCAACTTTGAATCTTTATAAAACTAAAATTTATTAACAAAAGTAGAAAAATAAGAAGAAAGTGTTCAAAAGAGCAAAACATTGTTTAGCTAAAAGGCTATCCAAAATTAGCTAAAAGGCTATCCAAAATGAGCTAAAAGGATATCCAAAATGAGCAAGTTCCAATGCACAATCCAAAAGCAAAATCCAAACTGAGACAAAATTAATCCAACAACTCAGAAAAACTTCTGAAAAAACAATGAAAAATGTTTTACCCACCAGAAAGGTGGCGGGCTCTCCCTCAGGTGTAATGCCATAAGAGCATTCCATCCACAGAACACAAGCCACATATAAAAAATTTAAAGGCACAGTACATAAATAGTGATGTGGACTGTAGGGGTGATCCCGCTCCCCAAACCTGACATGGACAGGCACAGACACCTATTTAAAATGAAAAAAAAGTGTTCTTATTGTGGGAATCGCTTTCTCTGCAAATATTTCCCACCACAGCCACAAGTACAAACACTGCAGAACTAGCTCAATACAACTTTTTGTCTCTTATTCTCTCTGTCTTCATCACCTCTCTGCCACCTCTGCTCCTCCTGGCAAGTTTTGTCCTCCTTCCTTATGATTCTGGCTCCCTGAGCAGTGGCAGGCAGCTCCTTTTATGTAATCCCTGGAAGTACTTCTGGTGTCCCAAAAATTTCGCCTGGGAGAACTTCCAGGTCAGACGAGAGTCCCATGAAGTAGGGCTCTTTAGTCCCCTTAGCACCCCCTCGTGGCACCCACAGAACCCAACAGAGCTGAGTCGAAGAACTCCTTTTCCCATGGTGCCCTGTGGGAATCTGTGGCAACTCCTCAACCCAGTGGAGCTGATGTCTGGCAGTCCATGGGAGATACTGTCCTGTGTATGCCATCTCCCGCAATTCTTCCTTGTTAACGGCATCCCGGCTGGGTAAGGATGCTGGCCGTCCCTCACACTGAATTATGAACAAAGAAAACAGAAATGACACAAAAACATGAGCAATTCAAAAATAACAAGAACAGTAATAAAACAGAAAATATACTTAAGCCAGGGAATAAACATAACACCTGAAAACCATATAGGGCAGAGTTTCTAATGACTTCTGTCAGACTCTCACAGTATTAATTTTCCTTTTTATTTTTATTTTTTATTGATTTTTGTCCAAATGAAGCCAGAGCAGGAAGATAGCATTCTTACCAGAGCATTTGTGTTGTGTTTGTTTCTTTCTATTTGCCCATTTTTTAAACTCTCCAATTATGTTGCCTTGAAAGTTGTGCTGACTTTATCTGCCCATAGAGAGGAGAATTTTCTGTCTTGTTTTCATTTAGTGAGGTTTAGCAGACCAAGCTTTACAATGGAGACTAATTTGCTCTTTCTTCATGACAGAGTATCTTGTGGACATGTGGGGGCTTGAGAAGGCCTCAGGTAAGTGTATAGTCTTGTTATTGTTGATCTGAATGCATTCTAATCTCTTCAAGCCTATGCCACCATCCAAATGTAGGATATTATAGTAAACTCTAGATATCAACTGATTCTTGCATATTAATCAATGTGTATGTAGTAATTGTTTTTGTTTTTATATCTCGTTTAGCTACAGTACATATTTGTGTGATTAATCATTTATTCCAAGGTTGCAAGGTAAGAAAAAAGTTGCCAGCTTAATTAAAGTACTTGTATTTTGAGACAATCTTTTTTGTAAATTTTCTGTCTTATTGCCTTGTAGGTTTATCTCTACACCCTTATTTGACTCTTAAATATTTGTAGGTTTCTTCTTGGTCTAAATCTCCGATTATATATTTTTAATTAATTTCAAAATTTTTTAGTGGATGTGGAAGAAGGTTTGGAAAATCATTTCTCATATTCTGAAACATAATGATGTGTAACTCCTGTATGAATTTGTCGATGGCTCTTAAGAATGCTGCTGCTTAAGAATCGTTTGCCACATTCAGAACAGCACCATGGCGCCTGCCCAATGTGAAATTTTGTGAGGCTCTGAATATGGTGGCTGCTGGAAAATCAGTCACATGTTGAGAACAATAATAGGCCTCACTCTGGTGGGAATTTTGAGTATTTCCATTACTTTATGTGCTCCGGGAATTCATAACACCATGGTGACAGAATGAATGCCATTAATGTTTGCTGGTATTGACAATGTCCCAAAGGTGGCGTTTGTTCAGATGTTGTCATTGGAGTTTATACATTTAATTAAGACCAAGTAAATCCCTTCATTAAGTTATTATTACATAGCAGTAGCTGACTAACATATGTACTGTTATTCTAGGATAGTCACTGGTGATTAATGCATCTCCTTAAGTCCCAGTACAGTGTTTCTTAAGGTTTAGTAATAAAACTATACTACAGGTATATGAAAAATTGTAGACAAAAGAGGAATGGGGAATGATTTTTAGAAAAGTGATGGCTTGGAAGTATTTTATTCAGATAAAGCAGATGAAAGATGAGAAAGACGTAGTCTTGAATCAGCATAATAGTATCTATACTAATAAAAGGCAAAGCCCTCACTCACTCACTCACTCACTCACTCACTCAATCATCACTAATTCTCCAACTTCCCGTGTAGGTAGAAGGCTGAAATTTAGCAGGCTCATTCCTTACAGTTTACTTACAAAAGTTAAGCAAGTTTCATTTCGAAATTCTACACGTAACGGTCATAACGGTCGATAACGGTCGACAACGTCCGCCATGTTGAACTTTCTTATTTATAGCCCCGTCTTCACAAAATTTGGTAGGCGGCTTCCCTGCGCTAACCGAAACCGATGTAAGTACTTATTTTGGTGGTATGACGCCACTGTCGGCCTCCATATTGAACTTTCCAACGTCACTAATTCTCCAACTTCCCGTGTAGGTAGAAGGCTGACCCCATCTTCACAAAATTTGGTAGGTGGCTTCCCTGCGCTAACCGAAACCGATGTACGTACTTATTTCGGTGGTATGACGCCACTGTCGGCCGCCATATTGAACTTTCCAACGTCACTGATTCTCCAACTTCCCGTGTAGGTAGAAGGCTGAAATTTGGCAGGCTCATTCCTTACAGCTTACTTACAAAAGTTAAGCAGGTTTCATTTCGAAACTCTACGCGTTAACGGTCATAATGGTCGACAACGTCCGCCATGATGAACTTTCTTATTTATGGCCCCATCTTCACGAAATTTGGTAGGCTGTTTCCCTGCGCTAACCGAAACCAATGTACGTACATATTTCGGTGGTATGATGCCACTGTCGGCCGGCATATTGAACTTTTCAACGGTCTTTGTTACTTATGGGCTCAACTTCAAGAAATTTGGTACGTGGGTTCCCAACGCTAACTCAATCCTACTTACGTACATATATACGTCCATAGCCTGCAGCTCGGTCACCATGTGAGGCGGCGTCGGGTCCCCCATCCCAACGCCTCCCACGTTGTTGGCTGCCTGCCTATATAAGGCCGTCCGTCGCTCCAGTCTCTACATTCCCTTCCTTGCTTCGCCACGGGATTCACGTCTCCCTGCTGACAACTACAGCCTCTTTATTTAATCCACGGCTTCTCCGCTGTTTTATTGTTTATTTATTACGATTATAGTTATTGTATAGGTATTTTAGACTTACTTTGCATTGTTCAGGTACCCATTTCCTTTATCATTCCAACCATACCCCTATTAACATGTCTTTATCGAGGTGCTCACCATCGATCAAAGAACTGTCACTTACTGAGTGGTTTCCATGCCTGGAGATGGCACCTACCTTTTCTATTCTCTGTGTTACATATTGCACGGCCATATCAGGCTCACTCTTGATATCCGGAGGAACATTGTGTCTTATGTATTGAATGACTGGGACAGGTTCAAGGTGTGGACTGATGATGGCACAGGAGATAATTATACTACACAGGAGCACTATAAGAGTGAAATGCTTAAGCCCTTCACCTATGGATCTGCATGTGAGTTGATGGTTGCTGCTGAATTGTTAGGTTGTCGCTCTCAAGTGTACCGAAATGGCCAAATAATTTACACCTTTCGACAACCGCCAAAGCCTCTTAAACATCTTAGATTGACAGGTGACGATTTCAGTAGTGGACACTTTGATGTTTATGAATGTTTAAACTCTCAAAAGCTGGATGTGAAGTTATCGATGAAACCGGTTGTATACTTACAACGCTTGACAGATGCCGAATGTCTCTTCAACACAAGTCCTGCAAATACTGTCATAATTGAAACAAACCATGAAACTCAAACAGATTATGACAGCGGCAATCCAAGCTGTGAGATTTGAAACAAGATTACTGTTCACATGGCCAACTGTACATTGCATGCTCAAGAGTAAGCTCAGCGCACAGCTTGGTCATATTACAACCGGTGGGCCGAACTCACAATGTGGTATACAAAGAGATCCTTGACAAATAATTATTGGTATATTTTCCTTCAGTTTAAAAAGGTTTAATTTTCTTCTTAATAAAAATTTTAAGGCAGTACTTCGCCGCTGCGTAGTGTGGGTATTTTGCTAGTCAAGAATAAATTGAAGAGACATTTTGAAAAGCTGCTGAATGACGAAACTCCAAGGGTAGTATTTGGAGACGGAATCCCAGATGAAGGGTTAGAACTAAGAATAAGGAGGGATGAAATAAAGGAGACACTGAAAAGAATGAAAAATTGAAAGGCAACAGGACTGAATGAAATTCTAGCAGAATTGTGGAAGAGTTTAGGAGAAGAGGGAGTAGATGTGTTGTGGGATCAACTGCAGAAGATCTCTGAAAAGGAGGGAATACCAGAGGAGTGGAGGAACAGTGTGATTGAAACAATTTATAAGGACAACAGCGATATTCAATATTGTGCAAACTATAGAGGGATAAAGCTGATGTCATACACAATGAAAATTTGGGAAAGGGTTAAAGAGAAAAGGCTTAGGGAAGAGACCACCACTGGTGAGGAGTAGTTTGGTTTTATACCAGGGAGAGGAACAACTGATGCAGTCTTTCAATTGAAACAGCTCATGGAGAAGCATTGAGAAAAACAGAAAGGATTGCACATGGTGTTTATTGATTATAGTATATTGATATGTCAAGAGGTCTGAAGGTGCATGAGAGAGGAAAGAATACCAGAGGAAGTATGTGAGGAGAATCCAGGATGCAGGTCTGCACCAGGGATATTATTTAAGTCCTTGCCATTTTGATCTGGTTATGGGTGTGTTAATTAATGCAATAAATGACCAATGCCCCTGGTACACACTTTTTGCTGATGATTAATGTCAGCTTATATAACGTCTACCTACAGAGTATTGTGTGACCTAAGATTTAAGGCAATTGTTAAAGGTCAGGTGTTTAAGACAGCGGTAAGACCAGCAGTGATGTACAGAGCTGAGAAATGGGCAGTGAAGGGAGCACAGCAGGAGAAGAAGTGAGATGTGACAGAAATGAGGATGTTGAGATGGATGAGTGGAGCTACAAAAAAAGAACACATTAAGAAATAAGATAATCGGAGGTACAGCAAAATGAGGAAAAATGTCTAAGAAAGTACAGGAAGGGTGAAGTAATATGGACATGTGATGAGGAGAGACAATGAATATGTGGGCAAAACAGTGAACAGGGAATGGAACTGCAGGGGAAGAGAAAGCAAGGGAGGCTAAAGCAGAGGTGGATGGAGTAAGCAAAAGAATATCTGAAGAAAAAGGGCTTGACTGGTGAGGAGATGCAGGGCCGAGCGGCATGGAGAAATTTGATCAAACACATCAACCCCACACAGATGTGGGAAAAGAAAAAGAAGAAGAAGAAGAAGAAGATTCACTATACGTATTCCCCATTCTAAAGTTTTAACAAAGTGTCACACACGTGCGACTAGGAGTGAGCTGAGTGGACCGAGTGGACCAAGTGGAGGTAATTACCCACCAGGCCAGGGGGTGGCAGGGTGCACTAAACCTATCTCTGTTATCTCTGCATGCCAAATATGGGAAAACCTGCCTGATTCAACATCAGTTCTGGCGCCCAGACTGAGGCCACTTCCAGTTCCAGCCAGATGACATCATTTCCGCCTTTCGGGTTATAAAGCCGCCATCTTTCCTCACCTATTCAGTTCAGTTCAGGACTCAAAACAGTGCACGTGAGTGTCAAAACCATTTGCAGCCAGGGACAATATATGGGTGGCTGCCCCAAACCTTTTTGCATGTGACAAGGCTATTCATTTCACAAAAGGTTATTGATTCCAGTTTATATAAAAAAAGTACACATCTTCACTAAAATTTTGATGCCAGCAACCTTTCAGAAGCACAGACACAATAAAATGTACTAGCTGACTTGAAATTAGCAGGGAAAGAAAATGGATGCTGCATGAAGAATCAATTCTTATAAGCTGTTATAAAAAAATATAACAGAAACCTGCTGCATACTATATTTGTATAAGGCCTTAACCCCAAAAAGCAGTTAATTTAAAAACTAAAGTCGGCTGTAAGAAGTGCTGAGATGAAGTAACTGATAGCATTGCAGTATGTTTGGGGGGGTAAGAAGGTCATCATCCAAAATGTTTTTATAATATGTAGAAAGAAAATGCTCAGAAATGTATGTTGAAGATCGTTTTGAGAAATAGTGAAACTCCTGAGTAATGCCCAGAGCTGCAGACTAGAAGACACACCAGAGAATCATTGCAAATGGAGAATTGTAGGGTGAGCTCCTGTTTCTTTCCAATTTTAGCATTGTTTCTTTCTAGTAATCCACTGAGACTGAAGAGATACCTGACAGAATTCAGTTACTGGTGGAAGAATTCTTTAAATATCAGCAGTCTCCAGATCTTCATCCATCAGATCTGTGATGAGGTGGAACAGAGGGTTCAAAGCATGAAGTTGGCCAAAACATGGCTACAGAGTCAGCATGGACCTGCACTTTGTTGAGTCCATGCCTCCAAGAATTCACATTGTTCTGGAGAAGAAAAGGGGTCCTTCCTGGTAGTAGATAAGCAGATCTACTAAAGTGCATATTGAACATGCAGTATATTAATAGACACAAGGCATACTGATCTTCAATTGGAACATTTTGAGTGATAGAAAGTACTTATTCAGGCCATCATGCCTGTATGTACCTTAACTATTTGTGCTAATATTCTTATTAAATCTTAGATGCCATAATCTGTATCTATTCATATGACCTTGTTTAGCCAATAAGCCTTTTATGTACCCACAAAGATGTTTAGACTGCAGCTGGCATCAGCTAGAATAAAATGACATGAGTGCAAAGTATTTGGGTATTATAACAGCCAGTTCCAAGAACGATGTTCACATTTACTCTTTCAAACTGCTAAGGGGCTACAGGATGTGTTTTTATTTTTGCATTCTAACCGGAAACCACTAGCTAACCACAGCCAGTCATAAAGAAGTCACACAAGTCACATCCTTTGTCAGCTCAGCAATGTGCAGATAATATGGAGTCATTCATCTGTCATTGAGAAGCTTTAGGAGTCAAGTTTGGTACCTCTTTAGCGATGAGACAAATCATGTAGTGTTTGTGTGTTTGTTACATCTAGACATTGTACAAGAGCCATTAAGAAGGCTAATAAGATGCTAGGTTACATAGCAAACATGATTTGTGAAATACAAGTCAAAGCAGGTTATCCTTAACAACAACATTTATTTATATAGCACATTTACATACAAATAATGTAGCTCAAAGTGCTTTACATGATGAAAAAAGAGAAAAAAGACAAAGTAAGAATTAAAATCAGAGAACACTAATTAACATAGAATAAAAGTAAGGTCCGATGGCCAGGGAGGACAAAAAAAAACAAAAAAAACTCCAGACGGCTGAAGAAAAAATAAAATCTGGAGGGGTTCTGAAGCCATGAGACCACCCAGCCCCCTCTGGGCATTCTACCTAACATAAATGATCAGTCCTCATTGTATTCAGGGTTCTCATGGAAGGACTTGATGATGACGGTCACGTGGACTTCTGGCCTTTAATCCATCAGTGTGGGAATATCACGGTGCTTTGATTAGGTGGGGGTGGCAAAGGTCGCCACCACAGAAAAATGGAAAAAGAACAGAAGAGAGAGTAGGGGTTAGTACAGATTTTGGAGCCAACATGAATAAATTAATATATAATAATATAATAATTAAGTGATATAAAACACCATTGAGGCTTCACCTGGAGTACTTTCTTCAGTTTGGATCTCCATCATAGAAAAAAGACATAACAGCACTAGAGAAAGTCCAGAGAACAACAGCTCGGCTGATTCCAGAATGGGGATGTATGAGCTGTGAGGATGGATTGAAGGAGTTGAACCTTTTCAGTTTAAGCAAACCATGATAAAGTGGTGACATAATGAAAGTTTTTAAAATTATGAAGGGAAGGAGTACAGTTGATTAAGACTATTTAAAATTAATTCAGCAATAACAACGGGGGGCAGATTTAAGGGAAAATTTTTCACAGATGTTAAGTTTTTCTTCACACAGAGAACCATAAACACAAGGAATAAATTACTAAGTAGGGAGGTGAAGAGTAGAGCTTTAGAGACATTCCGAACTTGACTTGATATTTGTTATTTTGGAGGAATTAAGTGGATTGGGTTGATGAGCTTTGTCAGGCTAAAGAGCCTGTCTGTTGTTGAAGTGATTCTAATGTTGGACTCCGGTGTAGAAGGGTATTTAATTAAGCAAGATTAAATGTCAGTTTTTTAGATGAAACTAGGGGGCTTTGCCCCCTGCTTGCTTCACTTGCCAATAACCCCAGCCCCCTTCCCCCCCTCGCCAGTGCTATGCTCTGTTGTGAAGAGAGGGGCTTTATGCACCCCAAGGAGATGCGGCC
>JANRMT010062791.1:231435547-231488187 GCA_026402145.1 Polypterus bichir lapradei | reverse complement strand
TTATGTAAAAGTGAAAATCGTACAGCTGATTACTATTGGATAAAATCGTTTAGAACTTTTTTACTAATAAAGATTTATTAACAAAATTTTCACAAAATATTCTTCAAATCTTGTACTAAGAATATGTGTAAATAGATTTACTAAACTGACACAAAAGCCAAAAATAAATTAAATAATCAAAATGGTAAATCTACGGTTTTCATGTCAAAATGTTTTGTTTAATTTCGAATTTTTGATAATAAAATAAAATTTTATTTTCTAGTTTGTTATTGTTTTAATATTTTGAATTACTAGTGTAAGGGGGCACCAAAATTACTTAGTGCTTAGGGCATCTAAGGGTCTGAATCTGGCCCTGCCAGGCAGGCACGTGGTCCAGTCCCACCCTCCAGAAATGACTCTCTGCCAGGTGTTACGTGGGCGTCCCCTTAGCCTGGTCCAGTCACTTGGGTCCTCAGCATTGAGGGTCCTTTAAGCCTGATCACTCTCGGGGATTTATGCCACTTGGCCGTAATGCTGTAACTGACGCTCCCTCACAATACAGGTAATGTGCCTCAATCGGGACTCCATAAGGATTTTCCAGAGACACACAGTACCAAAGGAGGCCGGTCTTCATCTCAGGTCACTGGATAGCGTCTATGTCTCGTGATCATATAGCAAGACAGGAAGCACCAGGACTCTAAAGACTTGGACTTTTGTCCTGTTGCAAATACTCTATATTGGGAGCATAAATGTAAACTACAAAATCTTAAGAAGGCTTTATAAGACTGTAAACACTATGTAGTACATACATACATGTGTATTTATGTATGAATTTATACAAAAGGACAGCATGGTGGCACAGTGATAGTGCTGCTCCTTTGCCACAAGAAGCCTGGAGTTAGCATCCCGGGGGTTCCCGTGTTTGCATGTTCTCCCCGTGTTCACATGGGTTTCCATTAGGAGGTCCACTTTCCTCTCATGCTGGTTTCATTACTGTGAGTTTCTCCAAACCACATGCCATGTTATCATTATAGTAATAATAAGGAGGTGCAGTATGTGATAAGTAATTGTATAGTTTTAACAATATTGTATTTATTATAGTGTATGGCTTGTTGAGAATTTTGATCAAGCAACTATGTGCTGCATTATTAGTTTTAGTGCTCTTAGCTATGAAAAGTCTAGGCCTGAAACAACCTTAAAAGGACACCATTAGTTTTGCTTTGTTTTGAGTTTCTGTGAGTCAAGTTGTGAAACAAGATCATCATGCTCTCTCAGGAAGCAAGCAGGCAAACGTTGTTTTGAGAAATGCAGATGCAGAGCTTCTTACTGACAGAAGATCAAACAAACTGCATTCAGGGCCTTTACCTGTGTGAGTAAAAGGCAAGCTCTTAAGCTAGCATATAAAACATATAAACAATTACATTCCATTTAGAAGTATTAGGGCTCATCTATACCTTAGGCAATAAAATTAAAACACAATGTATTATGGTATTAGTTAGTTTGAACACTATAGAGGCTTAAGAGTCGATTATTGAAAGTTGGGGGACTTTTTCCTAAACATGTGCTGTGATGTAAGCAGTAGCTTGGCCTCTATCAGACCTCTGGGCAGCTGTGTGCCACGACTTAACAGTGCTGCTGTCTGTGTTCATGGGCTTTTATATTAGCATGCACATATATGTTTTACAGTAGCATTTAAGTTTATATGGCAATGTTTATTTATACAGCTTAGTGATAATTATAATAACACATAGTAGGACATATGAGTGAACTTAAAGAAGCAATTGTTAAAGGCTTGTCTTTTTCCTTCTTTCTCTCAAGCGTGAATCGCCATGTCAAGGCTGTCTGCAACATGTCTCTTATCTGTGAAGCTGTGCACTATCGTTCACTGACACAGTCACCTTTCATGTTAGCCTTACAGGATGCTACTGCAACAAGCAATCATTTATTGAATTATAATTAGGCAGTCCAGTTTTCATATATGGGTCCTTCTGATCCCAATTTAATTGTTAAGAACTGAATATTTAAGAATTGATTAACTGAAAGACCATCGATTTTAACAGCTCAGGATTAGGCTGTGAGAATGAAGGGAGGGGTAATCAGGAGATGCTTATCGCCGGATGGCAAATATGTCCTGCCAGCAAAAATATTGTTATGAGAAGGTTTATTGGGAAGAAGACTATTATGGGGATGTCTTCTGGGGCAAGAATATTGTTATGAGATGGTCTGGAACACCAGGGGTCTCATGCATAATACCGTGAGTAGAACTCACACTAAAATATGGCATACAGACAAAAGCTGAAATGTGCGTATGCACAAAAAAATCCAGATGCATAAATCTGTGCGAAAGCTAACTCCCACGTTCTTCCACTCCATAAATCTCGGTCAGCGTGAAAAGTAACGCACGTGCACGCTCCTGCTGCCCCACCCCAACTCCTCACAGAATTACATCTCTTTGAATTTGCAAATCAATATAAATAGCCCTTAAGCTCAGCGTTCTGTGAAAAGGCAATGGTAAAACCAATGTACTATTTGTTGGTTTAAACAGTGGCATAAACAACAAAAGGAAGTTGATGGAGTCACATAGAGTGTCGGAGAAACTCAAAAGCTCAAGTTCACAAAGTCGCACAGTGCCTGAAATAAAAAAGATGTTGTCGGATATCAAAGTCGCCATGAAAAGGCGAGTCGTAGCTCACCGTCTGAGTGTCGTGAGAAAGCTTATTAGGGTACAAAGAAAAGAAAAACAAAATAGGAACACAGTGAGAAAAAAGCTTGAAATGTCAACTTTAATCTCGAAATTTCCACTTTAATCACGTAGTTTATTTTGTCATTGAAGTAGAACATCATAAACTTCACCTTTAAATTGTTTAATTTACTAGCTTCTCAAATACCATCGTAACTAAAGTAGCACGTTAAATGCTTTGTTTTTATATGTGTTCTTCTATGTGCTCTATGTGTGTGAATCACAACGTGATTCTTAAACGGGCTTTCTCTTCCTCCGACAGGACACATTCACAATATTACATTCGTGATATTACAGCTCTCTGAATAATTAAAATACTGAGATATATACTTGATATTATTTTCATGATAATAGGAGTTAAAGCATGTTATTAAACATGGGAATACGGTGGCGCAGTAATAGTGACGAGCTGGCGCCCTGTCCAGAGATTGTTCCTGCCTCCTGCAAGATGCTTGCTGCACCATGCACGACCTTCGATGAAATAATTTACTGCAGCAGTACTGTCTCTTTCAAACGTACTACTCCCCAATTCCTGTCCTTCCTTTTCTTTCTCCAAGTCACCAATCGCCACCCAATCAGCTCTGTAATAGATGTTAAGCCATCTGTAAGCTGATAATGCTGATTCTTCAAAACTTTTAAGGAACTTTGAAATATCTTCGTAGTACATGTTTAATTATTCTATCCATCTATCCTTCCAGTGTCGTGCCAGCCCCATCAAGAATACAGTGTGAGGCAGGATCAATCCCTGAGTTAGCTAGCACTACGACACCGTGTCCTCACATGTTTAATTATTAACAATATAGATTATTTAAATGATGTTAATATTTTATCTGTATAATGTAATAAACATATTTTGCTGCATTTCATCTTAAAAATGATATTGTCATTACATCTAAATATGCACTTTATAAAGTGGCGCAGGTTGTGCAATATTATAACTGTATCGCAAGTTTACAGTCAGGTAATTGTACTTATAAGTACAAACAGTTCTATAAGGAGCACTTGATGGACTGATTGATTGCGTTTGTAGTTTTTGGGATGAAACTGTTTCTGAACCATGATGTCCCTACGGGAAAGGCTTTGAAGCATTTGCCGTATGGAAGGAGTTCAAATAGCCCATGGCTGAGGCAGCGTGTGTTTGATGCTGTATCCCGATAATTCTCTTTCCGATAAGCTGCTGTAGAGCTGTGATTCCACACTCAGCTACAGTGGGATAAATACTTGAGAGTAACAACGCTAAAGCAGCTATGGTATTTGGAATAGTTTGGCCATTCCATAGATAATTATATTGTTGCTGGTTAATTACAATCAGATGCCTTAAACTAATAAACAATACGTGGTTTATTTCAGTGTATTTATAAAACCGCGTCAGGGATGTGGATCTAAAAAAGAAAAGGAAACCACACAGGAACAGTAGCACTGCTTTGACGCTGGGTGGTGCTAGTTGGCAAAACCGAGCGGAGAACTTGTGTATGCAAAGCATGTAGCTGGCTTGAAAATGTGTGTGGCTTTTTGCCAAGCTTAGGTTTTATACATCGCGATTTGAGTGTGTAAACGGGAGTATGCAACATTTTTGTGCGTAAGCATCATTTATACTGAGGCCCCAGGTGATTGTTATGTGAAAAGGTGCTGAGTGGTGAAAACATCATGGAAAAATCTATACAGTAGATGTTGGGAAACGAGTCTGGAAAGGGGCATTTGGAGATAAGAATTATAATATATTCAGGGCTCTTTGGACACTCGGGGCTCACTTCATGAACTGAGACAGGCTGTATGTGCTCTGCAATTGTTTTCTATACTGTGCAATAAAGTCTTGAATTTTGACTGCCTTTCTTAAGAGTCTGCTTGTTTTTTCTGAGTTTTCTCCACAACAGAATCACATATAAGAATTACTTGAACTGAAAAGATATTTTCGTGCCATTACAGGAAGAAGAAGCAGCTGCTGTTTCCAATATTGTCTGAAGAGAGGAAGGCGTGTCAAACTTGCATGCCATAGAGAAAATGACAGTGAGAATTAAAGAAGAGGATTGTTAACTGGGGTCAGGGGGTGTTAAAGGAGACTGTGAGCAAAGGTCTGACAGTATTAACATTAGAAAATGTAAAATTATAAAACACATCAAATCAGAAGACCTTAATTCAGAGTGTTGTTCACACTATGGAGCAATGGGGGAACCAGAGTCCCCTCATAGCAGACACTTTCCAGTTCAGAAACATTTTGCCAATGTCAAGTCTGAATCTTTAAAATTTGACACAGAGAATACTGAAGAAGTATTATCCAAGAGAGCACCTAAAGATGAGCATTCTGCAAGTCATTCTGGTGAAAGTGATTGTAAACTTTAAAAATGAATCGCATGTTTCTTTCTTAAATATTAAGTTTGAAACAGTTGATGTTTCCTTTTGTGGTGAAAATAAAAAGCATTAATGTTTCTTAGTTGATTTTTAAGAATTTTAAACGGCAATTGTCCTAATATAAAAAATTTTTATCGATTAATAACCTTTTTGTTTTTTTCACCTAAAGTAGCAGGGCAGTACAAATGGTGATAACAATGAACACCAGCGCTTTGATAGAATTCTGCCGATGTTCATTTTCTAGTGCCAAGCCAAGTGAAAGAACTGACATATGCATTAGTACCAGTGGCATCCTGTGTAACCCACTTAAGAACACTGAAAACCTGTTGAGCACCTCCTGATCCTGGAGGGTCACAATGAATTCAGGTGTTTGTTTCTGCCATTTTCTTAATTAAAAGTCAATCATTAATGTTAGTAATGCATACATTCTTTTGTTATTAGTTCATTTGCTGTTTAAAATTCAAAACCTTTAGTTGTCATGTTTACCCCAACCTACCTCATTCAGAATAATGAATTGTGCTTCCTACACTCGCTGGCCACTTTATTAGGTACACCTTGCTAGTACCAGGTTTGACCCCCTTTTTCCTTGAGAACTGCTGTAATTCGTTTTGGCACTGATTCAACAAGGTGCCAGTAATATTCCTCAGGGACTTTGGTCCATATTGACTTGATAGCATCATGCAGTTGCTGTAGATTTGTCAGATGCACATCCATGATACAAATCTCCTGTTCCATCACATACCAAAGGTGCTCTATTGGATTGAAATCTGGAGACTGTGGAGGCCATTGTCATCTTCAAGAAACCAGTCTGAGTTGATTTGAGATTTGTGACATGGTGCATTATCCTGCTGGAAGAAGCCATCAGAAGATGAGTACACTTCGGTCATAAAAGGATGCACATGGTCAGCAACAGTAATCAGTTTGGCTGTGGCATTTAAATAATGCTCAATTGCCCAAAAGTGTGCCAAGAAAATATCTCCCACACCATTACACAACCACCAGTGCCAGTATGAACCATTGATACAAAGCAGGATGGATTCATGCTTTCATGTTGTTGACACCAAATTCTGACCCAAGCATCTGAATGTCACAGCAGAAATCAAGACTCATTGGACCAGACAAAGTTTTTCCAATCTTCTATTGTCCAATTTTGTGTGAATTGTAGCCTCAGTTGCCTATTCTTAGCTGACAGGAGTGTCACCCGGTGTGGTCTCCTGTTGTTGTAGCCCATCTTCTTTAAAGTTTGACGTGTTATGCATTCAGAGATGCTCTTCTGCATACCTTGGTTACAACAAGTGGTTACTTGAGTTACTGTTGCCTTTCAACAAGGCATTTTTTATCCTGAGAACTGCCAATCACTGAATATTTTCCCTTTTTCAGTCCTTTATCTGTAAACCCTAGAGATGTTTCTGTGTGAAAATCCCAGCAGATGAGCAGTTTCTGAAATACTCAGTCCAGCCCATCAGGCACCGACAACCATGGCACCTTCAAAGCCACTTCAATCACCTTTCTTCCCCATTCTGATGCTTGGTTTGAACTTCAGCAGGTCATCTTCACAATGTCTACAGGCACACATGCATTGATTTGCTGCCTTGTGATTGGCTGATTAGAGATTTGTGTTAACAAGCAGTTGAATAAGTGAACCTAATAAAGTGGCCGGTGAGTGCACAGTATACGCGTATAAACTTGGTGTTAATGATGGCATTCAAATAGTGAGGCAGCAACAGGCAAGTCCTGCTGTGGTGAAAGCAAAGAGTTGCAAATGGAATAAACTATTGTTTTAATAAAATATTTAGAAAGAAACAAATAAAGAAAAGTGAATGATTGTTATCTGTGCCAGTACAAAAATATTGTAATGTTCTCTGGTATAGGACATCTACTGCGAGGATGTCACAGGAGAGTGGCAGCAGCTGCAGGTTTTCTTTCAGGCCAGTTATGGCTGCTAATAAAACACACTTTTTTCTCTTAATTGATTTGCTTTCTAAGTTTTAGAACTTTTTTTATTGTTTTCTTTTTTTCCATTATTTTAAACAATTCAGTTCTGAATTACATTATCCACGGTAAACTAGTACTGTGCTTAGTATCTTCTGGGATGCAGGCTGGTGCCTCACTTTACTCAGTTTTGGTTATGTAAGAGAAAAGAGGCAGACAAATATGAAAAGTTGGGGCACCAAATAGTGAACCCCATATAATTGGATGAAAAAATGAAAAGCACAAAAAAAAAGCAGCAGTCGCTGTGTAGTAACATCTTTGCAGATGTAACTCCGTCGACTGAAGAGATGTTGTGCAGGCGGTATATTTGAGGCAGCCTTGGAGGAAGGCGTGAGTTCAAGACAGTGGAACTGAAAGTGACATCACTGTTCCTCACACTATCGATCTTCAGGTCTGAGGGCAAAAAAACAGGAAATAATGTAAGTGACAGTGACAACCCTCAACTTGAGATTGGGAATTACCAACAGAGGAGCCCTGAAGTTGTCTTCCAATTGCGCATGTGTGTTACATTACCGTACATGAGAAAACTCTTTTAATTCTCAAGTAGCAGCATAGGTTTTGGGGAAGATCAAATCATATGTGCATATCCAATTTTAGGGTTGCTTTGACCATTTTTGTCATTTTGATTTTCACTACATTTACCTGCCTGTTTCAGTGTGCCTGGTTATTACTATGTTCATTAAATCTTTGCAGCCGTAATGTTAGTTTAGAGAAGACAATTCATCCCACTCTGTGTGTGTGTGTGACCCAACTTCTATCAATTAATACATGTGTCTTGATTGGCATCAGATCACTGATTCCATCTGGCATTATCATTTGGTAAAATGCAGCAATTGGAAAAGGAAACCTGGCGGTGGAATAGGGAAGTACAGGAGACTATACAGAGGAAGAGGATGGTAAAGAAGAAGTGGGATAGTCAGAGAGATGCAGAAAGTAGATAAGAGTACAAGGAGATAAGGCACAAGGTGAAGAGAGAGGTGGCGAAGGCTGAAGAAAAGGCATATGATGAGTTGTATGAGAGGTTGAACACTAAGGAGGGAGAAAAGGGGAAGGGGGAGAAAGAGGGACCAAGCTGGGAAAGATGTGCAGCAGGTTAGGGTGATAAAGAATAAAGATGGAAACGTACTCACAAGTGAGGAGAGTGTGTTGAGTAGATGGAAAGAGTACTTTGAGAGGCTGATGAATGAGAGAGAGAAGAGTATGGATGATGTGGAGATAGTGAATCAGGAAGTACAACGGATTAGCAAGGAGGAAGTAAGGACATCTATGTAGAGGATGAAGAATGGAAAAGCCGTTGGTCCAGATGACATACCCATGGAAGCATGGAGGTGTCTAGGAGAGATGACAGAGGAGTTTTTAACCAGATTGTTTAATGGAATCTTGAAAAGTGAAAGGATGCCTGTGGAGTGGAGAAGAAGTGTACTGGTGCCGATATTTAAGAATAAGATAATAAGATCCTAACTCTCCTCTTTTAAGTCAGTGGGAAATCGATGTTTTATACTATCTGAAATTGGAAAAAATCAAATACTCAGAGGATCTGTACAGATTTTTCTCAAAACATGGCAGGATCTAATCAGTAATATTTTAGAATAAGCTCTTAAAGCACAGAGGAAGCAATTATTTTTGCATTTCTTTTTCTTCTCCATTCATTTCTATTGGCTTATCAAACTAATCAATTTAGGTATGTTTACAAGCCTTAAGTTTTACTCCTTTGGCCATGCTTTCTCTCTCAGGGGTGGGGGTCAACTTGTTATCAATCCTACTTTTTGTAAAAATTGATTGATTTGTATGGAATGATTACAATAAAATTAATAATAAAAAAAAGAATAAGGGGGATGTGCAGGACTGTAGTAACTACAGGGGGATAAAATTGATGAGCCACAGCATGAAGTTATGGGAAAGAGTAGTGGAAGCTAGGTTAAGAAGTGAGGTGATGATTAGTGAGCAGCAGTATGGTTTCATGCCAAGAAAGAGCACCACAGATGCCATGTTTGTTCTGAGGATGTTGATGGAGAAGTACAGAGAAGGCCAGAAGGAGTTGCATTGCGTCTTTGTGGACCTGGAGAAAGCATATGACAGGGTGCTTCGAGAGGAGCTGTGGTATTGTATGAGGAAGTCGGGAGTGACAGAGAATTATGTAAGAGTTGTACAGGATATGTACAAGGGAAGTGTCACCATGGTGAGGTCTGCGTTAGGAGTGACGGATGCATTGAAGGTGGAGGTGGGATTGCATCAGGGATCTGCTCTGAGCCCTTTGTTATTTGCAATGGTGATGGACAGGTTGACAGACGAGATTAGACAGGAGTCCCCGTGTACTATGATGTTTGCTGATGACATTGTGATCTGTAGCGATAGTAGGGAGCAGGTTGAGGAGACCCTGGAGAGGTGGAGATATGCTCTAGAAAGGAGAGGAATGAAGGTCAGTAGGAACAAGGCAGAATACATGTGTGTGAATGAGAGGGATGTCAGTGGAATGGTGAGGATGCAGGGAGTAGAGTTGGTGAAGATGGATGAGTTTAAATATTTGGGATCAACAGTACAGAGTAATGGGGAGTGCGGAAGAGAGGTGAAAAAGAGAGTGCAGACAGTGTGGAATGGGTGGAGAAGAGTGTCAGGAGTGATTTGTGACAGACGAGTATCATCAAGAGTGAAAGGGAAGGTCTGCAGGGCGGTAGTGAGACCAGCTATGTTATATGGGTTGGAAACGGTGGCATTGGCCAAAAAACAAGAGACAGAGCTGGAGGTGACAGAGTTAAAGATGCTAAGATTTGCACTGGGTGTGGCGAGGATGGACAGGATTAGAAATGAGTACATTAGAGGGTCAGCTCAACTTGGACAGTTGGGAGACAAAGTCAGACAGGTGAGATTGTGTTGGTTTGGACATGTGCAGAGGAGAGATGCTGAGTATATTGGGAGAAGGATGTTAAGGATAGAGCTGCCAGGGAAGAGGAAAAAAGGAAGGCATAAGAGAAGGTTTATGGATGTGGTGAGAGAGGACAAGCAGGTGATGGGTGTAACAGAACAAGATGCAGAGGACAAGAAGATATGGAAGAAGATGATCTACAGTGGCAACCCCTAACAAGAGCAGACAAAAGAAGAGGAGGAAGTAAATTATGAAGAAAAAAAAACAGAACTGATCCCTTCACTTGAATTTCTTTAAGTCAGGTAACAGGAAAGAAAGAAATAATAGAACAGACCTTTCCAAACAGCTGATGGATTATTGGTAGTCTGGTTTATTCAATAGGATTAAAAATTATTGAAAAAAAAAATCTCTAGTCATGTCATATTTGCATTTATCTCTAGTCATCTCATATTTTCATTTATATATTTCTTCAGATTTGCAAGAGAGTGGTGGCTTCTCCCCATCTTCATTCACTCAGACCTCTCTTCAGTGCACTACTCAACAGATACTGCTGGATGAAAATTCAAAGAAAATGGCATTGGGGTTGGAGTGTACTCCAATGGAGCTTCAAAATACAAATTCTGGATTCTTCTATGTCTACCAAGAGCATGTAAAAAGGTTTAAAGGAAAAACTAAGAATAAAGATCATTATAATAGTCCTATGAAACAAAAGCCGTATTACTGTTCTGAATGTGGCAAACAATTTTTTTAAAGCCATCTCCAGAAACACAAGCAATTTCACAGTGGAGCAAAGCTTCATTATTGCACCCAGTGTGGCAAATGATTCTCTGACAGGGACTACCTAGAGATGCATCTGAGAATTCATGCTGGAGAGAAGCTATATACCTGTCATGAATGTGGCAAACAAGCATTCTGTGGAAACACACAATAGCTCACACTGGTGAGAAGCCATATTGCTGTTCAGAATGTGGCAAGCGATTCTCTAATAAGAGCAATCTTAAGAAACACACACAAAAAACATCACACCGAAGAAAAGCCATATCACTGTTCTGAATGTGGCAATCATTTCCTGCGCAATAACAGTCTTCAGAGCCATGCAAAACTTCATACTGGGGAGAAGCCTTATTACTGTTCTGAATGTGGCAAGCAGTTTTTACTTAAAAGCTATCTCCGGAGACACTCAAAACTGCATATTGCAGTGAAAGCTCATTGTTGTTCTGAATGTGGCAAACAATTTTCCAACAGCAGTAGTCTTCAGAGACATACAAGAATTCACGGTGAAGAGAAGCCCTATTGTTGTTCTGAATGTGGCAAGAGATTCTTACTTAAAGGGCATCTTCAGCAACACATGAAAATTCATACAGGAGTGAAACCTTATTGCTGTTCTCAATGTGGCAAACGATTCTTCAACAGTAGCCACCTCCAGGGTCATTCAAGAATTCACACTGGAGAAAAGCCATATAGTTGTCTTGAATGTGGAAAACAATTCACTTATGAGAGCACACTGCATTCCCACAAAATAATTCACACTGGAGAGAAACCACATTGCTGTTCAGAATGTGGAAAACAATTTGCTGCAAGGAGCAGTCTTCAGAGACATACCAGAATCCACACCGGAGAGAAACCATATTCCTGTACTGAATTTGACAAATGATTTACTGACTTAAGCAGTTTTAGGTATCACTTGCAAATTCACATTGTAGATAATTTGGAGTTATCTGGAATGAAGAAGCTGAAAAAAGGACCAAAAGGTAGTGAGGATATATTTATAGTAATAAAACCTCACTAACCCACCCCAATCTTCAAGTGTTAATGATTACCTTCATATGGTGGGTTCTTGAAATCACATCAAGGGGAAACTCTTTTCTTAGGATGCAGAAAAGCATGATTCTTACAGGCCATGTGTGTCCCAAGATAAAAAGGTTTCCATTCCCAGAATCCACCTTTGGCCAATTGATGATGGTGGTGATGTTTAATCTTCAGAGAAATTACAGATGTATAACATGGGGTTAAATTAGGATATGGCAAACTTGAAGAAGCCCATAAACATGCACAGAAGAAAAAAAAGAGGATTGGATGATGTCCGTTATTCCCACCAATCATAAAGAGACAGTATACTGGTGTGTCTAGCTTCACATCCAGAGTTACCAGTTGTACTTAATGAGCAGACCAAATAACATAACTAATTCAAACTTAAGATTTCCTACAGTCAAACAGAAGAGCTGGCCAGCTACAACAAAGTAGGACATGAGCAGATAGATGCACTGGAAGAACTAAGACGAATGGCTAGAGTAAAGACCTAGGAGAGAAGAGGAGTGGACTTGTGGACAAATGTCAAGGAATCAGCAGCCAAGGATGACAAAGCTGAGGATATAGATTTAAAAGTAAGCCCACAAATGAGATTAGACATGCACACACAAAATGAGCATTACTCAAAGCGGTAGAGCCTGCAAGACTTGGAGAGGATTGAAAAAACAGTTGGATTTGCTCAAAATTTTCTCTCTAGGTAGTATAATGAGGAGCCTCTAAGTTAAGATTAATCTTTTTTTTTAACCAAACACTAAACATAAGAGTGTAAAAAAGAACACCACCAAATTTTACAAACAGAATGATACAATAGAGGAACAAATGCACAGCCCCTGAGTGTGCGCTCAACTAAAATACCCAGCCCTGACTCCAAACAGAAAGAGACACAGTATCCAAGATTGGCTGCATGAGAACGTACAAGTTAACAGTTGAGAATCTAACAAGGGTAACCAGCCTCTAAGGTCTGAGTGGCCCAAACAAGAGACTGACGTTTCTCAATATTGGTGCAAGGTGACCCATTGATTCTCATGGCAGAATGTTCAATAAAAAAAATATATAATTAAAAAAAGGCGACTTGCATGAAGTGGAGACTACATTGACATATTTTCAGCAAGAGGTTATTCTGTCTTTGTGACAAGGTGAGAGACAAGAGTGGAGAGATCCAAGAGGGAAAGGAAATCTTCATAAGCAGAAAAGAAGAAAGAAAAGTGGAAATCAAGGACCAGAAAACTGATATCCTGGCCTGCACTTCAAGTCCATGAGAAGATGCATGTCGACGACTTCCAACAAACAGTGAGGGTAGTGACGATCATCAGCCAGGCCCATGGCTGAACACATTTAGGGGGTTATGTATATGATGCACAATTTTAAACTGTGCTTTTTGAAAGTTTCGAGGAAACTGGTATACTTTTAAGGTATGTTTTCCATGGAATGAGGGTAGCAGAGCAGAGACTGCACTGCCAAATTAAGTGACGATTAAATGAAAATTGCTTTTATCAAAGAAAACTGAACCATACAGAATTGATGCAGCAGGATTGTTTTGCTGGCCTGGGAGATTCCAAGGGCATTTGCTGCATTCCATTTGAAGTGGGAAGTTGGAATTTCCGAATTCATAGTTGGAATTTTCAACTGGAATGTCCCATTAAATTTCCAACAGGTGTTGGTCTGTCAAGTCCGAGTTTGTCCAACTTCAGATTATGATGTCAATCCAAAATGGCAACACACACCACAAAGTTTAGGGATGCTGTAGTATTATACTATTTATTAGCACTTCTCTCTATGTGTATCTCAGTAAATCAGTTGTATACATAGCCCTGTCCATCTTCTAACCATGGACATGATGCCGCAGTGTTTAGACACACAAAACACCACGTAGTGTGCTGTTATTAACTTCTAATTATTCTGATGGAGCAATCCCAACAAAGCTTTTCCTGGATGCATCCATATTGGTTTTCCCAATGTTTTACTGGAACATGATCAACTCAGTGGGATGTCATTCCCAGCTGCAACATCTGACTTCCAATGGAATGCAGCATTTGTCTTCCTTATTCAATGTGATCAGCTCACTGAGGCTTCCATTCTTGGCTCTATTGTCTGCATGTGAATCCATGAAGCACCTTCACTGTTTCAGCTGTCTTGGTGGTTTGCTGTGGGATTTTTTGCACCCATTTAACTGTATCTGCTGGAAATGCTTCGAAGTTCAGTGTTTTCACAACTCCTGTTGAACATGCTATGGAGTCAAGCACAGAAAGCACTTCTGAGAGGAATGTGACAAACAGCTCTCACAACTCCACCAGCCACCTTTGTATTCATGTCGAAGAGAGAAGCCATATGGCTGTTCTGCATGTGGGTGAAGTGTCCCCAGCAAGTGATCCTAGTTGATAGGGTTTCACAATAGGCAGTCTTGAAAGTCACTGCGGATGAAGGTGTTTGTCACACATCCAAGAGAGAATGAGAGTGAAATTGAGAACAAACCACAGTGCAGTGTATGTGGCCAGCAGCATAACTTCTGACAGAAGCACAGCAAGAGGACACAACATGACTGTCCAATAAAATCACCAACAATGGAGGAAAAGCTAATCAAGAAAATAGGAAAAAGAAACCAGACCTGATCAAGACAGATACTTGGGAGGGAGAAGCTACTGAAGATAACTTTAAGCTTTACCATTCAAAACCACATGTTTAAAGTGAACAAAGTGTAATGGATTTAAAGCAAAACAGAATTTTAGAGTCTAATGGATACAGCACTGTACAACTCAGTGGATGCTTACAACCAAAGAAATCAAGGCCATAGTTAAACAAATATGGAACTAGATGCTTAGAGCTAAGCTTAATTTGGTGCTAGAAAATAGTTTTCTTCATATAATGTTATTACTTTTAAACTGGTTGAAATACACAGCATTGCCCTTGTATATCTGTATGTAGCACCCTGCTAGTTGGGTATAATAGTAAACTCAGAAGTGTTTACTTGACGCTAAGTGCGCGCGCGATTTTCGGCGCCACGTTCGAGCGGAAAGGGAACTCGCGCGGCAAGCAGGTTCACGTCTCACCTGTGGAAGAAAAAAAAACGCGGCTGCACAGTCGCGCGCTCTCCTTTTTTTTTTAAGCGATACAGAGCTCGGTGATAAAGACTTTTTGGAGGACCGCCACAGCTGCATTCCGAGAGGCACAGCTGGCACGCAATACGTCTAACATGATTTATCCTAGAAGGAGAAAATGCAAATAAGCAGTGTCAGAAATATCACAGGAGGCAACAACTAATCAGGGAACGCAAATAAATCGCGCATC
This sequence comes from Polypterus bichir lapradei, assembly GCA_026402145.1. NCBI lineage: Eukaryota > Metazoa > Chordata > Cladistia > Polypteriformes > Polypteridae > Polypterus > Polypterus bichir. The sequence continues at coordinate 231,473,170 of JANRMT010062791.1, read as the reverse complement.
AAGACGAAGCTGCTGGCGTCATCCCAGACTGAGCTGTGAGATTCCTGTGTTTAACCAAGGAGGAAAGTGAGAAGTGTGGGGAAAAGTTCTGGAAGGACACCGTGAGTACACGTGAAGTTATGTCCTGCATATGAGCTCCAACTAAGCGCGCCAACGATTTTTTTTTATATATATATACATATATATATGTATATATTTATTTTTGATTTCTAGGTGTGAACCTTACTAGTGCTGAAACTCAGACAAATTTAAGTTGAACTGTGATAATATCCCATAAGCGGTGTGTTTATATAAATGTGTTTTATGTTTTTGTTTGTTTGTTTGTTTGTTTGTTTGTTTGTTTGTTTGTTGTTTTCTATCCATGATTGTGTGAAGTGCTTACATGGTGGTTGCATTCAAATTATTAATAAAAAAAGGAGTGAGTGTTTATAAATCATTACTTTGAACTAGTGTAAAAATTATAAATAATAATTGTTTTCATTGGTCCCATTGGTTATTGAAATTTATTGGGAGGTGTTTAATGTGGATCCCACCAGTGAAATTTCATCCTATGTCACAGGTAACGTGCCAGTTAAATGGTGGGAGGGCTACATGGAGAATGGGTTAAGAAAAGAAAGCAAAGGTTTTTGGGTGTGTTATTTTATTTTAAATGGTGTCCCTGCTGTTATTGCTAGCTGTTCCCATCTGCCATTCAAGCAGCTTCTGTATCAATGTCTCTGTTCTCGTGAGTTGTTCTTTTGGTGTCCAGTTGTATTCCAGAGTTGTGGTAACGGCTTGCTGGGATGTAAACATAGACACTGTAATGTCAGACTCGTCCTCTTAGTTCAAGGTGGACAGCTCATAGTGTGTAAATTGTAAAGATAAGCCAACAAAGTAGGAATTAACAACAAACCCATTGATTCTCCATTGTGTTGTGCTGCACTTCCACTCTTGATCAGGTGTCACCCAAAGCGCTTCTGCAAAAGCACAAGATACCTCTTTTTATATAACAGTAGATAGAAGCAGCATGTGGCATTGCCCAGGTTAGTAATGCTGAGCCCTGGTCATTTTGTATGCTAGTGTGGCTTCAGTTTGTTTGGATGTTTCACTCGCTCTGAGCCAGCAGGTGGCACTGGTATGCTGAGAGTAGCACACAGAAAAACAATCCTTATATATAATTTGATACTATCCCTATGTATGGTGTTCGCAGCAATACCTCGAGCAGACACAAGAGCAGCGGCCGCGGGAAGGATGCGTAGGAAACAAAGTCACATGACTGACGCAGAACGCAGACTTGCTAACGCAACCACATGTACACAACGAGCACAACAAACGGATGAGTAGCGTACGCCTACAAATGCTACTAACGCTGAAAGAAATCGTGCAAATCGGACACAAAGGACAGACGAAGAACATGTGCTACAAAATGCTACTAACGCTGACAGATATCGTGCCAGCCGTGCACAAGCGACTGAAGAAGCTCGAGCAGCCACAAATGCAGCACGGGTTGAAAGAAATCGAGCAGCCCGTGCCTTGCGGCGGGCGAAAAGGTCTGTTTTAACCACAAATCAGTGCCATGATAACAAAATCATTTCAAGGACTTAACAAAACAAATAATTCTTTGCAGAGAAAGGATTTCACAAACGTTGAATTTGTAGCCCGATTCGTTCGGGCTCCCAGTCGCTAGTAAATAAATAAAACACTGGGATCCCCAGGGTCAAGATTTTTGGGTTCTAAAGCAATCTGTCTTATTTGATTGTATGGTCCAAAAGAGCAGCTATGCAAACATTGGTCAAAGGGTTTAGGACTGTATAGACAACAAACAGACGTACATTCTATTTTAAAAGACCTGGGGCCTCATGTATAAACGGTGCATATGCACAAAAATGTTGCGTAAGAACGTTCCCACATATAAATCGCAATGTATAAAACCTAAACTTGGCGTAAAGCCATGCACATTTCCATGGTAGCTCATACCCTGTCTTACGCAAGTTCTCTGCTCAGTTTTGCAGACTGGCGGCACCCAGCATCAAAGCAGTGCTACTGTTCCTGTGTGGTTACCCTTTCTTTTTTAGATCCACATCCCTGACGCGGCTTTATAAATACACTGAAATTAACTGCATATTGTTTATTAGTTTAATGCATCTGATTGTAATTAACCTCTAACAATATAATGGTCCACAGAATGGTCAAACTTTTCCAAATACCATAGCTGCTTTAACGTTGTTACTCTCACTGCACCTTGGATCCCAGATTGGATGATCTTTTTCCATATTACTCTCACTGCACCACTCGGAGTATTTATACCACAGTATCTGATTGTGAATCACAGCTGTACAGCAACTGATCGGAAAGAGAATTATCGGTATACAGCATCAAGCACACGCTGCCTCAGCCATGCTGTCTATTGAACTGGTCTCATCTGACAAACACTTCAGAGCCTTTCCTGTACGGACCTCGCGCTTCAGAAAAGTTTCATCCCAAAAACTCTAAACGCACTCAATCAGTCCATCAAGTGCTCCTTGTAGAACTGTTTGTACTCATAAGTAGAATTACCTCACTGTAAACTTGCGATACAGTTATAATATTGCACAACCTGAGCCACTTTATAAAGTGCTTATTTACATATGATGACGATATCATTTTTAAGATGAAATGCAGCAAAATATGTTATTATATTATACAGATAAAAGTTTAACTTTAACTACACGGTGCCACAGTGCTGGTGAGCCACAGGCAATCTCTTCACGGATTGTTCCTGCCTCGCGCTGTATTCTTACTGGCGCTGACACGACACTGGAAGGATAGATGGATAGAATAATTAAACACGTACTATGAAGTTATTTTGATGTTCCTTAAAAGTTTTGAAGAATCGGCGTTCTAAGCTTACAGATGGCTTAACATCTATTACAGAGCTGATTGGGTATTTGGAGAAAGAAAAGTAAGGACAGAAATTGGAGGTTAGTACATTTGAAGAGACAGTACTGCTACAATAAAGTATTTCATTGAAGGTCGCACATGGCGCAGCAAGCATCTTGCATGAGGCATGAACAATCACTGTGCCACCGTGTTCCCATGTTTAATAACATGCTTTAACTCCTATCATTATGAAAGTGATATCACGGATACATCTCAGTATTTTAATTATTCAGAGAGCTGTGATATCATAAATGTAATGGATTCTGTGTCCTGTCAGAGGAAGAGAAAGCCCGGAAGCACATAGTGATTCACACACACAGAGCACATAGAAGATCAAATACAAAACAAAGCATTTAACTTGCTACATTAGTTATGATGGGGTTTGAGAAACTAGTAAATTAAATGATTTTAAGATTAAGTTTACGATGTTCTTCTTTAATGACAAAATAAACTACTTGATTAAAATGGACATTTAGAGACTAAAGTTGACATTTCATGCTTTTTCCCTACTGTGTGCCTTTTTATTTCTCCGTACCTTAATAAGCTTTCATATGACACTCAGACAGTGGGCTACGACTCGCCTTTTCATGGTGACTTTGACATCTGACAACTTCTTTTTTATTTCCGGCACTGTGCGACTTTGTGAACGTGAGCTTTCGAGTTTCTCCAATACGCTATGTCACTCGATCAACTTCCTTTTGTTGTTTATATCACTGTTTAAACCAACAAATAGTATGTTTTTCTTAGCCTCCACTTGGTATTCACTGAAATTCTTCTATTTTCCCTTTTGCTTTTGCCATTACTTTTTCACAGAAGGCTGAGCTTAAAGGCTATTTATATTGATTTGCATATTCAAAGAGGCATAGTTCTGGGAGGAGTTGGGGCGGGACAGCAGGCGCGTGCACAAGTGTTACTTTTCTCGCTGACCGGGATTTATGTAGCGGAAGAACGTAGAAGTTGGCGAACGCACAGATTCCTGCATCTGGATTTTTCTGTGCGTAAGCACATTTCAGCTTTTGTCTGTATGCCATGTTATAGTGTGAAATCTACACACGCATTATACATGAGGTCCCTGATGATGCCTTTTAAAGTTCGGAGTTGCTCTTTTGGATCCATGAACAGGTAAACTGTTTCCAGAGTATACTGTGGTTACCTGAAATTGCTGTAATTGATTCACTAAAACAGTCCTTCATGGAGATCTTTCCTGATATTTCACACTTTTTATCCATTTTCATTTTAACAGAGGTTCCACGTCTCTATACTTATATTTTAGTCCAGAGTTCACAAACAACTCAGGTCTTCAGAACACTCCATGATCATACAAAAAAGCAATCCATGCAATTAGGTTCTATTAAATTTACACACACTAAAGCACCAGTATCACACCTTCAACAGAAGCCCAGTTTGGCTTTCTGCATACTCTGAGTCATAAAACTTGGCACAGAATGTCTGCCAGGAATTCTGGGTAGTGTTGTTTTAATCAAATTCCAAAACAATACTATTCTGGAAAGTTATTCTGCAGATTGAATGATGTAAATAACACAAATAACACATCCACATTTTCTTCATGTAGAAATGAAAATTATCTTGGATAATATGTTACACACTCTTTAAACTGGAATGTATTTAATGTTATTCATAATGTATGAATGTATAATATTTAACAAGTCAAAACAAACAGAAGTGGAATTATAAGGCAGTGGTTCTCAACCTGTGGGGCGGTCCCCCCTAGGGGGGCGCGAAGTAACAAAAAGGGGGGCGCAAAGATGTAAAAAAAGAAAACAAGAATCAAATATATGAAAAAACATCTGTTGAAACCAAAACAAATTAACTTAAACTACATTCTGATACTAGAACAATAAATATAGAGTTAGATAAATGTTGATAAAAGTTAAGTAGGTATAATAAAATATGCATCTACATTTCAAAAAAATGTTAGGGGGGGCGTGATTAAAACTGTTATGAAAACTCGGGTCACAAATACTTAAAGGTTGAGAAACGCTGTTATAATGAGTTTATTGGAATTGAATACTGTTTCCTTTGATTCCAGATCAATTCCAGTTCTTTTCCTCTTCAGCTTGGTGCACACCAGTGACAAAACAACAACAACATAAACCAATCATGACACAAATGACAAGTTCATACTAAACTATGATTAAAAAATCATTCAGCATACCAAATCCGCAAACAGGCCCCGTCAGGAGGCCTTCAATGCAAGATAACAGAGATGATAGAAGCAGTTAGCTGAGGTGCCCTCAGTGCTCCAGCTGTTACTGAACCTTCTTCAGATGCTGTCATGTTGTGCAGAGGACTAGTGGGAGAAACATCATGGAGCACCCAATTACAAAGACCCAGGAATGAAAAGGTGAGCAGCAGCTGTGATGTGTCTGAGGTCCAGCAGGTGTGGGCTTTTGAAATGCCAGGGTGTGGTAACACTTCACATAATTTTATGGTAATATGGTTTTGGTGCAATAAGCCAATCAGTGTCCAACTAAAGCTTCACTACCCACTTTTTCCAGAAATCTTGGGAAGCAAAAGCTATTCTCAAGGAAATCCTTTCCACTGACTTACATGGCGCAGAATTGAAAATAAAAGTGAGGATACATAATAAATAGGAAAGGTGACACTTTAATATAATGATGACTATAATAATAATAAGCAGACATAAAAAACACACACTGCACATTGTGTATGACCAAAGCCTGTTTCATAAACCAGCTATCTATATGAGTGCAAAGCTTATTAAACACAGAGATCATGGTAACACAATGAATATTATTAATCTTCACTGCTGCCTACATAATCGTCTAGTTTCATTATACATCCTTTCCTTAATCTGACCACAACAGCCCCACATAGTCTGCTGTGCAGGGTCCTTCTTCTCTGAGAATCTGTCCATGTGGGATGCACCACAATAGCCATTGCCAAACCCGTCTGCATACCCCAAGCTGTTTAATGCCTGTCCTGGCCATAGCCTCCCCAACTGACACCTCATTGCTCTTCACCACTCAGCTGTCTTTTTGATGCCTAAGTGTTTGGAGGTACAGTGCCCCCCACAGAGGCAAAATCATTCACTTTGGCATAATATTATATTGCTAGCTCTCTGCTGTGCTTTACAAGAGCAATAAAATGGCCCTGCTGTACCTTTAGTTCCTTCCACCCCAAAGAGCTCCCATATTTCTGCTCCTACAAACACAATGCTATACTAGATACATCCATCATCTTTCCAGTTTGGGACCTGTGTCACTGTCCTCTGATGCACCAACCAGTTGTTGATATAAATGTTTAGCGGTTCATGTGGAACTTTTGAATTGAAGTTTTGCTTCTCTCCTGCATACAATGGTCAAAAGTCAAGAGTCCTGTACTCACTTCCAAAGATCAGTCTCACATGACATGTGTTTATAACGATTTTACAGAAGTATCCATTTTGCAATATTTTAACAAAAGCTGAATGTGTTTATCTATCTATCTATCTATCGGCTACTGTGATGCATACTGTGAATCGCTACCTTGCACTCAAAAGACGAGGCTGGGTCTGGCAGGTGATATGGTTTTCACATGGTTATAAAGTGTCAGTAGCAGGATTTAAACCACAACTTTAGGGTTTGGTGTCCTAGGTAACCACTATATCACACTGTCTGTCAATAATTAGCCCTAGGAAACAACAAATACAAATATTATGTAAAGAAAGGCACTTGATAAATTACATAGTGTTTTAATACATCTGATTAACCGACGACGCTATCACTGAGTCCCATTGTCATACGAATATTCGCTGCTAGTACTGCATATGACAAAGCACAGCACTAATATTTTTCAAACGAACAGATGTTTTTAAAATGTTAAAACAGTACATCCACAAGAACAGTAGATGGCAGTAATGCACCACAGGGTGTAGAAACCGCAATAATTAAAAATAGAAGAAAAGGAAGTACTGTAGTAATAAACTGTAACTTCAAGAAACGGAACAGCTTGTGTTATCAGTGTGCTTACCGGGTAAGGTCAGGACAAAAAGAAGCAGAGCTAACTGAAAGGAAAGAAGGAAACGGTCCGTACTTTTACTTGATAGAAGAGAGAGAAAATGTGAGATGAGATGAGGTGGAATGAAGTGAAAATAGCAATTGCGACTGAGAGTATCGCCTTTAAATTAACAGACGTTAGCCCCTGAGCGCAGGGCGAGTTGACCGTTTCTCTGGCATTGTCTGATGTGACGAATGTGTTCGAGGCTCGGCGGAGGATCCACGACAAACAGCACATATTTTCATTAGTGTCATATCAACTACGACGCACATCCCCATCTTAATGCAAATGAGCGAATGAAGCTGGCCTTAGTGGGACTGGCATCCCGCGAAACTCAGTGGGAAAGTCATGAGATGTCTTCATTCTCGACGAGTCAGTATTCTGAAGTGAGGCGATGACAAGTTACATGTGAAGTGCCATAAAACACGGGTACAACGTTATCTGGACATCAAGGCAATCTTGTGTGAGTCACCCCAGCTTTACAACGAAGCCTTGCATTTCTCTGGCAGTTTTATTTATGTGCATCTTACCGCATTATTCCACATACATTGGTAGATCCAAATGGTTTTAAGCTCCCTGGACACTCAGAATTACCACTATGTTATGTTAAACGCACTATCGATAGCAAATGGTCTGGATGGAATAATCTTAAAAATGTAGACATGCCGCGGCATCTGAGGGATATTCAGGGAACATCAACAGGCTGCGCCTAGGAGGTCATTTTATCCACACACATTCGAGTCTGCCAGGCACGTCAATAGAGCCTCCATCTTGGAGCGGTCGACTAATTCAGCTGCAAATCTCCTCAGCTTTGCGTCAGTGGACAGCCAATTGGATTGCAGGTTTTTGTCACATGGTTTACTTGACTTGAGTCACATAACGCTCCCTCAGCCCTAATCTTAAACATAGCACTGTATAATGAAGTGTTATCACTGATGTATATAATATAAAGACAGCCTCCTCAATGGAGTGGAGCTCTGGAGGTCCGCAGTTCGAGTCTGCTGCATTTTAGAGACGTGCAGGGTACATCAGGTTGACCTGTCATTTTGACAGAAGGCTTCAAAACAGCACAGCCTATAAATTCAAGGAGATGAGAAATCTGCAGACAAAACAGAAAAGGATCACAGCAGAGAGCTTCTTTATGAGCGTTTTAATTTTATTACAAGTTTGTGTTTTCTGTTACCAGCATTGCTTAGTTAATTCCATCAGACTAAGAATTACAGGGAAAACAGCAATATATTCACAACGTAATTTTGCCACATGTATTTATACCGAAATATTTGTTAAAGATTTGTTTGTTGTGTGGACATAAGTAGTAATATTTTATTTTCAGTCCTGATACAGTTGTGTGCTCCATTTTAACACGTATGTTTACATATTCATTAATACGTGCAAAATTATCCTGTTTCAAGTATATTATTGGAATGTATTATGTTTAAACAACCTGTTCAAAGTTTGGAATCAAATCATATTGGTCATTATTAAGTCATTCAATAATAGCACATTTAAGTAAAATAGACAAGACACCAAAAAAGTGCTTTATTTAGTATTTTAGGCACAACAATTCACTGATGAGACGTTGACCATTGCTTTTCAAATACAAGGCATTCTGCATATTAACAGTATTATAATATGGCTGTCTGTACTCTTCCAAGCCGACTTCAGTATTTGTGTTCATCCGAGGGACTTTCTAGGTGGGCTGCAGATCCTCATCTCCTGCATTCCCTCTACTATGCATGCTAAACAGGTAAAGGGCCCCTCTAACTACGTGCCTGTACCCCATAGACAGCCTCGGACCCTTGACCAGCCTGTGTTCCTTTCACCTTCCACTGTGCATTGCTGGGTAATATAAAGGTACAAGTAGTCAGTGTGCCTGTACAGTCAGGGGGAATGGCAACTGTACCCCAGTATGGGTACATGATTTGTACCCTTTAAAAAGCTGCATGTTATTATAAAGGTAAAAATATCATAGCCATGCCAGTGTAGCAGTAGTCATACTCCTGAGGGGTCAGCACAACGTGTATCTTTATTTCACTGACACGTTGAGTTACATTTTGATTTTGTGAAGCAGGTCTATTATGATAATTGTGATGATTTCATACTTTGCAGCAGCATAAAGCCCAGATCAGGGCAGCATTCTGGCTTGAATTGGGAGATCTGATCTAAACATCAGATGGGTAGCCTTTGAGTGGCAATGCCATTTGAGTGTTTGGCTCTAAAATCGACAATGAAATCCAGTTTTATCCTCTTTTATTATTCTTTATTGTTGTAGGGGAATATGAAATCAACATTTATATTCCTATATGTAAGCTTACACCATTTGTGTTATTAGTTTAGTATTTTTCTGTTTGTTTCTTATTCTAAATCAGAACTTTATCTTTCATACACAAATCTATTTTTTTTTTGGTTTTTAATGTTTGATATTAGTTTGTATCCTATGTTACATTGTGCCATTGATAGACTGGCCATCTAGCTCTGTGAAGTCAATTACTTGTGTTCTGTTTTGTGTGTTTTATTTACCTCATTTTTTGACACCCATTGCTCGCCCAGTCTGCCAGGAAAGGGGTCTCTTTCTAAATTGCCTTTCCCAAAATTTCTTTAATCTTTTCCCCTATAAGTGTATTTTTTTTTTGGTTTCTATTGTCTTCTTAAGGCATCAATGCTAATGGGGCTGTCAAAAACAATTCCCGTTAAAGCCCATGGCAGCACTCCTTGTGTGATTTTGGGCCTATACAAGATTATTGTTGCTGTTATGCATGTGATCTTTGATTTTGTTCGTATTATATTCTTTGGAATATTTGTGAAGCACTTTAAACATGAAAAAGATGTAATATAAATAACATAATAACAAGTCTTTGATAAGTATGCTTGTCATGCACACAGCTTAAGTGTATGGGATGAGGTTTCCAAATCAAACTGAAGTGAACGAATGTGGAAGTTTCCATTTCAAACCATGCAAGCACTTCTAGTTAAAGAAGATATTTGTTCATGTCAAAAATGCAATGGTTTACCCAAAATAACGACCCTCTTTAACTGATTTTAAATTACTTTTATCAGTTGTTTATTTGGGTGATTGGACCAAGTTCATTAGAAAACCATTCAACGGGTAGGGTCAGTCAGAGTATCTGTATGAAGGACATCACTAAAGAGGCTGGCGCTCGGCTCTAATGCGTGTAATACAGATGGCAGCCACACCAGTACTTGGGGCCGCTCCGGAACTTCAATTGTGTGTCGTTATTGCTGCTCATTACTGAATCATTTACACCAAATTGCAGCCAACATTTAGTAATGGAGTAGCCCGCCGCTAGAAATATTTGGGCCCCAGACAACTGGGTACATGTGGGCCCCTCTGCCTTCCCCCGGGTCCCCAAATGCACAAAAAAAATCAAGTGTGAAAGGGCCCCCTTCCGTTAGGGCCCCTGACCAGTATCCTGTTTGTCCGCCCCTGGCGGCAGGCCTGGAGTAGTACACTATAAATCTTGCAGGTGACTATTGTGGAACTCCAGTATCTTTTATTTTTATCTTAACTGTCTGCAAATGTTACTTGTGCTGCTAGTTACTGTACTTTATTTCCACAGAATTGTACCCAGCTAACACCAGCGGGTAGCAAACTGTAAATGCAGTAGACGAATGCTGTGGAACTCTCTGTTGTTCCCTGTTTCTTTGATACGAATCATTATGTTAAGTGTCTGCTTTAATTACTTTCTGGTATGGTCATTTTAGGCATCCAGCGTTGTCTCTCCCAGTTTCATTATATTGAGAATTAGATTTTATTTTCTTGTTCGCCATGTGGTGGGTTTGGCAACGCGCTGTAATCAGCGCTTGCTCCCAACTTCCTCCTCCTTCTCCCATAGCTTTCTACTAAATCTCTGATGTTCTCACTTTCAGCATTTTTATATCAAGCTCCTGAAGTTGTTACTCATTGTACTGTGAGTTTAGCAATTTTTGTGCTTGCAAAGTAATAACAATAACTGATTAAATTATTACATGTGAATTAGAGATGCTCCGATAAATCGGCCACTGATCTAAATTGGCCGATTTTCACAAAAAAAACCTCAAAAGCCGATCCATCCTTTCAGTTCCAGCTTTCCTGGGCTTTATGATAATTTAGTTGTAGTGCACCTTTACGTGAGGTATTATGGCTGGGCGGAAACAACTTCCGAGTGGCCCAACCTTTAGTCCTGCCAGAAATGTGGCGAAAACCCCAGAAAAACACATTTCGCCAGCCTTCCGAAATTCCTATATAAACTGCTACAGTCGTACATGTAATATTCTAATAACCAATTGGAATAGTTTCTCAGTTGTGAATTTATTTCAAACTTATTGGAAATAACAGGTGTTACATAAAGCCACTCCTACAACTCCTGAGTTGACTTAACCATAGACATAAATAGACAGACGCCGCATTCACTGTGATGCCCAGTTGACACGATACGTCAGCGCATCCGCCATATTGCGAGTGGCAAAAGTGCCATTTAAACGAATACAGGTATATGTGAAAACCGGGTTTTCTGATGAAAAAACAATAACGTTTAAAACAGTATCATTTACATACAACAGATTTTGGCCAAATCGTTTAAATGCAATTATTTATATTCATTTATACACTAATAATGGCAATTATTAAATAATCCTTATATATAACTAGCAGAATACCCACGCTTGGCAGCGGAGAAGTAAAAAGAAAAGGAAACATTTTAATAATAACGTAACATGATTGACAATGTAATTGTCTTGTCATTGTCATGAGTGTTGCTGCCATATATATACATACATGTGTACATATATACACACACACACATATACTATGGGGTGCCAAACAGGCAAATACATTGATTTTGTGAATATATAAAGTCGGCATCAGAATATATAAAGTCAAAACTTGAATATATAAAGTCATTCCCGAATATATAAAGTCAAAACTTGAATATATAAAGTCATTCCCGAATATATAAAGTCAAAACTTGAATATATAAAGTCATTCCCGAATATATAAAGTCAAACTTGTTTCTGAATATATAAAGTCAAAACCTGAATATATAAAGTCAGCGTCAGAATTTATAAAGTCATTCCTGATTATATAAAGTCAACATCGGAGTATATAAACTCACTCCTGAATATATAAAGTGAAAGTCAAAATCTATTGATTGAAACGACTCTGAACTGAACTAAGTTAACAAAAATGTATTCAGAAAAATAAATTAAAAAAACACTGTTCGGTTAATGTTTTGAAAGTGATGCATGTGCCCTGCCCAGGATTTTTTCCTGTCTTGCGCCCAGTGTTGGCTGGGATTGGCTCCAGCAGACCCCCGTGACCCTGTGGTCGGATTCAACGGGTTGGGAAATGGATGGATATTCCAGTGCTGACTTTGTATATTCCGACGCTGACTTTATATAGTGAAGTTTTGACTTTATATATTGCAGCGCTTACTTTATATATTCCGACGCTGACTTTATATATTCAAGATTTGACTTTATATATTCCAGTGCTGACTTTGTATATTCCAACGCTGACTTTATATATTTAAGTTTTGACTTTATATATTCCAGCGCTTACTTTATATATTCCGAAATATTCCAACGCAGTCTTTATATACTCAGGTTTTGACTTTATATATTTGGGAATGACTTTATATATTCAAGTTTTGACTTTATATATTTCAGTGCTGACTTTATATATTCAAGTTTTGACTTTATATATTCAGAAACAAGTTTAGACTTTATATATACCGACGCTGACTTTATATATTCAAGTTTTGACTTTATTTATTCCGACAGTGACTTTATATAATCAAGTTTTGACTTTATATATTCGGGAATGACTTTATATATACAAGTTTTGACTTTGTATAGTTAAATTTAGTCATCATTGCATAACTTTTTCTTTACCATAGAAATTTAAAGACTAAATTCAACTTCCATTCCTAACAAAGATACTTCTGGCGACTAAATAGAACCTACTTATATCCAAATTCGAGCTATTGAGCTGTCGTCTGCCTGCCTGAATAAGTCACCCTCGCTTCGCTCTTACTTTTTTACCGTTCATTTAATCATGGCCAGTGGCGGAAAAATTATAAAATGGAAGGAGGATTACACTGAGTATGGCTTTACCAAAACAATTATTGATGGCTAATCGATTATTCATAAAGCTTCAATTGGTGATCTGTTTTTCTGTGTTAACCTTATATTTTTTCATACTTCTTCTCAAACCAAGGTGGTGCGAGGGTAAAATGAATCGGGAAGCGCTGATCAATATAATCGGTGTACCAGGAAATCATGCATTGCCAGAAGTTCCCCTTTGTTTGTAATGCAAAGTGTGATTAAATGTGTGATTTTTAACGCGTTATGGAGCACATGCATCGAAGCTTCTCAGTTAAGAAAAGGAAACATTTTAAAAATAACGTAACACGATTGTTAATGTAACCTTTTGTAAGTAGTGCCTGGAAGATTCAGTGTGGAGAAACTGTAGAGACAGCGTGTGTATTAACTTGTGGATTTTTCTGTGAGTATTTGGTGGCAGCGTCACAAACTCGCTTCCGTAACACTGCGTTAGCTGCGGAGCTCAGCTCAGAGCGAAATGAGGTGAATGGGAGGGGAGATGATGACGTGACTCCCCCACCCGCCTTAACTGTCAATCCCCCACAAACACAGTCTCTCGGAATTTGCATAAGCACACCCCTTCACCTGCAATTTTAACTTAGTTACAAAGTGATCAAAACTCTCATTTATATCCTGCGTCCTCTCATTAAACTTGTATCCCGCATTACCCGTGGGCATGACAAACGCTAGTGACAGCCTGTCTATGAACTTAATTTAAACTTTAGGTTTACACCGTGCTTTGTTTCCGAAGTAGCAGCACTCATGAATATGGTTGTATATGTCACTCGCTCGCTTCTTATTGTTTCGCTGCCTTCTCAATTATATAATGTATGTTTTCTTCAGCGCTTTTTGGAGCTCTTCCTGGTTTTCTACGTACTGCGTTGACAGTCAGTTCACGTGATTACGTGAGAGGCGTGATGATGTCACACGAAACTCCGCCCCCACGGCTTTCGAGCTCAACTCCATTACAGTAAATAGAGAAAAATAGCTTCCAGTTATGACCATTACGCGTAGAATTTCGAAATGAAACCTGCCCAACTTTTGTAAGGAAGCTGTAAGGAATGAGCCTGCCAAATTTCAGCCTTCTACCTACATGGGAACTTGGAGAATTAGTGATGAGTCAGTGAGTGAGTGAGTGAGTCAGTCAGTCAGTCAGTCAGTGAGGGCTTTGCCTTTTATTAGTATAGATTTGATACTATTTGTATATATGGTGTTCGCAGCAATACCTCGAGCAGCCACAAGAGCAGCGGCCGCGGGAAGGATGCGTAGGAAACGAAGTCACATGACTGACACGGAACATAGACTTGCTAATGCAACCACACGTACACAACAAGCACAATAAACAGATGAGCAGCGTACGGCTACAAATGCTACTAACACTGAAAGAAATCGTGCAAATCGGACACAAAGGACAGATGAAGAACATGCGCTACAGAATGCTACTAACGCTGACAGACATCGTGCCAGCCGTGCACAAGCGACTGATGAAGCTTGAGCAGCCGCAAATGCAGCACGGGTTGAAAGAAATCGAGCAGCCCGTGCCTTGTGGCAACCGAAAAGGTCTATTTTAACCACAAATCAGTGCCATGATAACAAAATCATTTCAAGGACTTAACAAAACAAATAATTCTTTGCAGAGAAAGTATGGATTTCACAAACGCTGAATTTGTAGCCCAATTCGATCGGGCTCCCAGTCGCTAGTAATAATAATAATAATAATAATAATTATTATTATTATTATTAAATAATTCCTCCCATAGAAGTAACATTTCTCGGACTGCCTTCTTCCATCTCCGAAATATTTCTAGACTTCGTCCTGTTCTTACGCAACACAGTACTGAAATATCGGTTAATGCCCGAGTCACCCCACGTATAGATTACTGTAATGCTATTCTATCTGGCATCCCACAAAAACGTATCCATCGCTTACAACTTCTTCAAAATTCTGCTGCCAGGATAATAACCTGCTGTTCTAAATCCACTGAACATATTACACCTATTCTATCTCAACTTCACTGGCTCCCTGTTAACTACTGAATACAATACAAAATACCACTCTGAACATTTAAAGCTCCCCACAGTCTTGCTCACCCCTACCTCACTGATCTCCTACAGACTTGCACTCCTTCTCGCTCACTCAGATCCTGTAATTTGAGTGTATTCAGTCTGGCAATTGCAGCCTTAGTTTGTGGAAGGCAGGCACAACTAAAGCCATGAGTAGAAAATGATGGTTGTCAATTTCAAATTGTGTTTCCTCAATGTGCTCCTTGAGAAAAAACACATCATCTGAACTAATCTCAGCCGAACAAACTGATTGATCAAAGATACACTGACAGCTTGCCCTAATGTCGACTGTCGGATAACACACTCAGCTACTTTGACCACCTTGACTGTACCCTCAGAAGGAATCATCAGACCTCCTTTGTTTTTTAATGTGAGCAAGTGGTAGCTTTGATCATATGATGCCGGTACACCATCTGTTACCAAACTAGCACGGCACACATCACAGGACAGCTTTCTCAAAATCCCGTCTAAGGGCTACCTCCCACTGCTTCCTGAGGTGGATTTCTTTGTGAAATCTTCAAAGTTTGAGACATGTTAACAGCTAATAACAATCTACATAGTTATTCACTAAATATGTTTAGCCAAAACATTGTTTGGGGGCTCACTTGTGCACATAAATGCATAGCTTTGCTAGCTTAGCCTCGCGTAACTAAATTTAAAATTATAAAACGGGATTTTCTAATGGCCAAATATAACCAAAACAATTGTTCAGCTTTACCTATGCAATGTAATCCCCTGGGATCTTGTTTAGAGCTTACAGCAGTTTGTACAGTCCCAAGCAGCATATGCATGAGGCATTTTTATCCATTACTTCACTCAACAGCAGTGCCACTCGCAATATGGTGGTGATGCTGACGTATGATGCTGCTGGTCATGTGGCGTCTAGTAATTCTATGTCTATAGACTTAACAACCCTGAACTTTCCTGCAACCACCCATCAGGTCCCTTGCTGCCTGGTCTGCCTGTTTAACTGCCTGATTAATAATCCAACAGTACAGACCATGAGTGCAACAGCCCATTTAGCCTAGAAACTTTCAATGCACAATGTAGCACGTTATTGTCTATGTAGAAGTGGTGGTAGTAGTAGTTTATAATAGTGATTTTTTTTTTATTTATTTATTTATTTATTTTTTATTTTTTTGGTGACGGTAGGGGCCAGTACATTGTATCGGCACCTCAGTGGTGACAGCTGTGACTTTGACTACATATGAAATGATGTGATAATCAATTGTGTGCTGAGTCTTAGTTGTATTCCAGTTTCACCAAGTGAGTGTAAACGTGGGTTTTCACAAACAAATCTAATTGTTACACCAATGAGAGCTTCGTCACTGACCAGCGGTGTCTCCGCCCTTCTCTTCATACGATTGGTTGGCCCTCCAATAAGGCGCCACAATCCTACAGATTCATGGCTGTTACGAGGACAACCAATCAGCCATTGACACTCAAAGCAAAGAATGAATTAGAAAGACTGCATTTGATGAAAATTTGCAAAAATGTTTAAAAATTTCTTTAAAACTCAATCAGATTAAGTACCGATAGCTTTGCGTAACTACATAACAACCTTTTTGTCAAACGCAAACCTGCAGTTGATATTCTTTAATTTTGGAAACTCTGTGCTTGTATTTTTGAACTATTAATTGCAGAGTTCAGCAGTAAGGTACACCAATGCAGGTGGTGCAATAGTAGCGTTATTGCCTCGCAGTAAAAAGATCATGGGTTCACGTCCTGGGTCCACTCTGAATGGAATTTTCAGAGGTTTGAGTAGTGAGTAAAGTGCTATATAAATGTAAAGAGTTATTATTATACTTGATGATTTGTCCATTTCAAATTTTAAACGTTATGTTTTTTCACCAAATAAACAAAGCATGTAGCGCTAGGGTTCTCGGCCACTATACCTTCATAGTACTTCAAATTTGATCCAAATGTAATGTATGCGTCCCACCACCACCTTATTGTTTATGAAAAAGTCACTACTAATCACATATGCTTTAAAACAAACCTGTGTAAGCTCCCTCAGTGAGCAGTAGACATTGTATTCATGTTTGTTAGTCTCTGTTAGCGCTTGTTATGGGTTTGTGCACTCATAGCTTTGATAGCATTGAGAGTTATTTTCTTATTTTGTGAAATGCACTTTTGTGATGTTCCCGGGTCACATATGACCAAAATGTTAAGTTTTTTTTCAAAAGTGGAAAAAAAGTATTTCCACTACCTCAGATTCTGTTCAGTTATGGCCTTTTTGTTGTTGTTTTTTTTATGCACGTTTTGATGTGTGACCAAATTTAAAAGGAAGAAAGGATGACTGAACCTTACTTGTTTTTCAATACATTCATTTTTGTTGATTTGTCATTACCTGCTGCTTACTGGCCCTACTAAATTTCTTGGTGTGAAAGTCTGGCCCAACCGAATTTTTAATTGAGAAGCCCTGTATTACTTATTTTGTTCGTTTGTTTGTTTTTGTTTTTTAACAGACTTCCCACAGTATAAAGAAAGCAAGTCAAGGCTCGTTGTAGAAGTGAGCGAGAGATGAGCGGGATATTAGCCTCTACATTAAGGAAAGTGTAAAAAGGAATAGGAGAATTCGTCTTGTTAAGATTGTCAGCATCAAGACCAGACTTTTTTAACATTGGGGTTACAGAAGCGATTTTAAAAGTAAGCGTCACAGAGCCAGTGGTACATTGGTATGTAAATAAAAAAATCGGTCACTGGGGCAGCGGGCGTGGCAGGCGCGTCGGGCCTACGAGTGGCATCTTTGGTCCAATAATACCGCGGCTCACCAAATCTCGGTTTTTAGAAAATGTCTGCCACTTTATTGCAGTAATTTAGCTAGGCTTCATAATTGCATCAAACAAATTATACACCAAAGTATTGTTCTGAATTGGATACCCAGTACTGGTCTTGAACCCTCACATTTTTCACAACAAACAAAAACCATGGTTATGACATAGCGCAAGTCTGTGTTAATACTTTCATCTCCACCCTTATGCAATTGACACTCATGTGTCAATGCAAAGGTTCAGAAGCCAGTGTAGACCACTTGGCAGTAGGGGCATAGTTTCTAATTACTATATAAATTAAGATCCACATTCCCCCCTTTTTTCCCATTTATCTTTTTATGCTTTTAACCTCCCTTTTGTCCAGCATATCTTAATATGGAACACTACCTAGACTGGAAGCCAGTGCTCCATACCACTTTCCTCATTCTCGTTTTACTTTAAATGTAATTTGAAATTAATAAAAAACTTTTTTTTTTTTTTAGAGTATGGCCAGTACTTATAAGGGAGGCAGTGTACACATTATTTGGAAACATTTTTTCTTTTCATTGCACTTAATCATATTTTCCACTTGAATCCAGAGATCTCTCAATTTGAACAATACATATATAATATATATATACATACATGTAATACACACACACATATATGTGTGTGTATATATATATATATATATTGTCAGGGATGCCAGGGGCAACGACCCGGCCGGGACGCCATGAGGGACCGGATGTGGTCTACGCCCACTCTGGATCACGTGGGGGCCGCCTTCCTGGTCGCTCTGGGGGCCACGGGTTGAGGGCATGGAAGCCCTACCCTGTAGGGGCCCGTGGTCACCGCCAGGAGGTGCCCCAATACCTTGGGGACCTGTTACCCCAGTACTTCCGCCACACCAGGAAGTGCTGGGGGGAAGATTTAGGACGGCGCCCGGAGAGCAGCCGGGAGGACAGCCGGCACTCCTGCCACGCTGGGGCGTGGCCAGAGGAGGAATGCCGGGAACACCTGGTGCTCATCCGGGAACCATATAAAAGGGGCCGTCTCCATTCATTCAGGGCTGGAGTCGGGAGGAGGAAGGACGAAGCACAGAGGAGGTGTGGAGGCGGCCCGAAGAGAGGCATTGTGGCTAGGACTGAGTATTTTGGGGTACTTTGTGCACTATTGGGTCTTAGTGACCATTATTCGGGTCTGTGTGACCATTGGAATAATTGTAAATATTGTAAATAAACATGTGGTGGTTGAGAAACAACATGTCCGCCTGTCTGTGTCCGGGTTGGCTCCACAATATATATATATATATATATATATATATACACACACACACACATACACTTATACATTCTCAGTGTCATATGTAGTTTTATCAATCGTGTCATTCATATGCATTTCACACATTCTCTTCAACCATATTTCCAAACTCAGTCAAACATTGTTTAATACACTGCAGTCACAAAAACATCTTCAACATTATGGAAAACATACTCAAAGGCAGTTAAACTGTTGCAATTTAAAGCACTCATATTTCACTCCACACAAAGAGCATATACTGTAATCCCAAACATTCTTTCCCTATTGTTGAGCAGCAGTGCTAATCACTGCGTCACCATACTTCCCTGTCTTAACAGTGGTTTTGCACTCATCCAAGCTCAATATACATTCAGTATTTCTCAAAAACATCACAGCACACACCAATAATATTTTAATTCTTGAAAGAAATTGTCTTCGTTGTATGTTATTACTATTAAAAGAACACTTTTCCTAAGAACGTGATCAGGGTTCGAAGGAAAGATGTTTAGTACATGTACAAGTAGTTTTATGAGCAAAATTGGAGACATTTCCATTTACTAAGTATCACACACAGTCAAAACTCATTGTAACCCAAATTAATCCAGAGCACTAAAGACTGATATCAGAGATTTCTAAATTTTGTGTGCACATTTCAACCAATTACTTGAAAATTCAGGTTTCTTTTTATGACCCATTGCCGGCAATAGCCAATCATGCAGAGAAAAGGTCGCAACTGTTGCTTAATTTCAGGACGAAGCACAAGTCTTATGGCCACGATGCGAGAGTCAGAAAACAACTGTTTTTCCTTTTATGTAACCAACTGGAGTTTAGAACAGGAAAGTTTACAACAATTGTGTGCTAGGAAGAAAAGTAAAGCTTTAGTGTCCTTTTCACAATTTTTCTTTAAATCAGAACAAAGCAACAGATAATCTACATACTAAATAAAAACATTACAATATCACCAACGAAAGGGACACGACACAGTAAAGAAAAAAAAGTGAAACTTATTGATGTGCTTGTAATTAAACTTCAGTATACCATAGAAACATATGACAAAAAGATCTAAAAACAGTGAAGCAGCAAACGTTGTGAAAACCAAGACTTGTGTCATTCTCAAAACATTTGGCCATGACTTTAAGTACCAGACAGTCATACAATTTCCTTACAGTATCTGTTTATGTGCTTGTATTCTTCTTTTTGAGGACTGGTGCAGTTTGTTCTTTGTTCTCAAAATGATGTCCAGTATTTCAGTCCTCTAATAAACCTTTAGTACCTCCAGAAGGATCAAATGGGAAGGTAATTGTGTGTGTTACAATTTTTTCTATTCATCGAAAGAGTACTCCATTTGGTCCTCTGTTCCTTCCTTGCCAAGAGACAAATCAAGTAATAATTATGATGCCACCCTCCAACAACAACAACAACATTTATTTATATTGCACATTTTCATACAAAAAGTAGCTCAAAGTGCTTTACATAATGAAGAAAAGAAAAATAAAAGACAAAATAAGAAATTAAAATAAGACATTAGTTAACATAGAAAAGGAGTAAGGTCCCTCAAAATGTTTGTTTCAAAGTAGGGTTGCACCATAACAAGACCCAGTCCTCAATAGCCCTGCTTTATCGTCCTAAGGTAACTGATTGTTTAGGATGGTTTTCCTTCATGAAGTGCGTTGTTTTTCTGCTCTTCTTGTTATCCTTGCTGCCCTCCCTTTTGTCTTTGTGAGTTGCTAAGATTATTTCCAAATTTAGTTTACCACAGTGTACTTCTCTTGCAGCTTTACAAGCAGTTAAATTCTTTCTTATCAATAATTTAGGTGTATGATGCAAAATTTCATTCAGTTTGTATCTCTTATTTCAGTTGAGATGTCGTCAGCACTGCCAGCTGAATGATCTCATCAAGACCGTGGCACTAATCTTGTTTTCTATCAGGATAAATGCTGGCTACAGATTTGCGAGATAAAATTTAATGCATTAGTAAATATTTTCTCAGGTGATAGAAGCTTGAGAGGTGGCAGGCCTGGATGTTTTTGTCCCCTTGTGTGAAACTGCAAGAAAAAATAAATTCTGCTGATGCTTCGTGAACAGCTAAATAAGAACATCTTTGAAGTCCTGAAAATAAAGCATGCAGTCTCCAGTGCTTACCATCGTCAGACAAATGGGCAGGTAATTGTGGGTCTTTAATTTTTGTTGGAAGTTGTCGGTAACTGATAAAAGATTATTTGATAAATGTTTCTAAATTTCTTTGAAATAAACAGGATGGAAGAACAAATCAGATTCAGAAAATTGTCAATGAGAGCCACAATGACTGGGACCTCCATCTTCCTGCAGTTGTATAAGGTGTCAAAGCTGTTAGGCAGGTGAGTACACATCTTCTTCTAATGTGTTTCTCCTTTAATCAGTCCTAACAAAGTGCACTAATGGTGAACTTCTTATTACCACTCCATATATCTTGATGTTTCATCGACATCCACACTTACCAGAGGTTACAAACGCTTGTCCAATGGGAGACACTATTGACACTGGAGGTCCAGACACCAAAGTTAAAGAAATGAAGGTTTTGAATGAAAAGGTCAATGCTCTACAAAAATAGATTGATGATGCTTATGAAATATCACAGACTTTAAAGTTTAATGTTGTCTGCTTTTGTAGATTCTCATGAATATTGAGAGGCATGCCTTATGGGAACTGCAAATGAAAGACAGTGAAACTGCGTACAAACAATGCTGGGGATTCTGTCCTGATTTCTGAAAACCCCAAAAAGTAATGTCTGAAGCACAGTCTTGCCACCAACGGCCTTTTACCATATCCTGCATCTCCTCAAAAGGCATCGCCAATGTCATGAAAGACAATGGGACACACCATCAGCTGAATGGCTCACGTCTAAGGCTCTACTACAGATTGGAAAGTAAGGGTGTTACCTGAGTTTTTAATCAGCATAAATGTTTTTACCATAAATGCTGCTGTAGAAAGTGATCCAAGAGGATCCCTGTGGTATAGCGGGTCCACAGCTCACTGAGCAAAGGCCATTCATTTTTAAATAAATAATCCCCGCTCTCGCGGCGACTTAGCGAGGGGGCATTGGGCCATGGCGAGCTGCGGGACATTCGGGGGTGTGGGCATTTCTCACCGAGTGCACAGGTGAGGAACTGCCCACATCCGTGATTGCTCCCGCGGCTAATGCTGCAGCTGTCATAGCCCCTCGTCATTTAAAAGAAGCACGAGTCGGTCGGGAAGGGTTCGTTCGAACGAAAAGAGAAAAAGAGAGGACGGAGGTTACATGGGAGCGAGAGAGGAAGCAGGTTGGTGCGAGAGAGAGAGACACGCGGTGCGTGTACGTGGACGAGCGATCGAGCACTCATGGGCAGCTGCGAGAAGCCTGGGTGTTAGGCCTACACCCAGGTGTTGATGTTGGATGTCGCTCCCGCTGAGCGATCAGGTAGCGGGAGTGACCAGGGGAAGGCGACTGGCCGCGGAAGGCCGGAAGGGCAGCGGAAGTCGGGAGGCTTGATGTGTTCGTCCTGGAGACCAAGGAGTCCAAGTCTCGAGGCTGGGATGAGTGCCAGACCGAAGCCAGGGATCGGGAGGTCTCCAGTCTCGTGTTTGAGTGAGAAAAGGGCAGCTGCAGGGAGCGTCTTGCCTGTTGCGTGGGCCCGTATGGGAGAAGCAGGTGAGGCGCCAGCATAAAAGAAGGCACCGGGATTGTTGTTGTTTTAAAAGGTTGCTTCCACATGAAACGTTTTAACCTCTTTTTTAAAGGATTGTTTTTTTTTCTATTTGTTGATTTTAACCTCCACGTTTTTATTGGATTATTTATTGAACTCTTTGGGAATCACTGCACTTTATGGACACTTTGTTTTTGCTGTTTTTAATAAAAGCACTTTTGCACTTTATACCATCCCCTTGCTCAATTGTTTATTGCCTTCACTGACTAGCTCATCGGTAACATTACCGACGGTGTTGGGTTCAAGGGCTTCCAAAAATTAGACGGGAGCGTGGAGCCAAAACCCGCATAGTCACAATCCCATTATTGGTAACAAACCTTAATTGTTTTTAAATGTTTTTGGATGAACTGGCAAGTGCCATGTCCATCCATCACCCTTGGATTATTGCTTGACTAAAGCCAATTTCATTGTTCCTTAAAGACCAGCTTGCAGAGTGTATTTACTAATTAAATTCTGTCATAATTACTTCTATCTGTAGCTGAAGTACATCCTGGACCCACATAGTCACTCAGCTGAACTGTCAAAGAAAGAAATATCTGCCTTACATATGAAGACTTCTGGAGTCTTGGGTCAAACCAGTGCATGGATTCCAATGTAAGTGTGTTCATTTTTTTTGGTATTTTTACTCATTTATAGAACCCTCTAAGAAAACTTGCATTAAAGTTTACTTACTTGCATAACTCATTTTTTTATCTGTCAATTTGTTCTAGACTGGAAATGCCTGCTTCAGGATAGTACAAGAAGCTGCTCAAAGATATGTAAGTTTTTATGGTGTAACAGTAAAAAAAAAAGTTTAACACTGTTTTCTAACCAATATAACTATATTTAAACAAACAAATGTAAAGAAAAGAGAAACCACTAAAATACTATAAATACATATTTCTATAATACATAGATCCCTAAACTGATATCAGAATCGCACTTCAACAGTCTAAACCGGTTGACAAATTCATCATTTATCTTCATCAACAAACACACACCTCTTGTACTTGTTATTTCAATAAAGCTTTTTGTCGGCAGCATAAAATTGGAGTGCTTAGCTCCAGGGTTGCTAATTTGTGTGTGGTGTCACAGAAGAGTCCAAAAGACATCAAAAAGGTCTGGGGCAGCCACCCATATATTGTGCCCTGGCTGCAAATCAGTAATTTGTATGGAGTTCTGAACAGGTTTTCTTTGCCTTATACAATTTCTCATATTAGGAATTTGTTAGTTTTCACATATCCCTTGGGGTCAGAGCACAGGGTCAGCCATTGTATAGCACCTCTGGAGCAATTGCAGGTTAAGGGCCTTGCTCAAGGGCCCAGCAGGGTTTTGGCAGTGACGGGGATTCGAACCAGCAACCTTCGGGATACCAGCGCAGATCCTTAGTCTCAGAGCCACCACTCTGCCCTTGGAGTTGAACAGGTGAACTGACTCAAGGTGAGAAATATGGCGGCTTTAAAGGCAGAGAAAGGAAGCCACGTCATCCATGGGCCCTGGAAACCGGACGTGACATCACCCGTGGCCCAGGAACCAGAAGTGATGTCATCCGTGTGCCCGGAACTGTGTGGGATTTCCCATGGATGGTCTGCAGAGGATTGAGAGAGAGTTAGTGCAACTCGCCACCCACTGGTCTGACGTGGAACTACAATTATTCAGGCACTTTACCTGCCTCCCACTCACACGTGTGTGACAGTGGCTAATTCTGAAGATGCATTATATGTATGTGAACTCTAACCCTTTTTACCCGCATGTTGTACTCTGGGTGAGATACATTGAGGATATATTTGTGGTATGGAAAGGGTCAACTGAACAGCTGATTTCCTTCAATATCTTTTTAAATGAGTGTGATACAAATCTGAAATTTGTCTTAGTGGAAATATAAAATTTATATGCAAGGTGTGCTGAAAACGTAGACCGCAGAATGTGGAACGTAGTTCTAACAGTGGATTTCTCATCTCAAGCTGAAGATTGGTATCAAAGATTTGTGGACAGGGGATATGGGAAAAATTTATTAAAGAAGATTATAAAAGAGGCTTATATACCCAATAGAGATACATTGTTGTTCTCTGTATCAAAGTAAAAGCCCCCTCAAAAAAATGTAGTAATCCTTCTACCGTTGTGTGCCCAGACCTAAGTACCGTGTCTCCCGCACTCAGTGCCAATTATAAAGCAGACAGTTTAAAGGAAATTAGATTAAGCTATGAAATTTAAGTAAATTCTAACTTTAGAATGTCTAGAATATCTGAATGATTGGAAACTTACCATCAACATGAAGATGCACTATATAGTATATAATATAACTAGCTTTGAATATAACTAGGTAATTGAAAGGAACTACTCTGGGTGTCTCTCTCCTGGGAGGATTCATTTTGCCAATGTGTTCACCTCGCTTGTATATTAACGGTGGGAGGAAAAGTAAAAGAGATACAATTTTGCCGACATTAGCAGCTAAGTGACTTTGTCTTTCTTCAGAGGTTTCATTTTGCTGTCATACTGGCCTTGCTTGTGTATCCTCAGAGGTGGAGGCCTTACCCCAACTCCACCTCTCACTTCCAGGCCGGACAGACAGACACACACGCTTCCACGCATAAACGTTGTGGACTATGGTCGGCCATTAATCCCGGCCAATACCCCCAGGCCGCCAGAGGAATAATGAGTTTTTAGCAGTTTTTAAAGTGCTCCACTGTATTAGCTTGACAAATTTCTATCAGTAATCTATTCCAGATTTTAGGTGCATAACAGCAGAAGGCTGCCTCGTCACTTCTTTTAAGTTTAGCTCTTGGAATTAATAATAATTCTTTGCATTTATATAGCATTTTCTCACTACTCAAAGTGCTCAGCAATTGCTTTTGGCATTTACGGGATTCAAACCGGCAACCTTCCGATTGCCAGTGCAGATCCCTTTCCTCAGAGCCACCACTCTGCCTATCTAAGTAGACACTCATTTGAAGATCTAAGGTTACAATTTGGAGTGTAAGGTGTCAGGCATTCTGAAATATAAAATGGAGCAATATTATTTAAGGCTTTGTAAACCATAAGCAGTATTTTAAAGTCAATTCTGAATGGCACAGGTAACCAATGTAATGACATCAGAACTGGCGAGATGTGCTCGAATTTTCAGAGAGGGGTATCAAATGATGTTCACCTCCAGGTGGCAAATACATCCTTCAAGCCAAAGTGGTTGTTATGAGAAGGTGGACTGGTAAGGAAAATTATTATGAGTAGGTCTACTGGGCAGGGTCATTGTTGTGAGAAAGTCCACACGACCAGATGATTGTTAGGAGAAAAGGTACTGAGTGAAGTCATCATCATGAGAAACCCTGTAAAGCAAATGATTGGAAACGATATGAAAGGGGGATATTTTGAATTGTAATAAATGTAAGGCTTACTCAAGGCAAGGGGCACACTTCTTGAACTGAGACAGGCTTTATGTGCTCTGAAGTTGTTTCCTGTGCTGTGCAATAAAATCTAATTCTGACTGTCTTTCTGAAGACTCTGCTCAATTTTTCTGAAGAAGTTTTCTCCACAACATGTGCAACTGAGCTAATATATAAAATAATTTGGTGACTCTATATTGTCTGTCTGTATCAGGAACAAACAACGTGCTGTGTATAAATAAAGAAATGATCTCCTGGACTTCACAAGGTCTCTGGTGCTTCAGTGACAAGCCACAACAATATCTGTGATAAGGATTCACCACAATTCCCCCTCACACAAGGTTGGAGTAAGTGTCACCCAGGACGCTTTTTACCTCTTTACACATTACATGGATTACTTGTGTTCTGATGTATGCATTAAATTTACCTAATTTCTGACATTCATTACACATCCAACCTACCTGGAAGGGGATTTCTCTCTGAATTCCCTTTCCCAAGATTTCTTCCATATTTTGTTCCTACAAGTTTTTTTTTTGGTCTTATTAGGGAGTCAAGCCTTTGGGTAGGGGGCCTTATGAAGCCCATTGAGGCATTCATTTTGTGATTTTTGGCTATACAAGAAATACATTATTGTTGCTGTTGTTACAGCCTTTGCCTTTCTAAAGAACTTTATGATCACCATTTCCCTCAGACTGTCTTCCTGAAGGAATACTGTACCTCTGCAGTATCTGAAATACCAACTCTGCTGAGCCAGAAGGTGATATTGCCGACATTCCTCCAACTCACATCTGACCTGATGTGCCCCGGGGCCCCCCCCCCCTTTTTGTTTAGCACATGTCTTGGCACAGAAACTCTGTACCCAGTTCTCTGCACTGTCTCATAGACACATACACTCTGTAGATGACAGGCCTGGGTGACATCTTGTGACCCATCTCTATGCTTCCTCAACCTGTGAAGTTTTTCTTGAGAAGACTATGAGGGCATTACAGTGCATTTCTATATGCATCAGTTCCTCTCAGCACAGATGGCAGTGTATACTAGCGTTCTATGACAGATGTACGGGGTGGTGGTTTTGACACTTGATGAGGTGCAGCAGGTGGTGGGCTTCAAACTAGACGGGGTGCAGCAGATGGTGGGCTTAGCACAGTAGAAACTTGACACGACATTAAATGCCTTTCCATATCTGACTGTCGTATTACTGTTCTGTTACAGAAAGGGTGATGATTAATGTCCCTCGGCCCTGCATGATAGCCTGCACTGGCGCATAATGTTTGTAAGACAGGGAAAAAATATATATAAATTGAATGCAATTATGAAGAATATGATCAATTTACCCAAACATCTCAGTGTACAGGAGATTTTCATCCATCCATCCATTTTCCAACCCGCTATATCCTAACTACAGAGTCACGGGGGTCTGCTGGAGCCAACCCCAGTCAACACAGGGCGCAAGGCAGGAAACAAACCCTGTGCAGGGCGCCAGCCCACACAAACACCCGCACTAGGGACAATTTAGAGTCGCCAATGCACCTAACCAGCATGTCTTTGGACTGTGGGAGGAAACCGGAATACCCGGAGGAAATCCACGCAGACACGGAGAGAACATGCAAACTCCACGCAGGGAGGACCCAGGAAGCGAACTACAAAGGAGACTGCAGAATTTGTAAATGAAGTTAATTTTATTTTACATTTATTTATCTGGCCAATGCCTTTATCCAAAGAGACAACGTTTATTTTTCCAGTTGGAGTACAGGCGGGTGAGGTGACTTGCTCAGGGTTACACAGTGCACCAGACTGCCTGTTCATTTGAGTAAAATATTTACAGAAT
Source organism: Polypterus bichir lapradei (assembly GCA_026402145.1). Taxonomy (NCBI): domain Eukaryota; kingdom Metazoa; phylum Chordata; class Cladistia; order Polypteriformes; family Polypteridae; genus Polypterus; species Polypterus bichir. The sequence continues at coordinate 231,445,128 of JANRMT010062791.1, read as the reverse complement.
AAAATATCAAACTAAACAAACCTTGCTCTATAGGCGGAGAATGAACTGGTGTGAAGGTTTAAGGCCAACATACCTTTTAAATGCAAAGCGTTTTTTTACGTGAGGAGCCATACGTGACTCAATCTCTGCCCTGACAATTGTTTTGTGGGTGGAGCAAACGGGGCAATAAAACGGTCGTTGGCAACAAGTGTTGAATTCTTCCTGTGCTGGCTTTAAATTAGCATAACAGACTGAGATATGCATTTAAAACAGAGAATAATGTAGATGAACACCGAACATTTAAACTGTCATTTTGATACGACTTTGTCACAGTTCTTCAAAGTGTTAAGACGCTTTTACAAGTTAGAGGAGTTTAGAAAAGACATTCAACGGAAGATTAATTTGAAATGAAATTTAGAGGTTTATTATGGCTTGAGCAAAACGGAAGAACTAAAAAAAGGGTTACGAATATTCTTTGATGTACGAACTTCAAAGGAAGAAGGGCGGAAAGGCGACAGACTCAGACACCGCTTTAGGGGATACAGTCCAGTCTGGAGTTAGGTAAGGTGCTACCCTCAAGAGGAACAATTGCTTTTACAAAGAGAGAGAGAATAACCTTAAGGTTAAAGGCAATAAATCTAGCATCTAAAAACACTTCGAAATGAGTTCAGGATTTTAGGAAGTAAAACGTTGTGACTACATATACAATAATAATTTCGGGCGACTACACGTTAATGTTTGATATAAAGACACAACTAATATAAAACACTTTCAACAGTGCTCCTTATAACGCTCTCACAAAATAAATGAAATCAAGGTCAATACCTAACTAAGCATTAATACGCAAAAAGCTACATATTAAATATATTAAACTTTAAACATGATAAGCAAGATTGTGCAGCACGAGAAAACAATAAAAGGTTTTCGGGTGAAAATATAGCTAAGTGCAATAAAAGCTAACAAAGTTTAAAATGTCCAGCTAGACAATATTAGCTACATTGCATAGGTTTCAGTTACTGAAAATTCTGATGAGATCTTGCCTAGTAATCGTACAAAAGCTTTTGTATCGATGTAACCTTTAAACATGTAAAACTAATGAATAACTTTTGTATATGGTGGTCCAGATCTAATTATGCAATTTTCATTACGTTATAACTTATTAAGATTATTACATAGAAAATCACCCGAAAAATCCCGGACCATCGAGAAGTGTGCGAATTGACAACATGAAGAATCGTCTTTCAACCGAACTGGAATCGTCCCCGCATAAATCAAAGTCATCCAGACGATCTGGATCTCCATAATTAGATACAGACCATCCTGTATATATCGTTTATTGGTTCACGTAACCTACCGCTCCAAAATTGTTACATTAGCAAATCAGACGAATACGTTACAGTATCTGCAATAAGACTGGATGGGCGGGTTAGGAAAATGGACGGACTGCTATTTAGAGTAATAGCTATAAAAGGATTATATTACCACTTCGACGAGGACTTTTATTTTGATACAGTCATGTATCTGTGGAACAGGAAGGTTTTTTTCTGTTCGCTTCAGGCAGCGTCTCTGTAGTGGAAACATTGCACGAGGAAGTTACAGCGGTTAGTGGTCATCTGGAAGAGGTACGTACTCGAATAAAAATGTTTGGGTAAAATGGGGATGAACCGCATTTTGGTTTCTAGTCTTAATAGCTCTATTTAAATGTGTGTCCATGTGCCTCTCTTCATCTTAAACATTTTCGATTAATATTTTAGCGGACCGCTTTAGTGGGGTAAACGAAATGAATGTAACATTAAATACTTATTAGAGTTTGAGCCAATAATCCGTTTATTACAAATGTAAAAATCGGAGCAAGCACAGAACTGTTTTAATCAGATTACTTTCCATTAGTAGAAGGAAGGTTATACTCTTAGGGGCTCCGGTGTTTCTGACACGAATAACTTCGCACCTCACTAGGGTGTTACAGTAATAACAGCTCCTCAAATTCGCTCCTCTGTCTGCAAGTAAAGCTGTACTCACGTGCTCTCGAACAGACGGTAAACTCGAGTTTCCGAGGAGGAAATTCCACGAATGCCCTAGGAGCTCAGAGCTACAAGTCAGACGAATAGGAAAAAAAAAGAATTGTTGTGACTTAGCGCTGACCTTCACTTTTGTCAGTTATATAAAGTAAATATAATCTGGTCAGCTCCAAATGAAATATTTTGGTGGAAATGCTTTTGGAGCAATGCATATTGGATTCGTTTACTTTTGCTGTTTATTTCTTTGACAAATGCAGTGTATCTTTAATTGATTTTTCCCCAAAAATGATCAAGTAACAAATCAACAGCAACCTTGCGTTTCTCCGAAAAGTCCGACCGCAAATCAGTGAACTAGCTATATGGGGAATATGACACACCACAACTACGCCCGAGGTTACCAGATTTAACAAGCACTTCACAGTCCATTCACAGTCAAGATCCCACCCAATCCTAGAAAAAAAGCTGCGAACGTCACTCCTCTGATTGGTCAATTAGTCCATCATTTGTACGAGTAGCCGGGGCCATGTAGTTGAATTTTAAGACCATTATATGTCAGAGGATACAACTCACAGAAGGAAGCCTATAAAATGGATATATTTTAATACATTAGTAGAAAGAATGACGAGAGCCGATTTGGCTACTGTTTTTATTTTCCTTTTCATTTGAAACAACATTACCGTCAGTGAAGAGCTGGGCACCTAGAGAGGAAAAAAAGGTAAGGAACCTAAAGTTTGGGCTTTATAACTTTTTATCAAGCATGTCGGTGTAGTTATAGCCTTTTAACTTTTATTCTTAGATGAACGATTTGATATCGCTAAGCCAAAGACCAATATAATTACAAGCTTCATGGAGAAATACAACGCATTTTGTTGCACCAGGAAAACAAAATGCTACCAAATACGTAAACCGCTGTAACAGTTTAACAGTTTATTATAGATAGATAGATGGATAGATAGATACTTTATTAATCCCAAGGGGAAATTCACATTATAAGTGTTGTAGTCAAATAAAAAAGATTATGCCGCAATCGTAAACCTTTGTATTCTCTCAAAGATTTGAAGCAATCGGTTGTTTTACATCAGGAGTATCTTTCCATAACTCCTAATACATTTTTTCTGTTTTGAAAATTTTGTTTATATTTTCCTCCTAAACGTTTTCTACCAGTAGTTACTTTATGTGCTGCAGATATTCCACCCATTGGTTTGTTTTCAGCACCCATTTGTGATTTTCTTTTTTAGACTCTTTAATCAGCCATAATTAGTCAACTGCCACTGCATTACCCAGTTTGATCAATAATCAAACCAACAGGTCATTCGTTGAATGAACTGTAACAATCTATAAAATTGACATGTTTTACACTTTAAATGAAGGAGGTTGTGTGACAATGTGTGGATGGAAAGAAAAATAACTGCTGGCAAATATAAATAAATAGACATTTTTAGTATTTACAAAATTGCTCACGGTTTCAAAAAAAAATAGCCCAAAATGAGGAGTCACACCCAAGCCTTTTTTTCCCACGCACAACAGATTTAAAAATAGCCTAAATGGGTGTGAAAGTAGACAAGCTGGCAACTGTGAGGTGAAGTTGAATTAATGGATAGTTGTCATTATTCGAATCAGATACCCTCCAATAACCCTAATCTTAACCACAGTGTAACTTGGCAGAACTCTGGGCAAAATACTTGGATATGATGCAGAATTCATAGTTGACTCGATGATTGCCCCAGGCTCTGTGGCAGCAAAGCAACCCAAGTCAGAAACACATCCGTCACCAAGGTTCACAATTAGTATGAGGTTCTTCTCCTGAAATGTTGCCTTCAGTTTGTACCAAACATGTTTACTGTTGCTGTGGCCAGACAACTCCATCTTTGATTCATCCGCTCAGAGCATATGGACACAAAAATGTCCTTCATGTACTCGCATCTTCCTTTGGTTTCAGACTCTTTTTCTTTAAAGTTACCAGTTGGTGCAACAAGATGTCCACCTTCATCTGAACTCCTGACTCCCTCAATGTATTTAAAAAGCAATCAAAAACCCACCTGTTTTGTGAATATCCTAAAATTGATTTTATTCAATTTTATTGGGTGTTCCTGTTTACGCTGAATTAGTATGCGCCTTAAGTCCCGTGATGTCAAGGCCACACTGACAATAAAACAGAGACATACGTATATATGATATTTGGAATTATTCATTTTATGACCTTACAGTACATTTCGGAAAACGTTGTGGCATGGATGCAACATTATTCATATTCATTCGCGTACCTTCTTGCGGTTGTAATCAATGACTGCGTTTGATCGCTGCCAGGTCAACTTGTTATAGCACAAGCAACTGGCCATCTGCGTGCTGCTGCTAGCACTGAATAAGCTCACGCCTTTTAGTGTCAGCACGCAGCACGGAGGTTAAAAAAAAAAAAAAAAAAGAAGAAATGGACAAATATATGTGACATTTTGAAGAAATCATTGTGTGACCTGAATAGTACCAATCAGAAAACATCATCACACCAATACAATATTATTTGAAAACGAACAGATCGGATGTCAATTTGTTACTTGTAAAAGTTAGCTTTTTTTACTTTTATTTTCTCAGTCTCATTCACGCTCTCCCTTCCCTCCTGATCTGACCCTAACTAACTAACTAACAGCGCTAGCATAAATTCTCAAGAGACCACGGCATCGCATCTCCAGGATGCTTTCATTTCAGATGCTCATGCATTGCGATGGTGCTGCCGTGAAAAGAAAGCTCCGCTTTACATAATCTGCATTCAACTTTTTTGTCTTTTTTGCTGAAGTGCTCCCTCACTTTAGAAAGTTTCTGTCTCAGTTTTTTTCCCATCTACCTCCCCTTCCTCTATCTGACTCGCCATTGCAACCACGTTTATTTTCCTTTACATTCTTCTTCTCCTCAGATGTTCTTCTTCGTTGGTAGGACTGTGTGCAGTCTTGACAAACAATAACAAACAATACGGCCCCGAGATGTTCATGTAGAGCATTGCAGTTACAAAAACCAATGTGGTTCTTTGTGACTGGAGCTTCTATTAAAGGTTCTGTTCATGATGCGTCGACAATAAAAAAATCTGCGTTGACGATTTTTTGTTGTCGATTACGTCAACTAATCGTTGCAGCCTATATATATATATATATATATAATTTTTTTTTTTTTTTTTCCTTTTGTATAGTCAAAAGTACAAAGCCCCCATTTTCCTACAGAGTGACTCAGCTGTTAATCTTGTATAATGCTGATCCGTTCTAGAAATCTTGGCAATTACCCCTGATGCTCTCTAGGTTGAAATTTAATTTTTTATGTGAGGCATAACCTCTTAAAACTACATTAAGCAGTTCCCTAAATATTCCAGCAGAAGTCTCTCTTAGAAAATATTAATTTGTGTGACTATGAATGTTTTAAAGAGACCAGCAAGCATTAATGGATTAAGGTGCATGGTCAGAGACCACAAAGCCTAGTGTTTGCAATAATAAAGGGTAGCATGCTTTCATAGGTGGTATTCTTTTCTGCATGCAGAATGCAGCTTGAAAATGTATGCATGTACAATTTTTATATATGCTAAGCCTTAAAAGTTATAAAGTTTGGCATTTTGCTTTTTATTTCAGTTACTTGTAACACAAACATAAAATGATGCATATCACACAGTCTTGACATATCAAGAGGATCTGAAGTGCAGCCATGCCTGCTTTTGCCCTCAAACCAATGTGTCATTGGTCTGCTGTTAATTATTGGTATCACAGACCTATTGATCTTCTTCTTCTTCTTCTTTGTTTGTTTTTCTTTGCAAAGGAGGGAATAAAAGATGAGAGTGAAATGTGCAAACTTCTCCTTCTTGCCCCTCTAATTTCATATTGGTGGCTTCTTTTTTTTTTACAGAAATAAAGAGGACGGTGCCATTGCTGGTGTATGAAATGGAGATGAACCAGGCTGTTCTGGAGTGTGTAAAGCAGGAGTTTAAATGTGAAGAGGAGGACACCTCCGGTGGCAGGATTAAAGAAGAGGATTGGGAGAATACAACCGTGCAGAATGGCCTGTTTTTCATGAATACCACAGAGAATGGAAATGTGGTCATTAAAAAAGAGGATGAAGAATATGTCAGTGTTAAAGAAGAGCCGGAGCAACAGCCTGAAGGGACTGATTTAGCGAAACCTGAAATATTAAACAGAGTCAAGGAAGAGGACCTTAAATCAGAGCCATTCTTTTCAGATGAAGCAGTAACAGGTTTAGGCTTCCCCCAAAATGGACTCTCCTCACTACAAGATCATTCTGTCCAGGAGAAAACAGAATCATTAGAGCAGGACACGAAGAAGACGGAGAAAACGTCATGTTCTGAAGAATGTAAGTGCTAAAATAAGTCCTGTAGTGTAAGACTTGAGGCTTGACCTGAAAGGCCCTCACTTGGGATATGGCTCAACTATGGTCTTTTTTTTTTTTTTTTTTTTTTTTTAAATAATGCTTTGTAAATCTTATTGACTAGGAAACACTCAGATATCTGGTCCTCAAGGAAAGATGGTTCATGCACTTCTTTTCCTTCTTACTATTAAATTGATGTTCTGACAGGTGCTCTTTAAATTCATGTCACTCACTTTGTACCTTGGAGGCAGTCTGGCAAGGTGATGGGCCGCAGTGCTAGCGAGCTGTTCAATGGCTTGATATTCTGGCTGACCCCTCGCTTTAATATGTGTGGCAGTGTCCTGCTGTCTCATCTGCTTTTGGATTGACACTGAGTTGAGCAGGCAGATGTTGTTGTTTCTTGTTGTATAATGGTGTGAATGACTTTGTTTTGCACTTGGAAGGTATGACTTTTGGTTTTGATGAAAACAACTAGTGTGCTGTAAAGACCTGAGCAGAGGCCAGTTTGTGCAGACACTTGTCTGCGTTTGTCACACTTGTATTCCGCAGTTGATGCGTATCTGACTTCTGGTCCTCTAAGAAAGGTGGTCCACATGCTTCTTTTTCTCAACTTTTCTTTTGCAATTTGCCGTAGAACAACATGTGAACCCTGAGAACTTCCTGTAGGTTGCTGCTAGCCACATTTAGTGAGTACCAGAAAGTTACGCACAGCAGGGGCCAGGGCTGAGGCCCTATATAAGTAATTCCCTCTTCCTATCACGTAATCCACCTCTGCAATTCACTTCATGTTCAGCAGCTGTTACTGCTGTTCTTTTTCTCTCGTCTATGTTCCCATCTTGATTACTGTAACTATGCAGTTTTTCCTAAGAAAGACACAAACCCCAATAACTTTTTTTTTTGAGTTGCCACCAGCCACATGTAGTGCTTCATCAGCGTGTATCATGTCATAAGCTTTCAGTTAAGACCAAGATCAAGATCCTGCTCCAGTAGTTTGTGAGTAATCACGTGACATACAGACACAACCCTTAAGTTATTTTTATATATATTGTCACACATGTGTGCCTGAGGTGCCTGTATGTCACCTTCCAGGCTGAGACAAGGTATGCAATAATACAATATAATTTATTTTTGTATAGCCCACAAGAAGTGCCACAATGGGCTTTAACAGGCCCTGCCTCTTGACAGCCCCCAGTCTTGACTCTCTAAGAAGACAAGGAAAAACTCCAAAAAAAACCCTAGTAGGGAAAAAAATGGAAGAAACCTTGGGAAAGGCAGTTCAAAAAAGAGACCCCTTTCCAGGTAAGTTGGGCGTGCAGTGGGTGTCAAAAAAAAGGGGGTCAATACAATACAATACACAGAACAGAACAAATCCTCAATACAGTATACAAATAAATATATTACAAGTACGGAGAAGAATTTAACAGTAGATATTACATAATATGATTTGGATTTGTTTAGAGTCCTAGAGACCTCGGCCATCCAGCTGCCTCCACCATTGGCCATTCCACAGCTGAGACAGTGCTGGGCCAGCCAATTCGATGAAAGGACCCACCTGGGCAATAGAGAGTCCCGATATTAACAATACCATCTCTTTTCTCTGAAGCTACCCAAGGAGGGCACCTATGCCATGCCCTACACTGAACTGAACTATGCGTCTTCCGGTCAGGACAACACAAATTTGGTGTTTCTGTCTGACAAACACAGTCCTGCATGATGGAGCTCCCTAACTCAGACCTGCTTTTGAGAGCTGATAGTTTTGAGAAGCCACTGAGGCTGAAAACAGAGAAATTGTGCCTAATTCCTGTTATGCCAGTGTACACTTGTTTTTCTTGTTTGTTTTGGGCACTGGCAGTAAATGGAGTGACCCATCTGGCACTTCCATCTTTCCTTTGGTTCTCTCCGTCCTTATTTACAACTCACAATAGATAGACTGTGTGTGTATGTATGTATGTGTGTATATATATATATATATATATATATATATATATATATATACACACTAGACATTAAGCCCATTACAATAACAGGCGCTAGAACAGTAGTGCATAAACATTAGTAGGAACACTCTATATTAAATGGCAAGGGACCATGACATTCTGTTTCTTGTCTTAATTTTTTTTGTCAAAAATATTTTTGCAAGAAGCCTAAAGTAAAATAATAATAAAAATCAAATAGAAATGTATATGACAATACAGTAAGTATAATTAATATTGTCTTAGTGTAAAACTTTGTAACAATCTGTAAGACACAATATCTGAAGAAGATATTTAGGAAAAATTTTCTATTTTTTTACATCATGAAATGTTTCTATAAAATTTCATTACAGACAACATTTCTTATAAATATTCTGTCTGAGTTTGGCAACAGTTTTCCTTGATCAGGACCATCTACAACCTTAACAACATCTGGAAAACTTCTAACTCTTGATAATGCAATATATAACTGACCGTGGCTGAATACTGGTTCTGGCAAGTAAATGCCAACTTTTTCTAAGGTTTGCTCTTCTGAGTCTTTCTCTTTTAGCGTTTTTCTGACGGTCATTTTCTTTTTCTTCAATCGATCTGTTTGCTCGTATTTTTCTTTGTCTTTCAGCCTTTCTTTTGTTGATGTTTACTTGTTGAGCTGACCGTTCTTCCAGGAGATGTTGCTTATATAGGATTTGATTGTCTTTGTCTTTTGTCCTACTTGACGTGTCCTTTTTTTGGTGGCATGTTGTTAGTAGATACGTCCGTAATATTTTCTCTTATAGTAATACTGGCTTGTATGTGGCTGTAATATGCGTCACTTTATTGTGTGTCTTTAATTTTCTCTCGCAGTAATACTGGTTTGTATTTCCGTAAAATGCCTGTAATTTTCTCTGACAGTAATACTGGCTTTGTTGTCCGTAATATGACTTTAATTTTCTGTCACAACATTGGGCAATCAGCAGTGTCCCCAGCAACTGATTTAATGTGTGGCGTGTAGCTGATAATCGTGCCTGTGGCGTCTCCCCAGCAAGTACTGTTTAGTTCCACAGCAAGTATTTTAATCTGTGCTGGCGTGCAGCTGATAATTGTATGTGTGGTGTCTCCCCAGCAACGGATTTTATGTGCACGGCCGCGAATACCCAATCAGCACTCTCCCCAACAATGTTGTCCTTTATTTCTTATCGTGCGTGGCCGTGGCAAGGCCATTCACTGTGTGCCCAGCTTCCAGTGTGTGTGTGTGTGTGTGTGTGTGTTTATATAT
>JANRMT010062791.1:231371363-231435147 GCA_026402145.1 Polypterus bichir lapradei | reverse complement strand
CAGATGAAATGATACCAAGCTAGGGGCATTGATAGATATTCTAGTTATAGTAGGACCTGGACAGCACACCAGCTTAAGCAGATTTGTGGAAAATGAATTTTAATGTCAGTAAATGTAAAGTATTATATGTTGGAAGTAAAAATGTGAGGTTTGAATACACAAAGGGGAGGTCTGAAAATCGAGAGTACACCTTATGAGAAGGATTTAGGAGTCATAGTGGACTCTAAGCTATCGACTTCCCGACAGTGTTCAGAAGCCATTAAGAAGGCAAACAGAATGTCAGGTTATATAGCACAATGTGTGGAGTACAAATCACAGGAGGTTCTGCTCAAGCTTTTTAACACACTGGTGAGGCCTCATCTGGAGTACTGGTTGCAGTTTTGGTCTCCAGGCTACAAAAAGGACATAGAAGGACTAGAAAAGGTCCAGAGAAGAGCGACTAGGCTGATTCCAGGGCTACAGGGGATGAATTATGAGTAAAGATAAAAAGAGCTGAGCGTTTACAGTTTAAGCAAAAGAGGTGACCTGAGTGAAGTGGTTAAAATTATGAAGAGAATTAGTCCAGTGGATCAAGACTGTTATTTTAAAATGAGTTCATCAAGAATACGGGGACACAAACATTAGGAAGTTTTTCTTTATAAAGAGGACCACAGACACTTGGAATAAGCTACCAAGCAGTGTGGTAGACAGGAGGACTTTAGGGACTTTCAAAATCTGACTTATTTTAGACAAATTAAGTGGATAGGACTGGTGAGCTTTGTTGGGCTGAATGGACTGTTCCTGTCTAGATTATTCTAATGTTCGAACCTATGGCAGCTATTTCCTGTTGTCATTGATGAGAATGGAAACCAATAGCTGTATTTGTTATTGCAATGTTCAAATGATTCTGTCCAGAATAGAGATGGAGTCAGGCACCTGAGACCTGAATTGTCACTTATCATGCAATAATGTTGTTGAACAAACTAAGCGAACATTCACAGCAAATGCAAATATCGCATGTGACCTGCATTTCCGACAATGAAGAAGGGTTTTGATATGTCAGGATGTTCCACCATTTGGCTTGACCTCTGGCAAACATTTTATTCCATGTACCAAGCACTTGGTTAACACATTGTGGGATGGGTGTGTGCTGTGGATTTGTTGCTCACAATGATTCCTGTATGCAAAATATCCTGCTCCATTTTCTGATCTTATGACATTTGCCAGGAAAACCTCTTTAATAATCTCTGGAGAAACAGATTCAGAGTATTGACATTCAAGAGCTTTACATCTCTACATAGTGGCCATTTTAAGCTCCAGATGAATGAGATAACAGTAAATATTAATTTCTTTAAAGGAGGGTATATACTGAATTGGAATGTTTTGAAAGAGATACAGGAACTTGGGGAAAATAGTCATTTTAGTGACATTAATTATTTCACCATAAGAAAGATAAATATAGAACCACATCTTAACATCTTGTTTTTAATATTTTCTGAAATTATGTTTAAAGAGTTTATTTTGTTTTTGTATAATAATTATTTTAGGTTTTTATAGTGTTCAGATACAGTCCGTGAAAAGTGGATTAGCCTGGTCTGGCATACAAAAGATTGTGCCAGAAAAGATTAATTAAGAAGCCTTATGAAATTCCCCTAATATTAAATATAAATGGAAAGATAAGTTTGACTTTGAGATATAAAGCACTATTTCACTGGCATAAAAGGATATTTGCTGTTCAGGCCTTTCCATTATGATCCCATCTATCTCTGTGTGCTTCCAGATATGGATTGTTGTCACTAGCAATCACAAAAAGCATTGATAATAGTTGGCACCCATGTTTTGGTCCATGTTTTAATGTGAAATAATCCACATTTATCATTTTTAAGTGGGCTGAGGCCTCTAAACTAGTGTAGAACAATTTTATCCATGTAGATATATTAGGGCCAAACTCAAATTTGTGCAATATAAAGTGGTGCCTCATACTTTGAACTTTATTTCTTTTAGGAGGCCGTTTGAACTCTGAATTGTTTGAAGTCTGAATCAATTTTACACATAAGAAATAATGGCAAGTGAATTAATGTTTCCAGACACTAAACAATACCCATTTTCATAAACTTAAACAGTAAATACACATAAATTAAGGTAAAATAACACAATTAAATGCCCTAAATAGTAAATTAAAATTTGAAAATAATAAATAAAACATGTAAATACTGTGTATTAAAATGAAAATCGCATTTACAGTAGCTTCATGCTTCGTGACAAGTTCCTTTTCCCTCAGTCGTCAATACTACAACCTTCCTCTTAGGCTTTGCTGCTTCCACACTCTTCCACACACACAGAGGTGTGAGACACAAACACTAAAAACACACAAGAACGTAACACAAGAAATGCTTCCACAGCGAGAGCGAGAGACGACTTGGGCACACAACAAACGACATTTATGCTCACTGAGTAAGCGCCATCCGTTGCTGCATTTTTTCGCTGTGCACTCAGTTTGAACTCCAGATCGAATTTCTCTCAAATTTAGTGTTCAAACTCTGGAACATTCAAAGTTAGAATCATTTGAAGTACAGTATGAGGCACCACTGTAGTTAAATAGATATCCCCACTCAACTTTGCCAAAAGATTTTTCTGCATTCAAAGACACTGAGGGTTCTTGGAAGTAAAGGAGCATTTAACTTATTAAACAAGCACCAAAGATTGAATGCCTTTATTAAATGCAGCTTCATCTTTCAATTTTTTAGAGGTGAGAACTTTATCTGTTCTTTTAGCTAATTTGTTTTTACCGCTTAGCTTCATTCAATGATGCACATTCTATTAATGTTTTTGATAAAATTTTATTCTATCTCAATAACCTTGCTATACAAATGTAATACAAAATTGGCAAACGGTGTGACAGGCCTAACAATATCACCAGGCCGATCGGGACTTTATTACATCTGCCTCCAAAACAGACCTCAACCAGGGCAGCCTGACCCCAAAACACAACAAGCAGGCTTTCTGGCCTGCACAAGCTCAAAATAGAGCTTGGGCTTTAGAAGTTCAGAAATACTTTAAATGTTTAAAAATGGCCAAGGATGAATGTAAACCTCAATCTTGAAGACAAAAACAAAACAATGTTCCTCATTTTTAATGATTTATGTAGGTAATTAAAATGGAAAGAGAAATGAAAAAAGACAACCCAAAGCTAACAAGAACAGTTTGAAATCCTGAAACAGACAGAAACAAAAATTAAAAAAAAAACAAAAAAAACAGAACCATCTAAAAGCTACTCATGAAAAATGTTGTAAACTCCACAAACCACAACACTGGGTGATGCTCTGAAGGATGTAACTCTTCCGCCTGAATATAAACGCTGAGGGTGGTCCTTCAGCAGTGGTGTCAGGGTGGACCCATCTGTTTGGGGTACCACCCATAAATTACAAGGAATGTAGTCAGGAGGCATGTATACACAATACATAACTACTAAATAATATTTAAATAAAACAGTAACAATGTAAAATGAATTATAAGAAAAATATGAAAAACAATAACTCAAAAATAATGTAAGTGACAATAAAAAGAGAAAGGTTCTTCATCCAGGGAGCAAGCCCATACTAAAATATATTAAAACATTGTTAAAAATAATGGTGCTACCAGAGGTGAAAACATTTGATAAAATTCCAGTGGAAAGCCATTTGGGCCTGTAGCTTTCCCACTTTGCAATGGGTTTATGGCTTTTTGAATTTCAGAGAGCCTCAGAGGTTATGAACCTCTTTGACAGGCATTTGTATTTTAGCAAGAAAGTCCTATAAAGCTTTCTTTACACTGTTAAGAATATTAAAACTTACACTATCGTCTTCAATGTGTGGGTTATTTCTTTGTGTGTTCTAATTGTATTTTCAGTTTCATTGCTAATCTCCATTATTATGTTATAAACTTCCTGTTTATTTAGTTGTTGTGCTAGAATATTTTCTGCCTTTTATGGTTGTTTATGTTGTGTTTGTTTGCTGGAGACACGATCATGGAAAAAGGATGTAAGACCCAAAAAAGCAAGCCAACACCTTAAAAAAGCTTTCCAGAAATGGTCTTACCTCATGCCGCCAACCCCCAACTACTATCTGCTGGCTTTAGCTTGCTCAGAATCCAAAATGGGGAGCTAACTTTAAAAGTGTAAAGTTTTACAAATATCCCAGAAGGGTGACAATAAACCTCTGGCTTGTTGAGACAACCAAAAATGTTGTACCTTTATAAAAGAAGAGATTTACTGAAGAGCAAGGAACAAAAACAGTTAAGAAGCAAATATGAAGCTAAAAGGTTTTTTTTTTTTTTTTTTACCTGTAATGCAACCCAAAGCCAACAAGTCCCAGTACAAATTCCACACTTGGTAATTCAAATAATAGAAAAGCCCACCATGCCAGATATATTAAAGAAGAGCAGTAATGCAAATAAACTTCTACAACACTCAATGGCAATATAACAGACACCGTCTCATCCACCTCAATATAAAGTTGGAAGATGGCCTCTCAGGTGTGACATCATGGTGGCCCCACGTCTTGGGGGTTCCACAAACAGAACACACAGAATGGCGAAATATTTGAAGGTATAGTAAACAATCCTAAATAATAGCAAAATCTAACAGAAATTACACAAAACATGAAATATAATTATTTAAAAAAACAAAACAATACAAAAAGATAATATACACAATAACATGATGATGGTGACAAAGATTTAAAGATGACTTTCCTCTTTCTGTTGTAGTCAGAAGATTAAAAACTAAGCCAACCTTTTTTATAGACAGTGCCTTATTTGGTGGTCCAACAAGTTGCTAGTCATTTCTTGAAAACTTGGTGAATAGCTGGGATGCCCTTTTATTTATATTTATTTTATAAATCAAACATAGAAATGTGTAATCATTTATATGATTAGGTTAGTGTTTTGAACAGTCCCCACTTCTCAGATCACTTTTAATACGGCCTTTGTTATTTAAAACATACTTAGATTAAAATGTGTGTTTTTCATTTTGGCAGATGGTGTCTCCCCATCTTCATTTGCTCAGATGGATCTTCAAGGCATGCCAGAAAAGGTACTAAATGTTGGAAATATGGGGCAACTGACATCTGGATCAGAAGATTTCACACCAGTCGCCTTGCAGAATATCTCTCTGCCTGTTATTAAGCTAACAAGGATCGAGGATGACATTTCTCTGCAAGTGCGCAATACAAATTCAGAGAGACTGGATTTTTGCAGAAATCAGCAAATGACTTTTAAAGGCAAACATAATTCTAAACATCATAAGAGACGTGCTAAGAGTAAAAAGCCACACTGTTGCTCCAAATGTGGCAAACAATTCTCAGTCAAAAGCAGTCTTAATAGACACTCTAGAATCCATACTGGAGAGAAGCCATACTGCTGCTCTGAATGTGGCAAACTATTCTCCTTTAAAAGTGATTTTCAAAGGCACATCACAATTCACACTGGAAAGAAGCGTCACTGCTGTACTGAATGTGGTAAACGATTTACTGACAGGCGCAGTCTTCACCACCACAGTAGTATTCACACTGGAGAGAAGCCATACCGCTGTTCAGAATGCGGCAAACGATTTATTGACAGACGCAGTCTTCAGACGCACACTAGAGCTCACACTGGAGAGAAGCCATATTCCTGTTCTAAATGTGGTAAACGATTTGCTCTCAAAGAAAGTCTTCCGATCCACGCTAGAATTCACACTGGTGAGAGGCCATTCTGTTGTTCAGAATGTGGCCAACAATTCATTTGCAAACGTGCCCTTCAGAAACACAGACGAACACACAATGAGGAGAAGCCATGCTGAAGGAGGCAAATGGTTTTCACATTCAGACAATTTTGATATACATGCAAGAGTTCTATATGTGCCAAGCATTTCATAATTCAACTAAAAATGTGCCATTGATCACATTTATCTCCTTTCAAGTTGTCTAAATGTACCTAGGGCAAAGCTCAAGTCACCCTGGAAGCGCTACCATCTCTCTCTAAAAACACTGTGCCATGTGTTTTGGGAATGTACTACATTTACACCATTTTGAACAAAAATCTTTACACATTTGTCAGACAGCTTTGGTGTCGCAATCACTTGTAAGCCATTAATGGCTATTTTTTGGTGTAGTCCAAGATTGAATTAAAGTGCATAGTTATAAATCGACAGTAATATCCTGTACCTCATTATTAGCATGCAGACTTACCATGGTGAACATGAAGAATTAACTCCATGGGTAAGTGGCATTCTTTATAATCTCAAATTACAAAAAACAAATTTTTCTCCTACTTTTTAAAAAAATTGGGAGTGGTCTCCCCTAGACTTTCTCGTATACTCAGATATGGGGATGGATATTTGAGAAGTGAACTGCAAGACAAAGATTATATTTTTATATTATGTACATTAAAGAACCATCAACAACAAATCAAGTCAAATCAATAATATATTGAACGATTATTATAAAAGTAAAGTTGAATAAATCAGACTCTGCAGCTGCATTAATAAAAAAATACCAATTCCAGTTAGCAGAAATAGCTGAAATGTTGATAGAAATCTACATTTTGTACCTAATACTTGAATGAAAAATTTGGTTGACCTAACTGAAAGCGTACTCAAGTTATTGTGTATACATACACACACACAGACAGACACGCAGACATAATTCGGACTTGGGGAGGTCTAAAACAATGAGATTCATCAAAATCTCAAGGTTGAATTTATGGATGATTACAGTACTTTCCCTATGATTTGTATACGAGAAAGTAAAAAACATGGCAAGAGCTCATTAATATTATTTTGGAATAAGAATGCTTGACATCAAAATGAACTTAAGGAGACCACATTCAATTGCCTGATAGCAGTGTACAGAAAAGACCCCAGAAGTGCTTCTTAGCACACCATGGTGGAATGAGCCTGTGGCTAAAAGTGCATCCCTTGTAAAGAGCGCCTTCTGGAGGGAATTTTTCATGATGGCATCCAATGTTTCCACCACCCTCTTTTCCAGAGCAGTTTCCAGTGTGTCCAGGATTTTCCATGTGATGGTGCAGGCTTTCTTGACAAGTTTATTCAGGCATTGTGAATTTTTTTTTTTAGCTTAAGGTGCTTCCCTAGGAGACTGCAGCATAGAATGTCACACTGGCCACTATGAACTGGTAGAACATTTCAGGCAGCTTGCTGCACACATCAAAAGACCTGAGTCTTCTGAGCAGGTACAGTCTGCTCTTCACCTTCTTGTACATCTCTACTGTGTTGTTCATAAGGACCCCCAGGTACTTATAACTCTGCACTACTTCCATGTCCTTGATGGTGGCTGGTCTTGGAGGCTCCTGGACACATTGGAAGTTCATCACTAGCATTTCTGTCTTACTGATGTTAAGTTGCAAGTTGTTGTCCCTGCACCACAAGACAAAGTCCTCCAAAACCTTCCTGTACTCTGACACCGTTATTAATAGAGACCTAATAATAGACCTAAAAATCCAAAATATTTCTAAAGCAAAGTCTTTCTGATGTAATTGTTGGAGTCTTTTTTAAACTTGAGATCAGACAAGATTTATCCACTTTAATAAAATGATATATTGTCTGTGTGACTGTCTGTGTGTCTGTCTGGTTGCTATGTCTCTGTCATTCTGAAAGGTGTTGTATCACAAACATTTTTAGTGATAAAATGCATTTGTCATTCCAACAGATGACACCTCATAAACAATAACATTGCTTTTACAGATCCCTCACTAAATTGCAACAGAGACGTATGAATTGCATGGTGCACTGCAAACATTAATGCTAAGGTCCATGTTGATTATTTAGATTTCAAACCATTTACATGGGTAGCACAGCCAGTTTTTATTACATTTTAACAGTCAAGTAAATTGCAATTAAACAAATCAAACAGAGAAGAAATTTACCAGATAATAAATACTTTTTTTAGAATTAAACCTTTCTGGAAGTGTAAAATCTCTGAAATAAAAAGTCCACAATGTACACAAAGAGAAAACATGCAGCCAGCATCAAAGTGTGCCAAGTATCTAAGAGCAGCAAAGCTGTCAGTTAATGAAATACACAGCCAGCATCAGTCTGACAAGGGAAAGGAGAGCACACGAGGTGGCACATTGTGGACAGAACAAGTTGTGTGCACTGCAGAGCACTTCACACTTCATATTGATGCTGACTGTGTACTTTGTATTACAAGGTTATGGCATACCCAACTAAAGCTGAATCCAGCAGAGGGGTACCTACTGCAGACAGAAGCCAAAACTGAGAAAATTGTCAGTGTGCAGTTGGCCACAGCTCAGTATTGTGAAGGAGTTCTGCAGTTTTCTGGGTTTGGCATCTTATTATTAGCAATTTGTGAGAGGTTTTGTGGGCACAGCAGCACCATCACATGCTCTGACCAACCAAGGCAATGAGTGCCCTTGGATGCCAGCTTTTAAGACTGCATTCTGCCAAATTAAGTAGTCCCTTATCACTGCACCTGTTTAAGCCTATCCAGACTCAAAGGTACCACTCATTCTGGACAGAGACACCATTGATTAGGGTATTGAAGAAATCCTCTTCCAGATGGAAGGAGATGGTGATTAGCTACTATACTCATTCTCTGAACCTGTAGTGGTGTGAAAAACCCAGCTAAGATTCACACCGCCTGTTGACGGTGATTTATTTATTTTTTTGTTGTGGACCCCAGGAATGCACCCAGCCTTGGCCCAACTCACGCACAGTCCCTCACAGAGACAAAGAAACAAATGACATTTAAACAGAAATTGACAAATGTATTAAACAACAAATAAATTAAATCTAATTACACAAACTTAAATGATCCCATCCCAGTTCCATTTCCTGTGAATACACTATAAACATGAACTCATAAATAACAAACAACTAAGAAAAACTACACATGATGAAATCCATAACAAAATCCAAAGTAAATGACAACCAATGTAGTGAAATGATGGTGACTTAATAATCCAGAGATCAGCTCGCTGTAAGTAAATGTAAAGAACAGTCCTACCAGTTCAACCAGGCCGAGATGCCCCCGAGATGAAAGGATAGGGCAAGGCAGCTTTTCAAGGACACTGCCTCCCCAAAAACACTAGATGGCAGCTCCAAGACGTCCTGTGAGAGACACTTTAACATCACGCGAGACAATACAGTGAGACCACATTTAAAACAAGTTCACGGACATCTAAGCAAGCAGTTGTTGGAATGCTTTTGGCAGACAGACATCATGTGCTCCCTGCTCTTAAAACAACGACAAGCAGAACATGCAGCTTGCCAGCAGCAGCAGCAGCAGGATGCCAGCAGATGATCCGAATGCTTCTCCTTGGCATGTGTTCAGCCCTCCGCCCCACCACCCCACCCCCTTTCACAACGCGAGCAGCAGAGACGCGAAGTGGCAAAAGGACAGCTGCTGTACAGGCTTTTAAATGATCGACGTGCAGTGCGACAAGCAGAAAGACTGGGACCAACATCTCCCTGCCATACTGTGGGCTTATTGTTCAACTGTCAAGGAGTCCACTGGTTTTACACTTGCCATGCTGATGTTCAGGCAGGAGCTGCACACTTCTGTAACCCTGGCCACTGGGGCAGCACCAACTTGAAACTGGCCTCACTATGTCTAGGACATGTAAACCAATGTGGAGATAAAGTTACATGGTAGCTTGGAAACATCAGAAGGGTGCTAGTGAACAGCAGAATGGGGCATACGACAGACAATGCCAAGGCCACCCACCACACCACACCACATGTGGCTGTAAAATCCACAATGATAAAGGAGACACTGAACTTGACCAACAGTTGTCACAGTCCATTTGCTATGCTGGCCTGGTTATCTGAAGTAGCATGCTGGGTAAAGGTAGGGTGCCAGCAGCATCAGATCTACCAACAGATTGACCCTGGGGTCCTGCTTCCCACATATGATAGAACAAAAACAAAACAACAAAAGCAATTTTTACTGACAGGCACTCGTGGCAATCCACCATTAACCCTGCTTTACGCCGATCCTCAACATTATATGAATATCCAATGAGGTTTAAATAAAATATCCTGATTACTTCATAGAGATGGGACATGATCAAAGCAGGTGTCTAACAGGTCACTGTTAATGAGAGTGAACATGTGATGTGCTACTGTGCCCAGAAAAAGAAAAAGCCCACATGGGTGGTCATTCCAAATGGGAATCCAGTGGTGCAGATAATAAAATAAAAACAAAAAACAGAGAGAAACAAAAAATACTATTGTGCTGAAAAGTATACCTGACAATTAAAAAATAAACCAAATAATGAACTGAACGAGCACTTTGAACAAGCTATGAATACTGCAGCTGAGAACTAATGAGACCAGCCTTACAGGCAGTCAGGAAAAGACTGATGCTGTGGCTTCTAGCAGCTTCTAGTGGCTGTAGCAGCAAGTGCAGTCTGATTCTGTGGTGTCCTGTAACAACACAGACAAAGGTGGGAACAACGGTGTACAGTAGTAGACATTAAGGATGTATCAAGCAATGCCAAACCCAAATACTGGGTCCCCATTCTGTTTTATTTTAAATTTTTATTTGGTGCAAGTGTGTGACCCCCATAATGCTCAGTTATATATTACCATTTGCCACAAAGTGATATTGGCCTTTTAAACATGTTAGATGTTTGTTAAATGCGTGATAAGCTGATTTTCCACAGATGGGATGTTTCACTTATCAATTAGTTTGTTACACTCAGTTCACTAATGGACAAAAAAGGAAGGTGAAGTGAATCCTATGTAAAGTTTTTGATTTTTTTCCTTCTAATTCACTTCCTGATCCTGATGTATGATGGACATATTTGATGCCCATAATGTGTGAGTATAGACGTTTCACGTGTCTAGTAGCCTTGTCTTCAGTGAGAGTAGTGTCAGCAGCCATACCACCTGCACTTTAGAACAGGTCATCCACCTGAAGCCAAGCACATTTGGGTCTGGCCAGTACTTGGATGGGAAACTATCTGGGAAAAGCTTGGGTTGCTGCTGGATGAGGTGTTGGTGAGGCCAGCAGGGGGTGCTTACCCTGTGGTCTGTGTGTGGATCCCAATGCCCAAGTGCAGTGACCGTGAACACTGTGCTGTAAATATGGCACCTTCCTGTGAATGAGATGTACGACTGAGGTCCTCACTCTCTGTGATCATTAAAGATCATTAAGGGAATCTTTTGAAAACAGTAGGGTTTATCTTAACATCCTGGCTAATTTGCCCATCAAGTCCTCATCCATTCTGGCCCCCTAATCATCCCCTGTCTCTAATTGGCTATCTCTCTCATTCCTTCAGCATCTAAGAGCTAATGTGTGGTGGACGTACTGACTGGTGCAATAATGACTGCCATTGAATCATCCAGGTGGATGTTACACATTGTGAGTGGTTGAATGGGTTCCCCTCTGTCTATGTAAAGCACTTTGAGTAGTGAGAAATGTACTATATAAATGTTATTATTATTATTAGTGAAATTAAGTTTTGACACTCTGAGGTGTGTGGGGGTCTTAATCCAGCTTTGGACGCTGGGCAGTGATGGTGCACCATGATCAGCTGGCCCCGTACCATCACATTGGTGGGCGTATTCACTGATTGGCAATGCAGGTTTCATGTTTCAGCCTGCCAGTTGTAGAGCTGCTGCCTCGCAGTTAGGAGACCTGGGTTCGCTTCCCGGGTCCTCCCTGCGTGGAGTTTGCATGTTCTCCCCGTGTCTGCGTGGGTTTCCTCTGGGTGCTCTGGTTTCCTCCCATGGTCCAAAGACATGCTGGTTAGATGCATTGGCGATCCTAAATTGTTCCTAGTGTGTGCCATGTGGTGGGCTGGCTCCCTGCCTGGGTTTGTTCCTGCCTTGCGCCCTGTGTTGGCTGGGATTGGCTCCAGCAGACCCCTGTGACCCTGTGTTAGGATATAGTGGGATGGATGGATGGATGATTTATGTTGATTAGTGTTACTTTTGTCAAGTATATGCATTATTCTTTCTTTCTGATATTGTCTATAAGCTGCCTGTGTTATGTTCCGTATTTTTTATGGGTGGTCCCCAAGAGACGGGGCCACCTGCCAGTTACTGTCATGAACTGCCCTCCACCCTATGAATCTGGAGAGTCTCTAACAGTTCCTGGAGGTTCTTTTCGAATGTGCCTGGGAGTGGTGAGTTTTCTTGTGTTTTGCTGTGCTTTTTATGGTTTACAGATTATTTGTGGTTTCTGGGGACAGTGACCTCGAAGGAAGGGTTATGGAACAGCCCTGACAAGTTTGCATGTGCCAGTGAATGAGACACCAATGAGAATGAGAAGGCTGGCATTCCATCATGTAAGTCAACAGCTTTAGAGCCATCTACAGGGAAGCCTAGAAGAACAGCAAGCCTGCCAAAGTCACACATTTTTTTTTTAATTTAGTGTGGCAAAAGCTGGCGATCCTTTTTAAAGATATGTAATGAACATGAATCTGTGTAGTGCCACAGTATTAAATGTATCTTTCTAAGTTTAAACTACATATGGTGTTTTCATTTCACCTAGATTATTTTGTCGGATTCATGGTAGCATTTCCGAGATCTTACTTGTATAAATCTTTTTTCCCTCAACTGTAATGTCCCTGTTGCTTTACTACCTCAACAGGTGTAACACATTGTGCAATTTCTGAACAATCGAAATGGTAAACTCCTGAAGCGGTTTGAGCGGTTAGGGCTTTTGTTTTGATACATTATAGTGAAATTAGTGCGGTCCGAGCTCTTATTTTGATACATTTTAGTGCGGTTAGATCCGGAAGTTGTTCTTTCCAATGCACTGTGCTGTTGGCTTACTAAGGCGAACGCTGATTTAAGACGTTCAGCTGCACATCTTTGGTATAGGAGCTGAAAAGAAGGTACGTACAAGAGCGATATCAAGAAAATAATGGAGAAGCAGCACTAGTGCTAGAGTTAATGTTTTCTGCATTTAATGGCATTACAACAGTGATTGTCCTCGTGTTTGAACTGGCCTCTGTGCTCACGGCTGTTTTCAGTTAATGTTATTGTCGCTCATAGAGTCACTGCTTATTAATATAACTTCCTCGGCGTTTAATAATGTCGCTTTACGTCAACTAACAGTGGCAGCTGCCGCTATTATTCTTCACATACACCGTTGCTTTTCGGGTATCTTTCACTTTTCTTGACTCAGAAATTTTGCAGGAAACGTTTGGAGACTATGATTATTGATGGGCAGATCGATACTACAGTACATCGATACTTGGATGCTCAAACTGTACTAATTTGGTGTCAAATACCATGAAAAAAATCGATTGCTATTTTTTCTGTAAGATCAGGTAGCAAGATTCTTGCAAAACCAAGAGAAATTACTAAGCAACTTCCGCTCTCACGTACTGAAATGAGCCAATTGTATCAAGCCCGCAGTTCCGCAAGAATGGCATAAAGCCACGCCCCTTTCACACTGGCAGACTGTGTACAGTACGGCAATGGCTGACTGAACGCGGAACATTGTATGCCGCAACTTTTCACAGATGGAAAGGAATACAGCCGCCCGTTACAATATTTGTGAGACGAAGGAGTAGTACAGTGACAAAATAAGCTGCCCATTTAAACATTTAAAAAGCAAACATACTGACCAATATAAACACGTGGAAAAACGCCAAAAAAGTTGCAGCCCTAAATAATTTCGATTTAGCTGCAACCAGTGCCAGATAAAGGACGATGCGTGAAAGTTCAAAGATGCACGAGACATTATCCAGGTAACCCTGCAGCTGGCAGGATTATGTAGACGGCGGTTTATTGAAGCCTTCTCAGTTGAGTTTAACAGTTTGCCGTTTACCGCTCTTTAATACTTCTGAAATGTAAAGCCAGTTGTTAACGTAATGGAGGAGACACAATAGTGTAAAGCATCCATGTCTGAGCATTTTGTCACAGGTTATGGCCGTTTGGATTGAGAATGGTAAATTGTCTTAGTGTGTGTGTTCACCCTGTGATGGACTGGCCAGGGATTGTTCCCGCCTTTCACCAACAGAGGCAAAATAGGATTAAGCGTAAAAAGTGTGAACGTTACCGTCTCTAAATACATATTTGAAACTTAACCAAAAATAAAGCAAATATGTCAAAATCTTTCTTGATAAAACAGAAGGGTAGAATTTAATAGAAAATGCAAATGTGGGAATATTATTTTTCTGTAAATGTTAATGTTCTAAGGGGGATCAGTTTTAGTTCTTTCGTGAAGTTGATTGCCTGTTTTACATGTATTAAACAAATAACCAAATCTTTATGAAAACATAAAATTTCATATTACCTACATTAAATTTGTATGTTCAATCTTGGTGGCACAGTGAACCAGTGGCAATGCTGCTGTCTCGCACTAAGGAGACAGAGATTTGCAACCTGAGTCGTCCTAGCATGGAGTTTGCATGTTCTCATCATGTCTGTGTTGGTTTCCTCCCACAGTTCAAAGATATGCAGTTAAGGTGAATTGGTGACACTAAATGGACGATAGATGGGCGCTCTGTCTAGGGTTTGTTCCTGCCTTGCACCTTATGTTAGCTGGGATAGGCTACAGCCCCCCAACGGCCTGGTCTTGATTAAGTGAGTTAGAAAATCACATGATATATTCTTTCTATTAATATATATTGTGCAAAAAAAAAAAAAAAGTTTCATTGACCTTGATGCTTTGTTTTGATATTAGCTCATATAAATACTGACTAACCAATTTAATATTAGCCATTCTAAAACAACACCATAATTTGAAAACAAATTCCTATGCTCTTTAAAAAATACTCTGTACTGGTATTGAAAATTCTGACACATAAAATACTTGTTATTGCTATCAATTAAAAAAAAATAGTGGTATCTCCCATCTCTAATTATTATTTTCTGGAGACTGCAGACTTGGATTTCCTTATGGGTAGAGCTTTGTGGTTAAAAGTGGATATGTGGGTGTGGACAGAATTGCTGCACAGTCCTTTAATGGAAGACAGAGCAGCCAACATGTGAGCTCGTAAATTGTTCAGGAGACAATGCAAAGTTAGTAAAATAACGACAATCAACTCAAATGCGTTAAAACGGCAGACTCATCATGATTTATTGAGAAACAGCCAATCATGACTCTCTGTTCACAACACAGCGAGAATGCAGAGTTGTCGTATCACAAAGTGGACATAACTGTGAAAACAGGCACTGTCTGGAAACACATGTCAGATTTTAAAATGATTTTACTGCCACGGAGCATCAGTCAGCAACTGACAGACTTGGTGGAGGTAAGAAGTCCACATATAAGTTGACAGTTTATTAAAGGTTTCTGCTGTTACAGACAATCCTGCCTTGCAGAACAAATTTCAGGGAAGTTTGGTGGAGGGGGTTACATGCAGTAGAGGGACCAGGAGGCCTGTGTGTATCAGGATTGTGGTCATCCTTGGGGTTTCAAGTTTGGAAGAAGATGGATTTCTGGGAGAATGGGTATCGCTTAAGGAAGTCCAGGAAAAGATGCTGATTTCCAGAAGACATGAGATGTCTGCTGCTAAACTTCATATCAGTTAAATATTGAAAAAAATATATTTCTGCTCCAGACAATGGCAATTGCTTTCACAGTGTATCTGTCTGGCAGACGGCAGTTTGTGTCTCTGATACGCATGTGCACAACACTGGAGCACCACAAGGAGCAGTTCTGTCTCCTGTTCTCTTCAATCTGTACACTTCAGACCAATATTCCCTGTAAGGAGTGGCATGGTGCATGCAAAATTGTGTTCATGTGAGCATCAAGTTCTAAAAACCCACAATTTGTAAGCACCAGTATTAGTAATGCATTTCTGTATATGGTGTGAAAAATTATGCAGTTATAGAGAAATTAACTGATATAACAAAGGTGTTTTTTTTTCTTTTATAAAGTCTATTTTTATTCAAAATTTTACTGAATATGCAAATTCTCTTTTGTCATTTTCTGTCCATAAGTTACAATCTCTATCAGCATTGACAGTCTATCCAGAATTTAAAGAGTTTTATTCTCAAGTTTTTGAAATGCTTGGCATACGCACGGTTTTATTTTGTTCATTAGGCTAAATACTCTTCCAAAGTGGCCAGAAATGTGCAAAAGTGAAAATAACTCTTGGATGTGATGCTGTTGTTTAGTAACCGTAACCATATCTGAAAATGTCTTTACAGTTCCATTTTTGAATTTTTTCCTTTTTCAGTATTGTGGACTTTGGATCCTGCTGACAAAGGTCCAGATAGCCACACATTTTGTAGTTCATCAAAGCAGTATTTGTGAATCATCTGCAGTATTTCACTAATATGTCGTAGTTCCCAATCGGAGTATTTACCGTGAATTATTTGGATAGACCCTTGACCTCATTTAGTGTTTTAAATGCAATCACATTTGCCTCTGAAGCTTTGACAAGCTCCTCAAATTTTGCTATCTTAAGAGATGACACACAGAAAAGTGTGTATATAGTCCTTAGCACAGCCTCAATATATCCCCCATCAGGGGAATGTCTTTCCAAACATCATCTCTACCTGGGTCCTCATGATGTGCCACACAAAGTTCCTCTGATGAGTGTGAAATGGTTAGGCCTAAAAGAGCAGTTACATGTGTGTGTTTGCCCTGCATGACTGATGCACCGTTTGAGGTAAACATTGACATCTGGTTCTAATTTAACACTCTCTCGCTTTATATATATATAAAATCCAACGTCTGTCTGTATGTCTGTCCACTTTTTACGAGAGAACTACTTAACGGATTTCGATCTTTTTTTTGTATAATTTGCTTGAACATTCCGGTTGATTCTGCGAGTTCTGTCATCATAAGTATCATAGTTCGCTTGCATGAGCGATTTATTCGTGCTAATCGGAGAGAGAGGCTGTGGTCCGAGGGGAAGGGAAAGCATGACGTCAGCGTGACGGAGCCACTGGCAAAGGCTAGTTTTATTTATACAAATATCAAATATTCCTCTAAGAACAGCTAAACTGTCACATGCTTTTGAATTTGTATATGCCAGTTAACACATTTTTATAAATGGATTTGCTTTCATTCCTAAATTTATTTTTTTTAAACTGTTATGTCCATTAATTCATTGACTATCAAAGTGTAGTAAGCTGATTTTTATTTTTTATTTTTTAAATTTCATGTAACATGTCAGTTTTGATTGTTGAAATTATACACTTGGTGAACTCAAAGGCGTAGTTCTTACTTTGTCAACTTTCCGGTATTTTCACATATTTGGCAAGTGAATTGTTAATATCTCGATCCACCAGCATGGATGAATTTATTTCCACAGCCATCAGAATGTTCGCTATCAAACACCTTTACCTTGGCAGGCGTCACTTCTTTTTGCTGCACAAGTGCTCTTCCGCCTTCATGTTCTTGTTTAGATTCTGATATTTTTTTTTTTTACAACAAACCTTTTGTAAGTTTTGTGACTTAATCGATGTGAATTTTCTGGTTTAAATGACTCTTGGTCTGCTTTGCCTGAGGTCCATTTGTTTAAAGATTCTGCCTTCAAGCATATTTTGCAAATAACAGCATCCACCCCAAGTAGTTAAAACTGCCTCCCAGTAGCACCTGCTGCCTGGGTCTATGCGATAAGTCCATTTTAACAAAACGTCTCGTCAGCCATTCCTTCTTAAACCCCAAACACTGTTTCTTCGATGTGCTGCCTGATCTTTCTTCAGCTTTGCTCTTAGACACGGTTAAAGTGACTTAAGAAAAAACAGCACAGACCGTTTCATATAGTGCAATTTTGTTTCAAACTCATTTAAATTGCATCTGCAATTGTTTCAGTTGAATTTCAATTTTTAAAGTTTATTTTGAAAGGCAGGTATTTTGTGATTGACGCTCCCAAAATATATGAATGATTGGTCATGCGCTCAACTTAGAGGGAACATTGGTTGTGAGTATTTGCGTTTGGGTTAAGCTTTATAATTTTCAGTTCTCTGCTTTGTGGCCTCAATCTGTGCCAACTCAGAATGGTCTCTTTGTTTTTCAGAGGTTTTGAAGATGTGAAAAGGTTAACCAGCACAGCCATGAATTTAAAGTTTGTGTGTACATCGGGATCTCCAAGTTAAACAAATATGTCAGTATTTTTCATGTTTCTTGTACTATAAAATAGAGATTGTGTGTAATTTAGGAATATTTTCCATTTGGTTTTTGTTATAGAATTACAAAACAAATTTATATCACACTAAAAAATCATAGAGTCAGAAGGCTGGTCATGAAGTACTTTCCACCTGCTAAATGCTTATTTATGTCACTTTATTGTAACAGCACAATGCACCTTATAAACATTATTTTTTCTCATGCATGGTCAGTGGGTAGAAAGGTGGAAATTAAGTGTAGTTTCTGGAAATTTATATAATTTGATTTCTTCCTTTATTAGGGAAGGTGCAGATAGATAGTATTTTATTTATTTATTTATTAAAAACCAGTAACGGCGCACTGCACGATAGCGTGCAGTAAATACACTAAACTTGAGCATTCCTAGTTTTCATCCTCTTTCTCTGTACGTTTAGCTTTCGTTTGCTCAGAGGTTGATGCGCTTGCTGCTTCCTGAGCAGCTCTTCTTTTCTCCACCCTAGCGGCCCGCTACTTCTCTTCTTTCGTCGGCATCTCTTCGCGTTAAAACTGATTAAGTCAATGTTTGTGTTGTAATTACTTAGTACGTTTTCCTTAATTTTTCACTTAAGCTGGCACTTAAGTCTTCAATCTGCCTCAAGAATGATTTAAGATATGAAGAGGCAGGGAAGTGACAGCGAAGGTGGTAGGGATGAGAACTCTGCTGCCGAGAGTTGATGCTACAATAAAATAAAATAAAAAGAGGAATAACTTTGGAGGTCAATCATCACCCCAGAAGCGGATAGAAGATGTCGCATAGTATATGCGTACCAAATTTCAGGTCAATAGTTCAAACGGTTTGCGAGCTGAAGGTGATTTAAAATCCTGGACAGCCACGGTAGCATATTGTATAAGAAGATTAGCTTTTTATAGAAGTTCTAGAAATATTACAACAAACAACACCAATCAAATACACATCAGAATTACTAAAAAGAAAGAAAACCGTCTGACTTGGCTAAAAGATAGGAGAGCAGTCCCAGTGAGGCACTATAAAGTCATATTGCTGTACAGACGAGTGTGATGAAGCGCTCTGGGCAGATAAATGGGGTGCAGCGAGACAGATAGAAGTTCCACATCAATTGTGCACCATTTTTCTTTTACCACCACCGCCATTTGACACCATTGTTTATTTTTAAACTGTGTGAATGATGGTTCACACACTCCACTCAGAGAGATCACTGCTCATCTGGGTTAAGCTTTATAATTTTCAGCCCTCTGCTTTGTGGCCTAAATCTGTGCCAACCCAGAGTAGTCTCTTTGTTTTTAGAAGGTTTTGAAGATGTGAAGCAGCACAGCAATAAATTAAGGTCTGAGTGTGATTGGGGTCTCCAAGTTAATCACAGCTGTCGACATTTGTCTTGTTTCCTGTACTATAAAATAGACATTGTGAGTAATTTAGGAATAGTTTCCATTTGATTCTTGTTATATAATTGCAAAATTATGTCACACTGAGAAACCATAGCTAGTGAATCTGAAGTCTGGTGATGAAGTCATTTCCATCTTTTTCTGCCTAATGGTTATTGATATCACTTTACTGTAAGAACACAATGCACCTTCTAAGATTGTTTTTTTCTTTTTCTATGCATGGCCAGTGGATAGAAAGGTAAGATGAAGTGCAGTTTCAGGAAATTAAATAATTTGGTTTCTTTGTTTGTTAAGGAGGGTGTTGACAGACCATATTTTATTTGTTCCAAGAGAGAAAATGATCTTTTTACAGAAGCTCAAGAAATATTATAACAAACAACTCCCATAAAATACACATCAGAATTACTAAAAAGAAGGAAAAACATCTGACTTGGCTAAAGATAGGGGTGCAGTCCCAGTCAGGCACTATAAAGGCATATTGCTGTGGGTTTGAAGGAGCCCCAGTAGCGTTTCTTGACCTACTTCTACTAAATACTTTGTTGGCTAAAAGTACTCTAAGTTAGTGTGTCAGATAGTTCAAAAGTTGAAACTGAATTGTGTTCATTTCTTTGTAGTACAATTCTGATGTAATTCTACCCTGCTCTATCGATACAGAGAAGAAGAAGAAGCAGCTAGACATACAAAATGGAGGGAATATCAAAGGCTGTACTGCAGCCCCTAGAGGAGAAATATACATGTGAAGTGGGACCCTCAGAAGATGGAGGTAAAGTTGAGGAAAGGAACAATTTAGCACTGCACAGGAGCCGGGTCTTCATGAACACCATAGAGAAAAGAATTGTAGCCATTAAGGAAGAAGATTGTGAACTGGAATGCGTCCACTTCATGAACGAGGCTGAGCGAAAATGTGACCAAAGTGACATACAGAAACAGGAAATTACAAACCGAGTCAAGCAAGAAAACTTTAAATCAGAAGCTGTTTCTCTAGAAGAACAAGAAGAGGAGGAAGAAATTGTCACTGGGCCAGACTCCACTCTGAGCGGGTCCTTCTCCGTACAGGATCGGTCTGTCCAGGTGAAATCGGAATCATTGGATTCAGACTGGAAGAGGACTGAGAAAGCGTCATGTCCAACTAAAAAAGGTAGGTGCTAAAATAACTACAGGGAGTGCAGAATTATTAGGCAAGTTGTATTTCTGAGGAATAATTTTATTATTGAACAACAACCATGTTCTCAATGAACCCAAAAAACTCATTAATATCAAAGCTGAATATTTTTGGAAGTAGTTTTTAGTTTGTTTTTAGTTTTAGCTATTTTAGGGGGATATCTGTGTGTGCAGGTGACTATTACTGTGCATAATTATTAGGCAACTTAACAAAAAACAAATATATACCCATTTCAATTATTTATTTTTACCAGTGAAACCAATATAACATCTCCACATTCACAAATATACATTTCTGACATTCAAAAACAAAACAAAAACAAATCAGTGACCAATATAGCCACCTTTCTTTGCAAGGACACTCAAAAGCCTGCCATCCATGGATTCTGTCAGTGTTTTGATCTATTCACCATCAACATTGCGTGCAGCAGCAACCACAGCCTCCCAGACACTGTTCAGAGAGGTGTACTGTTTTCCCTCCTTGTAAATCTCACATTTGATGATGGACCACAGGTTCTCAATGGGGTTCAGATCAGGTGAACAAGGAGGCCATGTCATTAGTTTTTCTTCTTTTATACCCTTTCTTGCCAGCCACGCTGTGGAGTACTTGGACACGTGTGATGGAGCATTGTCCTGCATGAAAATCATGTTTTTCTTGAAGGATGCAGACTTCTTCCTGTACCACTGCTTGAAGAAGGTGTCTTCCAGAAACTGGCAGTAGGACTGGGAGTTGAGCTTGACTCCATCCTCAACCCGAAAAGGCCCCACAAGCTCATCTTTGATGATACCAGCCCAAACCAGTACTCCACCTCCACCTTGCTGGCGTCTGAGTCGGACTGGAGCTCTCTGCCCTTTACCAATCCAGCCACGGGCCCATCCATCTGGCCCATCAAGACTCACTCTCATTTCATCAGTCCATAAAACCTTAGAAAAATCAGTCTTGAGATATTTCTTGGCCCAGTCTTGACGTTTCAGCTTGTGTGTCTTGTTCAGTGGTGGTCGTCTTTCAGCCTTTCTTACCTTGGCCATGTCTCTGAGTATTGCACACCTTGTGCTTTTGGGCACTCCAGTGATGTTGCAGCTCTGAAATATGGCCAAACTGGTGGCAAGTGGCATCTTGGCAGCTGCACGCTTGACTTTTCTCAGTTCACGGGCAGTTATTTTGCGCCTTGGTTTTTCCACACGCTTCTTGCGACCCTGTTGACTATTTTGAATGAAACGCTTGATTGTTCGATGATCACGCTTCAGAGGCTTTGCAATTTTAAGAGTGCTGCATCCCTCTGCAAGATATCTTACTATTTTTGACTTTTCTGAGCCTGTCAAGTCCTTCTTTTGACCCATTTTGCCAAAGGAAAGGAAGTTGCCTAATAATTATGCACACCTGATATAGGGTGTTGATGTCATTAGACCACACCCCTTCTCATTACAGAGATGCACATCACCTAATATGCTTAATTGGTAGTAGGCTTTCGAGCCTATACAGCTTGGAGTAAGACAACATGCATAAAGAGGATGATGTGGACAAAATACTCATTTGCCTAATAATTCTGCACTCCCTGTAATACATTTGTTTTTTGAACCTGAGGTTTACATGAAGGGTGCCCAATTGTTTTTTTGTGCAACTTGGAAACTAAGGCTTGTTTAGATGAATAAATTATGTGGTAAAAAGTGAAAAACCATACACACTGAGTTTTCTAACATGATGAATGGCCTGCTCAATTCAAGATTTTACCACTTAGTACAGTACCTATGAAAAGTATTCACCTGTTTGGCAGTTTTCTCATTTTATTATTCTACAACATTGAATGGCACTTTATTCAGTTTGGCTTTGTTGACACACTGATTAACTTGGAAAAAAAAAACTCAAATTAAAATGAAACTGAATCTCTGAAAAGTGGCCTAAATTATTAACAAATATAAAACATAAAATAATTGATCTCATAGGTGTTCACCCCTTTCATATGGCACAATAAAACATCACTGGTCCAGCCAATTGGTTTTAGAAGGCCCAAAATTAGTACAATGGAGATCAGCTGACTGGGGTTTCAGTTGATTGCAGTCTAAATGCCCCCTGCATGTTGAAGGTCCAACTTGTGGTGAGGCAGTATGGTGCCCTAACCTACACAATGAAGACAAATAAACAGTCCAGACAACTCTGTGAAAAGGGGAATGAAAAGCAGGGGATGGAGGCAAATATCCTAGTCCTGAATATCCAGCTAAATCAGTCATGATGGATGAAATGAAAAGAGTATGACACAGCTGTAAATCTGCCTAAAATATGCTGTACCCAAAAACTGAGTGATCATCCAAGAAGACAATTAGTGAAGAAAACCTCCAGGAGACCTTTGAGAACTCTAAAGGACTTGCCAGCTACAGTGGCTGAAATTGACAACATCTATCAACAGACAAGATATTAACCGGGTGCTTCACCAGTTGCAGCTTTATGGAAAAGAGGCAAGTGGAGAAAACACACAGGACATCTCGGCACAAGGCACTTGTTAAACACTAAAGTCAGCTTGAGGAAAGTTCTATGGTCTTATGAGACCAAAATAGAGCTTTTTTTGCCATCAGACTAAAGGGTATGTGTTGTGGTGTGAAATTGTGCATATACGTTGATCAATATTTTGTATGTCTATTGATAACTTGTAACACTAATGTCTATCATTTGATAAGAACAGCAATGGTTAGATGGTTAAGAACCCCTTCCCCCCCTTTTAAGAACCAGTCCTTTGTAATTTTTACGATAGGGTTAAGAGACGTGCCTAAAACAAGCTTGACAAGTGTTTCTCTGCTGGAGTCTCTCAATCAACCCCCACAGGAAAGCCAGGCTGCCTAACTGCCAAGCTTTACCTTAACATATGGTTTGGCGGGCAGGTGTGAAGAATTCTGTCCCCTCCATTGGTCTGAAGTATGGCTGTTTGGAATTGGCTTGTATCAGAATCCTTTAAGTACCACAACACCCTATTGGCTCTAGGGGTTGGACAGAAAAGCTATAAATTTGCTTGCTTTACCTCATCCTCTCTCTCTCTCTCTCTCTCTTACCATACTGATGAAAGACCATCTCACACACCATGAACTGAAAAGGACAACGCAATGAAGAGCACACCTCGGCAGCCATATTGAGACAGGTATGCTGCCTGATCTGAAGAAAACTGAATGATGCCTTAACTAGAGACATTTTAAGAATGTATAAACAACAGAATATGGGCAATAGCAGTTGACTTAATTAGCCCAGGAGTCCAATTAAAAACAGAAGCTGGCTGGAACAAAAACCTGCAGCCACAATGGGTCCCCAGGACTGAGTTTGAGAACCCCTGGTCTAACGGGTCTGGCTTTGGTTGCTTCAGTCCTGGAAGACAATAGGTGGTTCATATTTTATTTTATTTTATTTATTACAATATCAACACACACACTGTTTCCTTCCAATAATTGCAAATCTTTATTTAAAAAAAAAATTAGTGAAAATGCCACTAGCAGGTTAGGTTGCCTCAATGTAAGCTTTAAGGCAGCAGTAATTAAGGTGATCAGAACAGACAGACTCCTAATGTGAACCATAAAAGGAGCTAATCGAGTCTAATGAGAATTCGGGAGGAGATCTAGGCAGAGGATCGTTGCTGCAGACTGTAGTCTTTGAATGAGAAAGAAGATTTGGGATTGTGTGTCTTTGCTGAGGAGAAGGATCTTGCCAATAGTTTTGAAGCAGGATCAGATCCTAGGAGTGGCTTGCCTGTTTGTGGTCGCATTGCTCACCTTTACCAAGATGTTACCTGGAGAGGCTATAAGTGGGAAGACCAGTCTCGTCTCTGGACAGTGACACCTGATGTTCTTTGTTGTTGCTCCAGCCTGTAATCCCCTCTGTTGAGTTTTTGTTGGTAATGTGTGATTCTTGTTGGAATGGGGAGTCTTGTTTAGACAGAACCTACCAGTTTAGTAAAGCACATGAGAGTCTGAGCTGCAACAATCAACAGCATCCTCAGCCATTGACAGAGTAACGGTAGAGATGAGGAGATGTGATGAACTGTTGAGGATAATCAGTAATTAAAGTTAAGTAAGATGATTCCTCTTACATGAATTTATTGTGTTGGCTTTTATCGTAACATTAAAAGAAAATTGTAAAATAAACTGTCCTTGTTGTCTCTTCCCAAAGCATGAAAATACACAGTCAGTGTTTCAGGCAAACCCAAAATAATGAATTTAGTTTCTGATAATAAAGTGTGTGTGTGTGTGTATGTATGCATGTGTGTATATATACAGTGCCCTCCACTGTTATTGGCACCCCTTGTAAAAATTTGTAAAAAGTGTTAGAAAAAAAAAATCCCTGTTTGCCGAAGAATCGTCATCTTGCACAGAAAAAATGAGAAACATCTGACTTTTAATTGAAACTATTTAATTCAAAGAAAAACAAAGCGCTCATAAAGAAATATTTAACTAAAGCACAGTTTTTGGTACCCCTGCATTTAATACTTTGTCTAACTTCCCTTTGCCAATATAACAACACAGAGTCTTCTAACCTTTTATAAAGTTAGAGAATACAGAGCATGTCATTTAAGACCACCATTCTTCTTTCCATAATCTCTCCAGATCATCCAGGGTCCATCCTCTTCAACTCACTCCACAGGTTTTTAGTAGGGTTCAGGTTGGTTAACTGAGATGGCCAGGGCAGAATTTTGATTTTGTGGTCAGTTAGCCATTGCAGGGTTGATCTGGATGTGTGTTTTGGCTCATTATCCTGATAGAAGATCCAATGGCCACCCAGTTTTGTTTTCCTGACAGAGGCAGCCAGGTTTTGATTTCAAATCTCCTGATATTTAATGGAATCCATGATGCCATATACCCTAACAATGTTTCCTGGGCCTTTGGAGGAAAATCAGCCCCACAACATCACAAAACCTCCTCCATATTTCACAGTTGGGACAAGGTTCTTTTCATTCTAGCCATCCTTCTTTTTACACCAAACCCACTTTTGTGTGTCTATTGCCAAAAAGTTCAATTTTGGTTTCAGCAGACCATAGAACATGGTTCCAGTTAAAATTCTATTAACGTTTTATGAACTCCAGGTGCTTACGTTTGTGGATAACTGACAGACAAGGCTTCTTTCTGGCATACCTTCCAAATAATCTGTTGGTATGGAGATGCCATTTTATGGTGGCTCTGGAGACTTGATGACCCCAGGATTTTACTTTTTCTTGCAATGTCCCAACAGTGATCCTTGGAGATATTATTGCCTGTCTTACCCCCACGTACAGTGAGAAGGATGGTAAAATAAAGTTGGATCCTCTTCCAGGCAAGTTTCTCACAGTTCCAGTTGATGGCCACTTTTTTATTATTGCCTTAACTTTAGAAGTGGGCATTTTCTATTTAATTTGTTTTCTTCTGAATGATATTTCTTGAAAAGAGTAGCTGCTTTTGTTTTGGCAGTAGGTTTCTTTTGTTTAAAATGAGAAATAGCTGTAACTACCACATTGTCCCAACATTCTGAGACAAAGAACCTTTGATTAAAAGTCACAAATTTGCATAATTGTGGCAGAAACTGTGACCTTTTTAAGACATATCTCTGTGAGATATTGAGACAGCTTTGCAAATGATAAATGGACTGAATGGTCTCTTGTTCAAAAAATGTCCTATGTTGAAGTGATGTGACTAACACCTATTCATTTTTTCTCCATTTACTCCGTGGTGGATCATAGGTAGCAATGCTGTTCTGATCATGTTTTTCTTTGACCCTTTATATTATAAATATGTAAACTGGAGGAAAGTGTGGATCTGTCACCAGTGTAATGTTGGATATTAGCCTATTCCTGTTCAGATAAACCAGTTTTACTCTAGTCACCTCTTTTAGATCACACTCTGAACCTGTCTGTCTTTCTTATTTTGAACATACTTTGATTATTATGTTTTTGGCAGATGTACAAAAGAAGAGCAGTGTTCCCTCATCTACATTTGACCAGGCCTCTCTCCATGGCAAACAACAACAGAAACGCCATGATGGAAGTACAAAGCTTTCAGCATCTGAATTAGAGAGTCTGATGCTAAACTGTTTGCAGAATAGCTCGCTACCTGTTGTGAAACTAATAAGGGTCGATGCCATCATCACTAAACAACTGGTACATAACACAAATGCAGCAGCTTCCAATAGTTGTGGAGACCAGAGAACAATTTTAAATAGCAAATCTAAACCTAAAGAGCACCAGCAGATTCCACGATATGGCTGCTCTGAATGTGGCAAACGATACACAAATACCAGCAATCTTCAGAAGCACATAAGAAGTCATACTGGAGAAAGGCCATTTTGCTGCACCCTGTGTGACCAACGATTCACTTGTAAGAGTAGTCTTCAGAGCCACATGATACTTCATACTGGTGAGAGGCCATACTGCTGTTCTGAATGTGGTAAACGATTTCCCGACAAGAGCCGCCTTCAGAAACACGCAAGAATTCACACTGGAGAGAAGCCATATTCCTGTTCTGAATGTGGTAAACGATTAACTGAGAAAAGCGGTCTTAAGAAACACCTCCGCATCCACACTGGGGAGAAACCTTATTGCTGTCCTATTTGTGGCAGAGGATTTACTGACAGTAGTGGTCTTCTAAAACACAAAAGAATTCACACAGGAGAGAAGCCCTACCCCTGTCCTGAATGTGATAAGCGATTCTCAGATAGCAGTAGCCTTCAGAGACACAGACGAATTCATACTGGAGTGAAACCTTACTGCTGTAGTGAATGCGGCAAAAGTTTTGTGCAGAAAGATCATCTCCTGGATCACACGCTGACTCACACGGGGGTGAAGCCATACTGCTGTTCTGACTGTGGCAAATGCTATTTCCATAGGAGCAATCTTCAGAGACATATGGTAATACACAGTATTTAATCGGAAGCATGGCACTGCAGCACAAAACAAAAGTTGGACTCTTGGATGAATATTACTGGAGAAAAAATTGTGCTGCATTGGAAATGTTACATTATTTAAAAAAAAAAAACAAGATACAACTAATAAAGTCAACATATTTCATTTTAAGATAGATGGACCTTAAGCTCACAGTGGTACATATTGCAGTGGCCCAGAAACCTAAATGAACAGAACATTCATAGAATATTTGGTGGGTTACTGGATGGAGACTCAGATTTGAAATAAATCCACTACTAGATAAAACAAAAACTGAAACCTTCTGGAATACCACCAAGAAGAAAATAAAGAAATAAAGAGGCAGAATGGATGGACAACTACAACCAGGCCTACAACACAAAACGAGGAAATGAAGTGGACTCGAGTAAGAGTCAAAGAAATGGACAAACAAATATTTATGAAGAGGCTAACCGCAGATCATTCTTTCATTCTACTTTTGGTTTAAACACCAGAATGTGGTTGAGACTAAAGTATTTGGTGAGTGTAGACAACACCATGGCTGAAAAGAGACAACAAATTTCAACTTACAATAGTGGAAAAAAATACACTATATACAGTGATGAATGAAACATTATCATCCACCAAAAAAAGCATTGTTTTGTTTTTTTAACACTAGAATTACCAGAGTCTACGAAAAAACTCGTAGATCCGGCCCACCTTAAAACAGTTCGCACCTCTCCACCAGCGTCTTTTGTCTTCTAAATGTGCTGATTAAGACAAGCAGCAAGCAGCCGGCTACTCCATCCCCCACCGTCGCAGAACGTTCACTAAGTTTTCCCAGCTCATGCCTTGTTTGATTATCTGGGAGTGACTGAACTGCTGGAGTTTTAGAGTGGAAATAATAGATTGTTATTTGGAACACATGCATTTCATGTGTTTTCCGTTTCTACAGTTATCTGTGTAAACACATTGTTAAAACAGAAACTTTTTCATATTTTAGTAATAAATGTTACAAAATGTAGGCATAAACTATAGAATGTGTGATGCCTGATTTCCAAAGATCAAACGATACAACAGCTTCTGTGGCGTAGCGCTAAGATTTGCTGTCTCAGAGCGCAGCAGGCCTGCTGTGCCTCACAGACCTGAGTTCGATTTCCCACTGGGGTGAAAGTGTTAATTTTTTTCTTTTTAACCTCAAACGGACATAAAATTTATAAATTGGTGTGCACTGTCAGTTAATGAGATCGTTATATTTTCATATGGGATGCTCCTTTTAAAATATTTTTTAACAATTGAGACAGCAATTAACATGAACAAGTCTCCTTATAACTGTTCTTATTTTTAAGTTCTGTAAGACACACACTGTCAGACAGATCACTGTATATAGATAGATGGATAGATAGATGTGAAAGGCACTATATGACAGGTGCTGCAGAAAGGCAAGCAGGCAGTGAGAGTACATTCACATGTGAAAGGCACTAGATAAATGGATAGATAGGGAAGGCACTAGACAGATACATAACAGTATTAGCTATATAGTAGTTTTATATATAATGTATATGTATTTTACAACTCAGAGAATTGTCAAAAAGAAATAAATCATATATCAGTCGACACACGCTGCACGCAGGCAAGTGGGCAGTGAGAGTGGAGATAGATGTGAAAGATGCTAGATAGATTGTATACAACAGGCAAAAATAGCGACCACTTGATAACAGTATTAGCTATAATCAATGAAAGCATGAATTAATCAACAGAAATAACCGCAATCGACATTTTAAACTTAACAATTTACTTAAGAAAAGAAAAAAAAAAAAAAAAAAATGCCCCAGCACGCAGAAAGCAGATGTTTGCAGGCAGGCAGAGCGGCGAAGGTTAAAAAGAAAAAAAAATATATAACTTTCTCCCTAGTGGGGAATTGAACTCCGGTCTACTGAGGCACAGCAGGCCTGGTGCACTCTGAGACAGCAAATCTTAGCACTATGCCACAGAAGCTGTTGTATTGTTCTTGAACCTTTTGTGAAAGTGTTTATTTGATCTTTGGAACTCAGGCTTCACACATTCTATAGTTTATGCCTACATTTTGTAACATTTATTAGTAAAATATGAAAACATTTCTGTTTTAACAATGTGTTTACACGGATTACTGTAGAAATGGAACACACATGAAATGCATGTGTTCCAAATAACGGTCTATTATTTCCATTCTAAAACTCCAGCAGTTCAGTCACTCCCAGATAATCAAACAAGGCATAAGCTGGGAAAACTTAGTGAATGTTCTGCGACGGTGGGGGATGGAATAGCTGGCTGCTTGCTGCTCGTCTTAATCGTCACATTTAGAAGACAAAAGAAGCTGAAGGAGAGGTAGATCCGGCCCACCTTAAAACCATTCGCACAAGTTTTTTTCGTAGACTCTTGTAATTCTAGTGTTAATGTTTTTGAAGTATACAGTGTATTGAGACTGAAATGGAGAGACCCACTGAAGTAAGAAGATGCTCTTGCAGTCCTAAACCCAGCTGCTCACTAGAGGGGGCTAGTTCTCCTTCGGCTAAACTGCACACTCTCTGAATCCTGCAGCCTGAGTGAGAAGACTGCATCCAGCGGCAGACCTCCGCCAGGAGCTCCCCCGAACAGCCAATTGAATTGCATGTTTAATTCACTTGGTTTACAGTTTACAACCGACCTTATTTGTCTCTGACAACCCTAATCTTAACCATGGTTTAACTAGCTGTATTGCATAACATCACTGATGTATAATGTGAAGTGACAGCCCCCTCATTGGACTATTGTTCTGAGTTTGCACCCAGCAGCTCCAAAAGGACTGCCACCTGAATGTATTTCTTACTGGTGTTATGTGCAGTCTTAAACCTGAAGAAGGAATCTGTTAAATGCTTAGTGATCCATGAGGGTGCAGACATTATATAAATCAGAGGGCATGTTGACAGAAAAATCTGCAAAAAAAAATCTGCAGAGCTAAAATTAGTCCCACCAGCTCTCTTGAAAGCATGCAAAAAGAAGCAGTCTATAAATAATTTTGACGATCTCCATCCAGTAAAATATTCACGTAAACAGAAGAATACATCAAGGAAGGTAGGCTGTTTAACGTTATGTTTACCCCTGGAAAAAAATGAGTCAGCAATGTTACATTTTTTGAACAGGAAAAAATATTACATGTAACAGAAACCTCTACATACCAAAATGATAACATAAATACAGTAGGAAAGGTACTGTATGTTGAGCGTTTACTAATGTAGGTTTATGTCATTTGTGCGACATGTTTTGAAACAGTCATCAACGCAGAGCCGGGTTTGGCAATTGAAACAGTTAAAGTGTGTTTTTTGTGCATTTTTTCTGTATTTTTTCTGTTGCTTGAGCAAGAGAGGGTAGAACGTCAGTGTGTGATCTGCACGAGCAACACATTCCTCATATTATTATAGGTACCACAGGACAAGGCTTTGTGACTCCCACATTTCCCCTTAAATGAATAACATTTGCTGCGTTGAGACAGAGCTTAGGGGTCTAATGTCTTTATTGTCCTTCTACTAGGTTCCAATTTTTAACCCTAACCCAATTTTTTGCCTTTTTGTCATGCACCTTCTTGCACAATGGTGAACTTCCAGGCAACCAAATTTACAGGCATATAACAGTAGTTTGGTCCTAACACTGCAGTATGCATCAGATTCATTGTCCGTGCCAACGTCTGATGACCAATTCAAATTGTCATCACTATTGCTTGATTTAACTAATGGTTCTGTTTCAGTTTGTTCTAAAACTGGCTTTAAACTCTACGTATTGTATTTTGTGTGAAAGCCCCAGTCATTAATATCAATGAGTTACTGTAGCATGGCAAAAAACACAGAAATTTTCAGGATTTTTTTTTTTTTTCTCCATTAGATGATGTGGGCGCTAAGGAGCTAAATGGTTAACAGTGCCTTGTGCCTTTCTTCAGAAACATGTTAGGGCTGCAGCTAAGTTGAAGATCACAGCACATACAACTCTGGAGAAAACAAGTAAGCTATAAATCTCGTAAACTCAAATCTCAAAGTGACATCTGAAGCCCAGCAGCTGCACGTATGTGTGTTAAAGGTGTTCAGCCTTACCACCTAAAACGTGAAATTCCACGAATGCAGGAAACTACCAAGGTCTGAGGGTCTTGTATGGACTTTAACCAATTAGAATAAAGGAGATAAAGTATGCCGCACATGATTTTTGTGATTTAACCAAGCAGTGGAGTGTTATGCTGCATGATCAAAGTGCCTGATTTTTATAGCCAGTAAGATTTATTCTTTTTTACTATAACTGAGATATGCAAATCTGTTATGTAAAAGCCAAGTGTATAAATAAGAGCAACACCCTTTGTTTATTGAGAATCCCTCCTGTTGATCAGTTAACTGCAGGGCTCCCCCTTTCTGCGAAAGAAATACATATGGCAAGCTTCCTCCTGCCTGATTCTTCGGGGTGATTGTTTATATTGATTAACTGTCTTCCACAATGGCAGCAGAATACTGTCCTAAGAGTTATTCGGGTCTTAAACTGTAAAGTGGACTATTATCATCACCCCAAGTCATACTCAGGGTTAACGCTAAACAGGTTGAGGTGCATCTGCCAAGTTTTTATAATCCAAAATAAAAAGGTGGGAAGATCTTTAAGGACTGGAATACAGTTGGAGAATAAAGAGTTAATAGCCCAGAATGTTGCTAAGGTTAGAAAAAATAAATTATATACATGTAGTCATAGGCAAGAAATCACTCAGGATGCTACCCCTTCTCCTCAGCCTGATGTCCTCCCATGATGATGTCATAGATGAGTTGTGAATTCAGCAAGTTAGGGATTGTTCAGAAACTGTGAATTAAGATTCCGTGCTCCACAAACCTCCAAAAACACTGCTATCTGACCATCTTAATGGCTTATTCAGTCACAGTGAGCATCTCTTTTAACTTCACTGTGCACTCGCTGTCACTTGCATATGTACGTACATATCGTAATGACCCTTGCAAGAGACGGAGGAATGGACTCCATCACCTTATGCCAAGATATTAGTGTGACCCTGTAAAGCACCTTTGGTTTCAATTACGTTGCCAGGTCTGTTGTGACACAAAGTTGCCCCAGCCTCTTCATCTCCTCAGCCAGTACACATACTTGCCGCTTGGCCTCAGCCCACTCCACTCACTCATAATTGCCCACTCACTGAGCTGATGACCCAAGGCCAGGGTCCATCCAAAGCTTACTGGCACCCACACACAAACACAGACTCTCTTCAGCAGCAAGGAAATGTGTAATAAATTGATTATTACAGTAGTGGATTTGCTACCTTACACTTGTGCACTGTTTACTGTCACTTACTGTACAGTATATAGCCAGCTTTTCGGGGCATTCCAGTTCCATCTGTAGTCTATGGCTTAATGAAGAACATGTGCCTCTTAGGTCTGAACCCAGGGGGTCTCTGTCTCTCTAATATATATATATTAATATATATATTAGGGTGTTTCATTTTTCCAAAGATGTGATTTTAATATGACTTTGCTTACGCCCTGAGCCTAGTGATGTAAAAGATATATATGCCAAATTTCAAGAAGATTGGATAATATTTATTGGTTGCACACATTGATCACTTTTATTACAGTGTACCTAGGAGGTTGGTCTAAAAATGACTTTAGTTTCAGGATCCCAGGGGCTCTGCATCAAGCAAGGTGGATGGCAAAGGCAATATATGCACTTAAAATTGTCCTCTTCACTAAACAGTTGAATATTCCTCAACGAGAATTGAAAGGAGTGAAACAGGTTGCACATTTTGTCAGCCTCACGTATGTTCGCTTTTGGCACAAGGCAATTGTAAGTCGATGGGCTCCAAAGAATGATTTGGATATGCTACAGCTTCTGAGCAAAAAAGTGCTCTCACAGTTGCTAAGAGACACCTTTGGTATCTGTCAGAAACAAACGTAGGGTTGGCTTTTTTGGACGAACATATTACTCAGGCTGAAAAGGAAAATATGACTAAAAATTTAGAAACCAAACCTGCAAAGAAAAAGGAAATGAAATGATTAGAGGGTAAAAACCTAGTTTTTGAAGGAAAAGACCTGAGCCATTTCGTTACTAATAAAACAAAGACGTTCTTTGAATTGTTTGGGATCCACGACATGACAGAATACTGCAGTGATTCTCTAAGAAGACATGTGAAGGCTCTTAAGGTGGTCAGTGATACCGCAGAAAGAGGAATTGCTCTGATAAAAAAGTTTAACGAATCGGCCAGGGATGAACAACAAAAACAATTCTTGTTGAGGGTAGTCAAGCATCACAAAAAAGTAGTCGCCAAGCGAACAAAAGAAGGGATTGCATCGTTCAAAGTTGATTAATATAACACGTTTTGCATACTACCTATTAATCTTAGTTTCTAGTTTTAATATTATTTTAAGTTTGTGATTTCTAGTTTTCCCAATAAAAGTAATTAACATTGAAAAATCGTATTTTTTGCCTACTTTTACAAAACTGATCAAAGTGTGCAACGTCTAAATATTATCCAATCTTCTTGAAATTTGGCATATATATCTTTTATATCATTGAGACTCAGGGCGTAAGCAAAGCCTGCAAAAATTTTACATTTTATTTTTTGCCTTAGAAAATAAAACACCCTAATATATACTGTATATAATATGGTGGTCCAGATCTAATTATGCAATTTTCATTACGCTTTCAAGGAAATCACCCGAAAAATCCCGGACCATCGAGAAGTGTATGAACTGAAGACATGAAGAATTGTGTTTGCGCCGAACTGGAATTGTCCCCACATAAATCAAAGTCATCCA
Source organism: Polypterus bichir lapradei (assembly GCA_026402145.1). Lineage (NCBI taxonomy): Eukaryota > Metazoa > Chordata > Cladistia > Polypteriformes > Polypteridae > Polypterus > Polypterus bichir. Next base: position 231,400,935 of record JANRMT010062791.1, on the reverse strand, counting down.
GACGATCTGGATCTGCATAATTAGATCTGGACCACCCATATATATTATTAGCCGTCCCCCACAGCTCTAACCGCGTAGTAGTGAAACAGGACAAACTTTAAAAATCAATAAACAAACAGGTATCACTAGCTAAGCAGAGGCAAGATACACTCCAAAATGCAGAGGTAGACTGACTCCCCCTCCCCTCTACCTGCTGCGTCTCTCTCGGATTTGTGCAAATGAATCAGTACTACAAGCGAACTATGATGACAATTAGCGCAATGAGAGAGGTTGCAAAATCAACCAGAATGTTCAAGCAAATTATAGAAAAAAAAACTCATGAGAAGCGGACAGACAGACAGATGTTGGATTTTAAATATATAGAGAGACACACACACACACACACACACACAGAATCAGTTAGCAGAAGTGAAGAAACGCCAAAATTCTAGAACAGAAATCAAGTCCTGCTCCTTCTCAGGGCTCAAGCCCCAGTCTGCTAGGCAAAGCCACTCATCCAATCTTCTCCTTTTTAGTACCTGGCTCAAGAGTCAGTCTTCTACATTTCCATCTCTCTCTGTCTTCACCCCTAGCCTTTGAGCTACACCATGCAGTTGGGTGCTTGTCCTTATCTACTCCATACTTTGTCACAGTTACCTTTTAATCTAATCCCTAGTCACTTCCAGCCAAGGCTCAGACTTACTTTTAGGCTCAAGGTCATAACTCGGTATACTGGCCCTGGTGCTCTTGAAACTGTGAGCTTATTGTGTACTTTCAAAGGCCAGATCGCTCTGGCAGTATCCGTGTTGCCTGTTCTTTCGAGTACCTGCACAGCCCCAAAATATCAGACTGCAGGTGTTGCTATCTCTGATGATAACCATTCACCTCTCATGTTCTTCTAAATTAGGTACAGGCAACTCCAACAACTGAGTCACTTTACCAAGCTGGCAGGGCTTAACCTGCTTTCCCCCTGGTTGCGGTATCAAGGCAGCCACTACCCCCATATGGTATATTACTCTCATACATGTTCTTTTTTTGTCATGGCAGCTTGCATTGACATTTTCTTTTTGTTTTCTTCTCACTGTATTTTACTGCCTAGCAATCACAGTTTAAACTGGTCCCTCTTTACAGGGCATGTTTAATATATTCTTATGACCAACAGATACTCCAGCATAATGATGAAAACCCCCATTGCAAAGTTCACATGTGATATTCTCCCATGTTCCTGTTGAGCTCGGTTTAATGTAACAGCTTCGATCCATTGTACCAAGTTCTTCCACTGTGGACTTTTAACAGTTCATTCAGTGATAGAAAAGTAGGACTGTTCCCCTTTAACTGAATTGGAAAAATTTGGTATTGACAGCAAACGCTTAACAAGTTTGCAACTGTGTCCCTGTGTTCTTGTCAAACTCATTTTAAAGTAACGGCTGGAATCCACTGTACTGGTTCCTTTCATACTTATAAACTTTACAATCCTGTCATCTAACCCTAACCCTTATAGCTCAGACCAGTCTGTCCTGAATCGGCTTGGTCATTCTCCTCTGGACTTTCTATAGCATGGCTATGCTTTTTTTTGTAATATGGAGATCACAGATGCACACATTGCTCCGCTTACGCTCAGCAATGCATTATAGGAGTCACTTCACTTGACTTGCAGTACACTCATTATGACTTCATACTACACACTTAATGGCTTCTGAACACTGTCTCTGGCAGTTGATACTGTCAAGTCCAATATGAATCCTAAATCCTTCTCATAAAGTGTATTTGATTTTCAGACCTCCCATTGTGTATTCAAAACTAATATTTTTACTTCCTATATGTAATACTTTACATTTAATCAAATCTGCACAAGTCTGTGTGCTGTCCAAGTCCCCCTTTTAATGAATCAGCTGATTTAGGATTATCAGCCCTCCCACCTCAGATTTAATCATTTTATTGATTATTCTCCTCTCCAGATTATTTTATGTTTATTACAAAGAGCCGCAGCCCCAGCACTGACCCCTGAGGGACACCACTTAATTTGCTAACTAGCCTCTCACTTGGGTCCTTATCAAAATCTTTCTGAAAATCCAGATAAAACAAATATTTTTTGTCATTGCATTTCAGCATATTAGTAAAACACGCCTTCCCTCGTGTGAACCAATGTTGGTTGTTCACTGTCACTCCTGTTCTAGACATGTGCTGATCCTTTTCCTTAGTAACTCCTTCCATTTATTTACCTGTGATGCATGTTACAATTACTGCTTGCTTGGATCTGCCTGTTTATCCTTTATACAGGGCTATTCAAAATGAAAGAGCAGATTTCAAAAATGGATTTCAAACTATATAAGGCAGAAATGCATTCCACACATCACTGGATAGAGGAAAGTTCAAAATTTGGTTGCATGCACTCAACATAAGCACTATGTGTAGCGTGACAAACATCAAAACGGTAGACCATTTCTTGCCACACGAGTCAACTGGCCCCTAATTACTGAATTCACAGCTTCCTCAATTCGATGTCACAAATCTTGAAGATTAGCGGGAATAGGTGGTACATTTCTTTAATGTACCCTATAGGTAAAAATCGCATTGGGTAAGGTCTAGAGACCTGGAAGGCCACAGACGATGAGCAAGATGTTGTTGTCCACCTCTTCCAATCCATTGTCCTGGAATGGTGGTGTTTAGGTAACGCCAGACCTCCAAGTGTAAATGAGGCAGGGCACTATCTTGCATGAAAATAAAGTCATTCGAATCTTCTTGAAGTTGGGGAAATAACCAGCTTTGTAGCATGTCCAGGTATGAAAATCCAATCACAGTTTGCTCCGCAACAAAGAGAGGTCCATAAACTTTGCTTGCAGAAATGGCACAAAACACATTTACCTTCGGTGAGTCTCTTTCATGTTCGACGACTATGCAAGGATTTTCATACCCCCAAATTCTAACATTGTGATGGTTAACCTCAGAGATGGAAAGTTGATTCATCTGAAAAAAATTAGTCGTTCAGGAAAATTGTCCTCTTCCATATCCTCCAGAATTGCAGCGCAAAATTCAAACCTTTTTTCATGGTCTTCGGGATGCACTAATTGCAACTTGTAAGGCTTCATATGCAGACACTGTCTAAGAACACACCGTACCATTGTTTGAGGAATTCCAAGTTCAATGCTTGCCCGTGATGCGGATTTCCTACGGCTCCATTCAAACACATCTCGGATACGCTCAACATTTTCATCTGACGCGCGTGGACGACCAGTGCTTTTACGTTTGCATATGCAACCTTCTACGAATTTTTTTATGCCATAAATTTGCTTATGATGAGTTGGCAGTTTCTTGAACCGTCTGCAATTTTCACGTTGCACTTGAACAATGGACTTGCACTTCGCAAATTGCAGCATACAAAATGATTTCTCTTGTGGTGTTGTCACCATTTTACTATAAATGAGAAACAGTGGCATTTACTGGTACTTTTATCTGAGCTTTTAAACTTTGAACTTTCCTCTATCCAATGATGTGCAGAATGTGCTTGTCTTGTACAGTTTGATCGAAATACATTTTTGAAATCTGCTCTTTCGTTTTGAATAGCCCAGTATAATATTTGCTAATTTTCAAGCCCCCTGAGGTTACAAGTTCAAATCCTTTTAAAAGACTCAGCATGCTATGAACAGGCAGGTGCTGTACTCCAATTGGAAAAACAAAGTATCTGCAATGTGAGTTGACTTGAATAAAAGCATCAGCGTAATAAGTTAATGTTGACACATTTGAGAATCACAAATTAGTTATTTATCACCTGAGTGAAAATTATTTCTTTTAACAAAAGCAAATTCATTCTATGATGATGCATTTATCACAATATATCTTCATTCAAATGTGCCCATTACATTAGAAAAATCTGCAGTCGCTGCCAATTGCTTTTTGACCTTGGCTTGCTCATCCCTGATGGCAAAGATGCTTTACCTATCTGGGTGTTAATTCTGCCATCCCATAAAGATGGTGTGATGTGACTAGGAGGATTGTGAAATTCCTGACCAGTCAGCCAGTTCATGCTGAAGAAGTGCCTGTCGCTTAATAGCCTACATAACAGGGGTTATGTGATTTGTGTAAGATGGCCTCTGTAATGTGGGCTCCAATTCAGCACACGACTCCCAAGAGGACGGTTCTAGGAAGTCTAAAACTGGCTTATGTGAGCCAAAAAAAAAATTGTGATCAAATCAGAAAATTTGCTAAAAGGAACCTGCCCAATTTTCCTCACCTCCCACCTATTTCTATTCTAGAAGAAATACTGATAAGTCTTGAAAACTCAGACAACATCTCCGTAATATATAAAAACACATTCAAGTCTTTTCCTTTCAAAGATCCAAGGGTATGGTGGGGTAAAGACCTTTCACTTGATATTTCATTATAGGAGTGGAAGGCTGCCATGCACAGAATAGATTCGAGCTCCATATGCGCAAAGCATTCACTCGTTCAACTTAAAATCTTTTATCGAGCACACCTGTCTCATTTAAAATTGTATCCAGGCCAAGATTCAACCTGTGAGCGTTGCAGTCGAGCTCCTGCTTCCATGAGCCACATGTTTTGGGCCTGCACCAAATTAACATCATTCTGGACCAAAATCTTTAAATGCCTTTCAGACAGCCTTGGGGTCACAATCCCTCCTAATCCACTAACAGCTGTGTTTAGTGGGCTTAAAGTGGAGAAGGACAAATAGATTGTAATAGCTGACACCACTCTACTAGCACAGAGACTTGTCTTGCTCAACTGGAAGAATCCCAGCCCACCTGTTATAATGATGATGTCCTGTACTATTTGAAATTGGAAAAAATTAAATTCTCACTTCGAGGATCTGTTCAAAGCTTTTTTTTTTTAAATCTGGTAAGATCTAGGAATAAAATTTTGGTATAAGCTTTCATATTAGGGGATAGGATATTTATTTTCAATTCTTTGTTGTTTTACAATATTTATTCTTGCTGTTAGCTCTCTCTCTCAGCCAGGGGGTTGAGTTCAGGTTTGTTAAGTTTGACTCAATTGTATGAATGTTATTTTCGTTGTTTTAAGAGTAAGTCTTGATTGTATGTAATGTTATTTTCTTCAAATAAAGTTTGTAAAATAAGAGAATAATGATCACTCTGCCAGCACACTGAAAATTGATTCATTTTATGGTTACTTGACCCAAATAGTTTAATCACCTCTGCACCCTCAATCCTATCCTAATTATAACAAAATACTAAATCTAGATCTGTTTCACCCCGGGTTTGTTTGTTAACACAGTATGTTAAAGCACTGTCATTGCTAACAGCTAAAAACTCCTGTTCTGTCCTGCACCAAATTAACATCATTCTGGACCAAAATCTTTAAATGCCTATCAGACAGCCTTGGGGTCACAATCCCTCCTAATCCACTAACAGCTGTGTTTGGTGGGCTTCCAGATGAGAAGGACAAACAAACTGTAATTGCCTTTATTTCACTATTAGCATGTAGACTTAGTATCTTGCTCAACTGGAAAAATCCCAAACCATCTCTTTTAAGTCAGTGGGTAACTGATGTTCTACACTAGTTGGGAAAATAAAACAAATTCTCACTTAGTGGATCTGCACAAAACCCTTTCAAAACCTGGCAGGATCTAATCCAGGGATCTCAAACTCCAGTCCTGGAGGGCCGCAATGGCTGCAGGTTTTCATTCTAACCCTTTTCTTAATTAGTGATCTGTTTTACTGCTAATTCACTTTTTTTGAATTCATTTTAATTGACTTGTTTTTTAAGATGTGTTCTCTGGAATTGCTTCATTTCTTTCCTTTAACAAAAGTTAAATGTGAGGTGAGTGAGCCAACAGAAGACCAACTAAGTCAGGGCCTCAAACTCCAAACAATTTCACTCCAACCTGTTGCTTAATCAGGCTCTGATTCTTGTCATTAATTAAACCCATTCTTTATCTGAACTAGTGTGGTGCTGAGGTGTCACCTGTTGTATGGCTGCACTCGGGTCCTAATCTGGATCCTGAGTTGGTTTGTCGTTTGGTGGGTGTGGCAATGCGCTATAATAGCGCGTGCTCCTAACCCAGTGTTTTTCAACCTTTTCGCTGGAGTGGAACCCTGCGTGAATGGTTATCTTGCTCACGGAACCTTGTGCAATTATCCACCAGTATGTCCTATATCATGAGACTTTTTCGGTGGAACCCCGGTTGAAAAACACTGTCCTAACCCCTCTCTCTCTCTCTAATTCCATGGCTGCTCCCATTGTGCAATAGCAGACATTTCTGAAACTGTTGATTTTCTCTTTTCTAAGAGCCCTGTTAAAATGTTTTGTTGACCTGAGCAGATCAACATTTCTGAGACCTTCACCCTTTTTATTTTCTGATATTGTGTGGTGGACACAGTTTGCTGGTCTTGTTTTGGCTCATTTTGTATCTCATTATTGTTTGGCTGCTAATTAAAGAAAAAGAAACAATTAAAGGGTCTGAGTATTCAAGAGCAAGTCAAACAAAATTAATACAAAAGAAGTTAATTAGGAGCAAAAACATGTCACTCATTAAACAAAAGGTTAGAATGAAAACCTGCAGCCACTGTGGCCCTCCAGGACTGGAGTCTGAGATCCCTGATCTAATCAGTAACATTTTACGATAAGCATTTATATCGGGGAGAAGGATACTCTTTCCTCTTTTCTACTCTTAAAAGTTTTACTCTGACTGTTGGCCGCCTTCTCCTTCTCAAGGTGGGTATTGAATTGACTTTAGTTTTGTTAAATCTAACTTAATTGTATGTAATGTTACTTGCTTTTAATTAATTTAATAAAATAATAAAAAAACTCCTGTTCTTCTACTTCACTATTTGTAAGACTAGCCAAATTAATACTTGAGCAGTTTAAGACCCCCATGGTTATACAGAAATAAAGAATTGTAAGGTCATAAATGAGGAAAGTGTGACAGTGCAGCATAAAATGGTGGTGATAGACTAGGAGATTGAAATCAGCAGGAGAATAAAACCATAGCAAGTGGCACCAAGGATAAAGTGATGGAGATTAAAAGAGGAAGGGCTCAAGAACAGTTTAGGAAGAAAGTTCAATAAATGAAGTGCAGTCATTTGAGAGTGTGGAGGAATGATTGGAGAAGAATAGCAAAGTTGTATCAAGAGCAGGTGAAGAGGTGCAGGATGTGATAGAGGCAGTGGCAAGAGCCAAGGCACGAGATTTGGAGGAGGCATCTGAAAAATTGGAGACTAAAGAGGGAGAGAGAAGGATTTTTAGAATAGCCAAGGACTTTAGTCAAATAAAGCAGATTAAAGATGAGTAATGTGTGGTCTCGAGTGAGCTAAACATCTCCATTATGCCTCACTAGGACTGAGACAGCCCAGTCAGAAGTTTTCTTTCTTTTACATTTACTTGCTTTATAGTCATTCTGGTGTGTGTTCAGACCAAGGTATGTATGTATGTTTATTTACTTATCTTCCTATTTATGTATTTGTTTACTTAAAAAGCTTCTTTAAAAAGACTAATTTCCTCTGGGGACAAATATGTATCTATAATATAGTATTATTCATTCACCCAACTCTTAATTATAACAGCAGAGCATTAGAAAGACAGGGACCAACATGCCTTAGCGTGGGGTTAACCAGGCCTTTGGACACCCCCAGCTTGAAAATCAGCCCAATCCCAGCACTTCACCATGTTCAGAACTTGCAGCCAAGTGTGGAGATAAATCTGCATGCTAATTCAGAAACATCAGAAGCGTGCTAGCAATCACCAGAATGGGACATATTGTACAAGAGATGATGCCAATGCAGCCCTCTACACCCTGGAGACCTCATGTGGCTGCACTACCCACAATGAATAGGGGAACACTGAACTTGACCAGCAGCTGTCACAGTCCATGTACTGTGTTGGACTGGTTGTTTGAAGTAGCATACCAAGTAAATGTAGGACACCAACAGCATTGGATCTACCATCAGAGGGACTTGGGCACACACTCTTGGGTGTCCTGCTTTGCAAAGGGGCCTTTGCATCTAAGAGGCACTCACAGCAATCCACCATCAAAATTGCTTTCTCAAGTTTATTCTCACTATTATAAACCTATCCAATGAGGTTTAAATAAAATGTGCTGGTTGGTTTATATGGACGGGACATGGTCAGAGCAGGTGTCTAACAGGTCACTGTTAATGAGAGAGAATGTGTGATGTATAACTGTGTCCAGAAAAGTGAAAAAGTCCACATGGGTGGTCATTCAAAATGAGATCCCAGTGGTGCAGCTAAAAATAAAAAAAAGAGAGAGAAGCAAAAGGTACTGCTTTTCTGAAAAGTATACTTGACAATTAAAAAATAAATCAAAATAATTATTTGAACAAGCTGTAAATTCTGCTTCTGAGACTATTAGACCAACCTTACAGTCTGTCAGGAAAAGACTGACGCTGTGGCTTCTAGTGGCTCTAGCAGCAAACTGCGGTTTGATAGACAGAGGTGTGAACAACGGTGTGGTAGACACTGAGGATGTATCAAGCAATGCCAAACCGAAACGTGGATCCCCATTCTGTTTTTTATTTTTATTTGGTGCAAGGATGTGACCCCAAAATGCTCAGTTATACACATATATTACCTTTTGCCACAAAGTGATAATGGCGTTTTAAACATGTTAGATGTTTGTTAAATGTGCTATCAGAAGAAAAAAAAAAGGAAGTTAACCCATTGTACAGTTGTTTTTATTTCTAATTCAATTCTTGAACCTGATTTATGATGGACATATTTGATGTCCATAACGTGTGAGTATAGATGTGTCTTGCAGCCGTGCCTTCAGTGAAAGTAGTGTCAGCAGCTATACCACCTGCAGAACAGGTCATCCACCTGAAGCCAAGCATGTTCAGACCGTGCCAGTACTTGGATGGGAGACATCTAGGAAAAGCTTGGATTGCTGCTGGATGAGGTGTTGGTGAGGCCAGCAGGGGGTGCTTACCTTATGGTCTGTGTGTGGCTCCCAATGCCCCAGTGCAGTGACAGTCGACACTGTACAGTAAATATGGCATCTTCCTGTGGATGAGATATATGACTGAGGTTCTGACTCTCTGTGGTCATTAAAGATCATTAAGGGAATCTTTTGAAAACAGTAGGGTTTATCTTGAAGTCCTGGCTAAATTTCCCATCAAGTCCTCGTCCATTCTGGCCCCCTAATCATCCCCTGTCTCTAATTGGCTCTCTCTCTCATCTCTTCAGCATCTAAGAGCTAACGTGTGGTGAGCGTACTGACTGGTACAATAATGACTGCCGTTGAATCATCCAGGTGGAGATTGAAGGGGTTCCCCTATGGCTATGTAAAATGCTTTGAGTACTTTATAAATGTAATTAATTATTATTATTATTATTATTATTATTAATGGGGAAGGGAGGGGTGCCTTTTGAGTTTTGGCACTCGGGGGCTTGTGGTGGTCTTAATCCAGCCTTGGACACTGGGCAGTGTTGGTGCACTGTGATCAGCTGACCCCTTACCATCACAAGGAGGGATCGTATTCACTGACTGGCAGTGCAGTTGTCATGTCTCAGCCTGGGGTTCAAATACATGTTTTATGTCTCTTTTGTTAATTTTTGAATCTTTGGTTTATGTTGATTTTATTAATATTACATTTGATGTTTATGTACATTATTCTTTGTTTTTGATTTTGTTTATGTTTATAAGCTGCCTGTGTTAAATTCCCTGTGTTTTGTGGGTGGTCCTAAAGGGGCGGTGCCAACTGCCAATCACCACCTGGAACTGCCCACCACCCTATAAATCCAGAAGGTCTCCCACAGTGCCTTCTGTTTAATTTCAGATGTGCCTGGGAATGGCGAGTTTACTTATGTTTAGCTGTATTTTAGTGATTTACAGATTATTTGGCCTTCTGCTCAGTTCCTTCTAATTAGGCCTTTGAATTCTGTATTGGGACTTTGTTCAACTTTCAAGCATACTCATTTTTGCCTTTTGTGCTCACCAGAGTTAGCTTTTTGTTACAGAGCATTTTGTGAAATAAATCTTTTATTTTTTAATTTGTAAAGTTTCTGTTCTTGCCCTTATTCCAGCTGGGATTTGTTTGTCTATATGCAAGACCTCTCTTACACCTCCATCAACTTTTTCCTCTTGCTTGGATGAGATTGAGGCCTGGATGTCCAAGAACTTCCTCAAGCTGAACAGCACTAAAACTGAAGCTCTTTTAATTGGCAGCCCCCATCAACTTCGTTCCTCTGTAAATTGTATTTCCTTTTCTGACCATACTATTACCCTCTCCCCTTCTGTTACAAATCTGGGTGTCAAGTTAGACTCCCATCTGTCATTTGATACACATGTCCATCACCTTTGTAAAATTGCATTTCTTCATCTCCGAAATATAGCCAAACTCCGTCCCTACCTCTCCCTCTGTGATGCTGAAAATCTGGTTCATGCCTTTGTCTCATCCAGACTGGAGTATTGTAATGCACTCCTCATCGAGATCCCCAGCAAGAGCCTTCAAAAGCTCGAACAAATTCAAAATAGTGCTGCAAGAATCCTGATGAGGGTGTGGAAATATGAACACATTTCACCAATCCTTCGGTCACTTCATTGGCTCCCTATCCATCTCCGTATCGAATTCAAACTCTGTTTGTTTACTCACCAGTGTATCCATGGAAATGCTCCACAATATTTCAAAGAGCTCCTTCTATTACAATCCACTACAAAAACCTCCGTTTTACAAATACCTACTGCCTTCGCCCCCCGTGACCAAACTTCATACAATGGGAGACCGAGCCTTTGCAGCTGCTGCTCCACGGCTCTGGAATGGCCTACCAGAGAGCCTAAGAACACAGCAGATTGTGGGCTGTTTTTAAAAAACAGCTAAAAACTTTTCTATTTAGGAAAGCTTAACAAGAATGCTATAATTATTGTTGTTTTATCTCTGTTTTTAGCTTGCCTTGTCTTTGTTTAATCTTTTTATGTTGCACTTTGAGATTTACTGCTAATGTAAAGTGCCCTATAAATAAAATACATTATTATTATTATTATTATTATTATTATTATTATATAACCCCCTCTAGTGTGCATGTGCATTTTTAGAAGAGCTTTTGGAACTCTTTAGTCCTTGGGACTCCTAGCCCACAACAACAGTGTTAAACAACCCTGCCACCTGCCAGCTCATTGCTCATAATCAACGTTGCTTTATCTGAAATTGCAGGACTCAAGATCCCTGCTGGTGTGCCAATGTCGCCAGCTGCACAACTGAAAAGAAAACTACCCTGCCATCTCGTCTAGTTTGTGTGACGCTGAGAGCATTTGCAATTGGTTGCTGGTGGCACTGACTTTGAAAGAAGTGTTATGGAACAGCCCTGACAAATTTGCATCAGCCTGTGATTGAGTTACCAATGGCATAGTCTGGCATCCCATCATGTAAGTTAACAGCTTCGGAGCCATCTGCACGGGAGCACAGAAGAAGAGCCTGCCTGCCAAAGTCATACTGGCAATCTTTTAAGGATAGAGAGCTATCTAAAAGAGCATACAAAGAACACGAATCTGTGCAGCATGACAGTAATAAACATACCTTTCCATGTTAAAATTACATACAGTGATTGCATTTCACTTAGATTATTTTGATGGATTCAGGGTAGCATTTCCGAGATATTACCTGTTTGATTTTTTTTTCTTCAAGTGAGCCATCTCTGTATAGCATTGCCATCTCTCTACGTGTAACACATTGTACAGACTCTGAACGCTCTAAATGGTTAACTACGGCAGCTGTGGGACTTTTATTTTGACACATCACGGTGTAGTCAGAACCGGAAGTTGTTTTTTATTCCCCCCAAACACATTTGCTATTAGCTTGCTTGGGGGAACGCTGATATAAGAACTACAGCTGTGCGTTGCAGGTGTCGTATCCGGAAGAAGAGGTATGTACAAGCGCGATATCAGTGAGAAAAATTGAAAAAACAAAGATGCAGTAGCACCATTGCTAACCGCGCTAGAGATTCAGATGGCGAGCAGCATGAAAAGCTCCGTCTCTGCTTTTCCTGATTTAATGCTTACACTACAGTGAGTGTTCTCATGTTTGAACAGCCCACTGGCCTCGGTGCTCACGACTGTCTTCAGTTCATGTCGTATTCGCCCACCGCTTATTAATATTATTTCCTCGGCGTTTTAGTCTGTCGCTGTACGCTGTCAACTGGCACTTTCAGCGGCCGCTGTTACTCTTCTCAATACTATCTCTTAGGGAGAAGAGTTTTGTGGTTGAAAGTGCATATGTTGCCTTGGACAGAATAGTGCCAAGGGTGCTCCACGATCCTTCAATGGAAGACGGAGCAGCCGGCGTTCGGGTTCTTGAATTGTTCAGAAGATGCTGCAGAATAAACGACAATCTACTTGAATCGATTAAAACAACGGGGTATACCGTCATTTGTTGGGAAACTGCCAGTCACAACTCTCTGTTCACAACAGAACGTGAATGAAGAGGTATCTCGTTGAGTTACCCGTGAAAACAGGTACTGTACTGCCTGGAAGCACGTAAAATTTTAAAACTATTTTTTCGCCTCGAATCATCAGTCAATAAAACAGGCAGACATGACGGAGGAAAGAAACCCACTTCTGGTCATGAAGTAATTTCCATCTTTTTCTTACTAATGGTTATTGATATCACTTTACTGTAAGAACACAGTGCACCTTCTAAGATTTTATTTTTTTGTTTGTTTTTCTAAGCATGGCCAGTGGGTAGAAAGGAAGGATGAAGTGCGGTTTCTGGAAATTAAATAATTTGGTTTCTTTGTTTGTTAAGTAGGGTTTTGACAGACCATATTTTATTTGTTTCAAGGGAGAAAATTAGCTTTTTACAGGTGCTCAAGAAATATTATAACAAACAACTCCCATAAAATACACATCAGAATTACTAAAAAGAAAGAAAAATGTCTGACTTGGCTAAAGATATAAGAGCAGTCCAAGTCAGGCACTATAAAGGCATATTGCTGTGGGTTTGAAGGAGTCCCAGTAGCATTTCTTGACATACTTGGTGTGTCAGATAGTTCAAAAGATGAAACTCAGTGTTCTTCATTTCTTTGTGGTGCAATTTTTAAATTAATTCTACTCTGTTCTATTTATACAGAGGTAGAGGAGAAGAGGAAGAAGAATCTGTCATTCATGGTAAAGTCTAAACGTGTAAAATGGAGGAAATATCAAAGGCTACTCTGGAGCCCCTAGAGGAGAAATATACACGTGAAGAAGGACCCTCAGAAGACAGAGGTAAAGTCAAGGAAAGGTGCAATGTAGTACTACACAGGAGCCGGGTCTTCACGAACACTATAGAGAAAAGGGGCATAGCCATTAAGGAAGAGGACTGTGAGCTGGAGTGCATCCACTTCATGAAAGAGGCTGAACGGAAATCTGACCGGACTGACGTACACAAGCAGGGAAGTACAAACCGAGTCAAGCAAGAAAACTTTAAATCAGAAGCTGTTTCTCTAGAAGAACAAGAAGAAGAAGAGGAAGAAATAGTCACTGAACCAGACTCCACTATGAGCAGGCCCTTCTCCCTACAGGATCACTCTGTCCAGGTGAAGTTGGAATCATTGGATTCAGACTTGAAGAGGACTGAGAAAGCATCATCTCCTACTAAAAAAGGTAGGTGCTAAAATAAGTTTGTTTTCTGAGCCAGAGGTTTAACATGAAGGGTGCCCAATTGCTTTTTTGTGCAACTTGGAGACTAAGGCTTGTTTGAAAGACCATACACACTTGAGTTTTCTTACATGATAGAATCTTGAATTGAGCAGGCCATTTATCACATAGTACAGTGCTTATGAAAAGTGCTCACTCCCCTTTGGCAGTTTTCTCATTTTATTGTTTCACAACATTAAATCACACTGGATTTTATTTGGCTTTTTTTTTTTTTTTTTTTTTAAATAGAAAGACAGGAAAAAAAACTCTAAATGTTAAAACCAGATCTTCGCAAAGTTGTCTAAATTAATAACAAATGTAAAACACTAAATAAGTGATCTCATAGGTGTTCACCCCTAAATCATCACTGGTTCCGCCAATTGGTTTTAGAAGGCCCACAATTAGTTCAGTGGAGATCATCTGACTGGGGTTTCTGTTGATTGCAGTCTGAATGCCCCCTGCATGTTGAAGGTCCATCTTGTCCAGAGTCAATATGATGGCCTAATCTACACAATGAAGACAAAAGAATGGTTCAGACCACCCTTTCAAAAGGGGACTGTAAAACACAAGCCAGGGGATGGAGACAAAAATATATTTACTGAAAGCTAAAGCTCCACAGGAATGGCTTAAAACAACAATGTTAACATCCCTGTGTGGTTGAGTCAATTGAGGATTTGTGTCTAGACTTGACAAAGTCTGTTCACTTACAATCGGCATTAACCCTGATAAAGTTTTTAAGCTTTTTTTTTCCCATTTTTTAATTTTAATTTTATTGAATTTTTAAAAATCAAATAACACTTCATACACAACTCAAGTTTTACAAAAAGAAAAAAAAAAGAAAAAGGCTTGAAACAAATCAACCCCCACCCCTGAGAAAGAGAGCTAGGCCAGTAGTGTAAGACTTTATGCTAGTAAAGACAAATTAATAGATAAAACAATAAATTAATAAAGATAAATTGAGTAAAAGAGGGGAGAGAATCTGCTTCCTCAATTTATTTATTTTTTTTAATTTATTTTTTTATTAATTTTATTACAATCCATACAAAGCAATCAAGTTTTTACAAAGAGAAAAATTAAGAACAGATCGATCCCCACCCCTGAGAGAGAGAGCAAGCCAAACGGCGTTAAATTTAAGGCTTGTAAACATACCTAAATTAATAAATTCTCTGTGCCTTATAAACTTATTTTAAAATATTACTGATTAGATCCTGCCATGTTTTGAAAAAAGTCTGTACAGATCCTCTAACTGAGTATTTGATTTTTTCCAACTTCAAATAGTATAACACATCGGTTTCCTACTGACTTAAAAGAGGAGAGTTTGGGTTCTTCCAGTTTATGAGAATAAGTCTACGTGCCAAAAGTGTAGTGAATGCAATCACAATTTGTTTGTCTTCCTCCGTTTTAAACCCATCTGGAAGAACACCAAACACAGCTGTTAATGGGTTTGGAGGGATTGTGAGTCCAAGGCTGTCTGAAAGGTAATTAAAAATGTTTGTCCAGAATAATGTTAATTTGGTACAGGACCAGAACATGTGACCTAGTGAGGCTGGGACTTGGTTGCAACGTTCGCAGGTTGGATCATGCCCTGGAAACATTTTGGAGAGTTTTAGTCGAGACAGATGTGCTCAATATATAATTTTGAGTTGTATGATTGTATGCTTTGCGCATATGGAGCTCGAGTGAATTCTCTGCATTGCTACTTTCCACTCCTTTTCTGATATATTAATTGAAAGATCTTTTTCCCAGTGTCTTCTTGGATCTTTGAAAGGGAGGGATTGTAAAATGATTTTATATATTGTAGAGATGGAGTCTAAGTCCTTGAGATTGAGCAATATTTTTTCCAGCATGGATGAGGGTGCAAGATCAGGAAAATCTGGAAGGTTTTGTTTAACAAAGTTTCTGATTTGAAGATAGTGAAAGAAATGTGTAGCTGGAATGTTAAATTTGGAATGTAATTGCTCATAGGATGCAAAGACGTTGTCTATATAAAGATCTCTAAGCATGTTAATTCCAAATTTTTTCCAAATATTAAAAACTGCATATGTTTGTGAAGGTTGACAGAGGTGGTTCTCTTACAGGGGTGCCACAGATAGAAGCTTCTCCGTCTTAAAGTGCTTTCTACATTGGTTCCAGATTCTAAGTGAGTGGAGCACAATTGGGTTATTAGTGTATTGCCGATAACATGTGTTTATTGGAGCACAGAGCAAGGAATACAAAGAAGTACTGCAGGATTTTACTTCTATTGCGGACCAAGCTTGTGTATGTTCTTCTATTTGTGTCCAGGTTCTTATCGCCTGTATATTTGCTGCCCAGTAATAAAACTGGAAGTTAGGTAGAGCCATGCCGCCTTCTCCCTTTTGTCTTTGTAAGGTCGCTCTTTTGATGCGTGGACGTTTTGAATTCAAAATAAATGAGGTTATTGTCGAATCTAATTGCCTAAAAAATGATTTATTAATATATATTGGAATGTTTTGAAATAAAAAAAGGAGTTTAGGAAGAATATTCATCTTAACAGTGTTAATTCTTCCAGCTAGTGTGAGATGAAGGGTTGACCATCTATGCAAGTCTTGTTTAATTTTTTCCATGCAAACAGCGAAATTTTGTTGATATAGAGCTTTATGTTTACTTGTGATGTTTACCCCTAGGTATTTAAACTGTTCTGCAATGATAAAAGGTAGGGTATCTAATCTAATATTATATGCTTGAGAGTTCACTGGAAAGAGTACACTTTTATTCAGATTCATTCTGAGACCAGAGATCTTTTGAAATTCTGTGAGTGCTGCTAAGACTGCAGGCACAGAAATTTCTGGGTCTGATATATACAGTACCATGTCATCTGCATATAATGAGATTTTCTGTTCCAGTCCTTCTCTGCTAATCCCCTTTATCTGATCAGTATTTCGACAATGTATTGCCAGTGGTTCAATGGCAATCGCAAACAGCAGCGGTGACAAGGGGCATCCTTGTCTAGTGCCACGTTCTAGTTTAAAGTAGTCTGAGCAAATGTTGTTGATGCAAACTGAAGCTTCTGGGTTAGTATACAGTAATTTAATCCATGCACAGATGTTTGGGCCAAACCCAAACTTCTCCAATAAAAGGTATTTCCATTCAATCATGTCGAATGCTTTTTCTGCATCCAATGATAATAATATTTCTGGGGTGTTTGATTTAGTTGGTGAGTATATTACATTAAACGGGCGTCGAAGATTGGAAGATAAGTGCCGGCCCCTAATAAATCCAGTTTGGTCTTGTGATATTACCGAGGGAAGCACTTTCTCCATCCTTCTGGCTAAGATTTTAGAGAGTATTTTAACGTCATTATTCAGAAGTGAAATTGGTCTGTATGATGCACATTGTAATAAATCCTTATTTTGTTTTGGAAAGACAGTGATTAGTGCTTGGCGAAAGGTTTGTGGAAGAGATTGGTTATCTCTGGCTTCTGTAAATGTTGCTAATAAGAGGGGAGCTAGCTGAGCGGAGAATTTCTTGTAAAATTCTGCAGGGTAACCATCGGGGCCTGCTGCTTTCCCGCCTTGGAGTGATTTTATAGCATCTAGTAATTCTGATAACGTCAGAGGTTTATCAAGTTCCTCCGCACTAAAAGCGTCTATTTGTGGTATCTGTAATGTATCCAGAAATGCATTAGATTGTGTATTGTCTTCCTTAAACTCAGTAGTATATAGGGATTTATAGTAGTCTCTGAAAGTGTGCATTATATTTTGGTGTTCGACGATTTTATCTCCGTTCGTGCTAGTGATTACCGAGATTGCGTTGCACACTTCTTGCTTGTGAATTTGTTGAGCTAAAAGCTTATTAGCTTTCTCCCCATGTTCATAGTAATGATGTCTGGATTTGTAAATTAGTTGTTCAGTTTCTTTAGTTGTCAAGAGGTTTAATTCCGAATGTAGGGCCTGCCTTCTCCTATGTAGAGTCTCGCTTGGTAGTCTGGCATGTTCTTCATCTATTTTAGTAATTTCGCTTTTTATCTCTGCTATTTTCTTGGCCTCGGGTTTATTTCTGTGGGAAAGATATGAGATAATCTGTCCTCTTAAGAAGGCCTTAAGAGTTTCCAAGAGTATTCCTGCAGAGATCTCGGGGGATGTATTTGTCTCTAGAAAGAATTTGATTTGTTTGGATATAAATTCAGTACAATTCTCGTCAGCTAATAGAAGCTGGTTGAGGCGCCATCTGCGGGGTGAGTGCATGGGGCTTAGTAATTTTAGCTCCAAGATCATAGGTGCATGGTCAGAAATAACAATAGCATCGTATTTGCAAGATTTAATCTTAGGCAAGAAGTTATTGTCTATAAAGAAGTAATCGATCCTTGAGTAACAATGATGTACTGGTGAGTAGAAAGAATATGTTCTTGAATTTGGGTTTAAAAACCTCCAGGATCTGATAAGTTGTGGTCAGTTATAAACTTTGTAATTATTTTTGTAGTATTAGATGCCGTTCCCCCTGTGGAGGAAGTTCTATCTAAAAGTGGATTTAGAACACAATTAAAGTCCCCAGCCATTATAACTTTATGAGTGTTCAGATTGGGAATGGATGCAAATAAATTTTGTATAAATTCCTTATCATCAACATTAGGTGCATAAACATTTATCAAGATCATTTTACAGTTAGATAAGTCTCCCATAACCATTACATATCTCCCTTCAGGATCCAATACTACATCTGATGCTACAAATGGAACAGTTCTATGTATGAGAATTCCCACACCTCTAGTTTTCTTCGTAAAGCTAGAATGGAACATTTGGCCAGTCCAGTCTTTTTGCAGCCGGAACTGATCCTTGCTTATTAAGTGAGTTTCCTGTAAAAATACTATTTTAGCATTTAGACCTGTTAGGTGAGAGAGTACTTTCTTTCTCTTTAATTCGTGATTCAGGCCTTTAACATTCCAGCTTACGAAGTTAACTGCTCTCTTTCTCTCCCTCCAATGCAAAAACAAGCTCCAATGCAGTGGCGCTTTAGGGTTAATAAGATAGAGATTACTCTAAAAAAAAGAAAAAAAAAAAAAGGAGTTTTGCACTTAAAATATATATATATAGTCTTCAGCAATTTTAGTGCATTAAGATGATACACCCAGATAATAAACCCAGGGGATGGTATTAAAAATGTGTCCAGAAGAAGCATAACCAGTCTTAATGCAGTAATAGCAATAACAGTAAACCTAGGGTATGATATTGAACAGTCTCGTTTAGGGTAGAGATGAAATAATAGAAAAGAAAAAAAAAATAATAATAATTAAGCACAATAAAACATAAACAGATAGCGCCCTAGTAATACTAAGTAATAATGAGAATATATGCTGATAAAAACCTGTATTTTAAAACGAATAGATCAGACAAAAGATTATTAATCTTTGCTTTATCATTTTAACCGCCATGACTCACTATTATGTATCAGAATAGTCCCGGGATCAGCTTTCTTAATTCCTTTTCTGCTTCATCCTTGCTAGCGAAGACATAGAATTGACCCTGCCATTCCACTTTCAGGTTTGCCGGATACAGGAGGCTGTATTTGACACTGGCTTGCCATAGCCGCTGTTTAATATTATAGAAGGCTGCGCGTTTAGTAGCTGTTGCTGGAGAGAAGTCAGGGAAGATAAGAATGTGGTTATTTTCATATATAATATCTTCCTTGTTTCTGAGGAGTGCCATCACCTCTAGCTTAAGTGATAATCGTTCAAAACGAACTATAAAAGATCTTGGTTGGGGTCTGACGGTGTTTGATCTGCGTACGCGGTAAGCCGCTGCTATCTCAGATTCTGCTTTAAAGTTGTCCCCGATTATTTTAGAAAAAAGTTCAGCTGCGAATTTCACAGGGTTTGAACTTTCTCGATTCTCCGGCAGACCTTCAATTCTGACACTATACCTTCTACTCCCATCTTCTAAAGCACCCAGTCTGTCTCCAAGTTTTTCTCCGAGTTTTTTGCATTTGGAACTGCCATTTATTGCTCTTTCTTCGGCACTGGCAGCTGAATGTTCAACCATTTCAATACCATTCGTGAATGTCTCCTTGAGATGCTCCAATTGATCAGTAAGCGTGCTCAGTTTAACCGAGTTTTCCTGTATGCGCTCTTCAATTTTACCCAGCACCTGTCGAAGCTCAAGCTGCACCTCTTGACGCAGCCTTTCATTTGCCTGTTGGAATTCCTGACGCAGCCTTTCATTTGCCTGTTGGAATTCCTGACGCAGCCTTTCATTTGCCTGTTGGAATTCCTGACGCAGCCTTTCATTTGCCTGTTGGAATTCCTGTCGCAGCCTTTCATTTGCCTGTTGGAATTCCTGTCGCAGCCTTTCATTTGCCTGTTGGAATTCCTGTCGCAGCCATTCATTGGCCTGTTTCATCTCCTGTTTCAATTCCTGTTTCAGTCTCTCATGTGCCTTTGCCCTTGCTTTCTCATTAGCCTTCTCGCTTTTCTTTATATCTTGCATGAGCTCAGTGAGCAACACCTTCAGTTCAGATAGTTCAATTGTGCTTTCTTGTACCGTAGATGAAGCAGCAGACTTTACTGTAGCCAGTGTCCCCGCTGATCCAGGCTCGCGTAATTGCGTAATTGAAGCCGCGGACTTCAAGGCCCTTTCCAATTTCATGTGATCTTCTCCAATCGGCGAGCTATCCAGATCTGCACTCACGATCGCACCTTCGCTCCCCTTTTCGCTCTCAGCCGGCGACGATGATGTAACGGACCGTGGTCCCGAGGAGTCTGTGCTTTCGCCCATCTGATCCAGGTCTGTCTCTGAAAGGCCGTATCTAGAACTGGGGCTTGCTGATCGCAGCTTGGGTGTAGCTTTAGCATTCGATTCTTTCGAACCCCCCTTCTTGTTGGCCATGTTTATATGTGGTTACATATACTGTAGCAGTCCCTCTCGGGTTGAATAAATACAGGATATCTCAGGATAATAAGTAAACAATATGAAAAATAACACCACTGCTAGCGGAGCTTTACTTCAGACGTCTATCTCTCGCAACGGACGAGACCAAAATCCCCTCAATTTAAATGCTTATTCTAAGATGTTATTGAAAATGTTTTGTACAGATCCTCTAAGTGTGAATTAGATTTTTTCCCAGTTTCAAATACAGTAGTATATAACAACAGTTACCCACTGACTTAAAATAGGGGAGAGTTAGGATTCAGATAGATAGATACTTTATTAATCCCAAGGGGAAATTAACAATATTAAATTAAAGAGTGATAAAAATGCAGGTAAAACAGACAATAACTTTGTATAATGTTAACATTTACCCCCCCGGGTGGAATTGAAGAGTCGCATAGTGTGGGGGAGGAACGATCTCCTCAGTCTGTCAGTGGAGCAGGACAGTGACAGCAGTCTGTCGCTGAAGCTGCTCCTCTGTCTGAAGATGATACTGTTCAGTGGATGCAGTGGATTCTCCATGATTGACAGGAACCTGCTCAGCACCCGTCACTCTGCCACGGATGTCAAACTCTCCAGCTCCGTGCCTACAATAGAGCCTGCCTTCCTCACCAGTTTGTCCAGGCGTGAGGCGTTCCTATTCTTTATGCTGCCTCCCCGGCACACCACTGCGTAGAAGAGGGCACTCGCCACAACCATCTGATAGAACATCTGCAGCATCTGTTTGTAGATGTTGAAAGACGCCAGCCTTCTGAGGAAGTATAGTCGGCTCTGTCCTTTCTTGCACAGAGCATCAGTATTGGCAGTCCAGTCCAATTTATCATCCAGCTACACTCCCAGGTATTTATAGGTCTGCACCCTCTGTACACAGCCACCTGCAATGATCACGGGGTCCAGGAGAGGCCTGGGTTTCCTAAAATCCACCACCAGCTCCTTGGTTATGCTGGTGTTCAGTTGTAAGTGGATTCTTCCAATTGAGCAAGATAAGTCTACATGCCAATAGTGTAGTAAAGGCAATTGCAGTTTGTTTGTCCTTCTCCACTTTAAGCCCCTCTGTGAGCCCACCAATCACAGCTGTTAATGGGTTAGGAGGGATTGTGACATCCAAGCTGTCTGAAAAGCATTTAAAGATTTTGGTCCAGAGTGATGTTAATTAAACATGTGACCCAGTGATGCTGGAACTTGATTGCAATGTTCGCAGGTTGGATCTTGCCCTGGAAATATTTTGTACAATTTTAAACGAGACAGATGTCCTCGATTTATATAATTTTAAAATGAATTCCACTTCTACTTTCCACTTCTTTTCTGAAATAATTTAGAGTGAGAGATCCTTTTCCCATGGATCTTTTGAAAGGGAGGGACTGTAAAATAGTTTTATATATTATAGAAATGCTGAGTCCTTGAGACTGAGCAATATTTTTTCCGGTATATAGGTAGGTGGGAGTTGTGGAAAATTGGAAAGGTTCTGGACAAAGTTTTGAATTTGAAGGTAGTGAAGGAAATGTGTTGCTGGAAAGTTAAATTTGGAATGTAATTGTTCATAGGATGCAAAAACGTTGTCTAAGTACAGATCTCTAAGTGATTTAATCCCAAATGTTTTCCAGGTATTAAACTGCGAACGTTTCAGAGGGTGGAAAAAGGTTTGTCTCATGCAGAGGTGCCACAGATAAAAGCTTCTTTATCTTAAAATGCTTCCTACATTAGTTCCATATTCTGAGGGAGTGAAGCACAATTGAGTTGTTAGTATATTGGTTATCTTGTATTTATAGGGGTAGCAAGCATGGAATATAAAGAAGTGCTGCGGGATTTTATTTCTATTGCAGACCAAGCCTGTATATGTTCATCTATTTGTGTCCATGTCCAGGTTTTTATAGCTTGTTGTATACTTGCTGCCAAGTAATAAAATTGAAAGTTAGGTAGAACCATGCCACCTTTTGCCTTAGGTCTTTGTAGGGTCACCCTTTGGATACGTGGATATTTTGAATTCCAAATAAATGAGGTTATGGTTGAGTCTAATTTCTTAAAAAATTATCTATTGGTGTTGTGACACTAGGGGTCGCTGTTGCCCCATGAAACCCCACAGACAAACGTCCAGGACACCAAGTAAAAGCACTATCTTTTTGATATTGTGCCACAGTAGACACCACTAACACCACCATAAACAAATAAATCAATAATCAATACAAATACTAACAATCCTCATCTCCTCCCAGCTGCTCTGTCACACTCCCTCCCAACTCCGGCTCAGCTTGCTGGGTTTCCCAGAGTCCTTTATATAGTCCGTGACCCGGAAGTGTTCCTGTCCTTCAGTTCACGTGATCCAATAGCACTTCCGGGTTAGATGAAGACTTGTATTTTCTTTAGCCCAGAAGTTCTTCTGTCCTTCCATCCCCATGACTTGGGAGTACTTCTGGGTTATAATAGAAACCACAATCTTCGTGTCTCCCTGCAGTGTCCCCTGGTGGCACCCATGGTATCCAGCAGGGCTGTGAAGAAGAGCATGCTTTTATTCAAATTGATTCTGAGATCAGAAATCTTTTGAAATTCTATTAGTGCTGTTAGGACTGTAGGCACAGTACTTTGTAGGTCTGATATATACAGTACCATATCATCTCTGGACACTTCAGAGCTCATCCTGCTACTTCTGCCAGCAGTCACATCATCAATAAACCCCAGTGACTGACTTCTATTGGCAGCCATGCATGATCAGACATAACACGGTCTCCACCATGTTTCACAGATGATGTGGTATGCTACAGATCATGAGCATTTTCTTTTCTTCTCCTTCAAACATTCTGGTACATATTGATCTTAGTTTCCTTTGTCCAAAGAAAATTGTGTCAGAACTGGACAGGCTTTTAAAAAATGCTTTCTATCAAAGTCTAATCTGTCCGTCCTATGCGTTGGGATCACCAGTGGTTTGCACATTGTGGTAAACCCTCTGTCTTTACTTTCATCAAGTCTTCTCTTGATTGTAGACTTTGGCAGTGATAGATCTCCCTCCCCAAGAGTGGTCTTGGTTTGGCTAAATGTCGTGAAGGGGTTCTTCCTCACCAAGGACAGAATTCTGCAATCATCCGGCACACTTGTCTTCTGTGGTTTTCCAGACCTTCTGGTGTTGCTGAGTTCAACAGCGTGTTCGTTCTCTTTAAGAATGTACCAAATGGTTGATTTGACCACTCCTGGTGTTTTTGCTGTCTCTCTAAAGGGTTTTTTTTATTTGCTCGGCCTAACGATGGCCTGGTTTTATTTGCATGGACAGCCCTTTGGACCTCATATATTGAGAGTTCACAGTGACAGCTTCCAAATACAAATTCCAAACATGGAATCAACTGCAGACTTTCTACCTGCTTAATAGTAAATTAAATGATGAGGGACCTGTTTACACCTGGCTATGGAACAGCTTGTCAGTCAATTGTCTAAATACTTTTGAGCCCCTGGAAAAGGTGGGGAGCGTATGCAGAAAAATGGCTGTCTTTCCTAAACGGCTCATATGATATTTTTGGTAAACCCCTTAAATTAAAAATAGAAGTCTACACTCCAATCACATAATGATTGCTTTATTTCAAATCCATTATAGTGACGTACAGAGCCAAAATTATGAAAATTGTGTCACTTTCCAAATACTTAACGGACCTGTGTATGTGTTTATGTATGTACATTTTTTATCATTATTAAATGAAATATATCAAACTATGAAAGCAATAAGGTTACAAAAATGGTGGTTTGATAGAAGTAAAACCACATGGGACACTAAACAGACATTTAACAGTTTTACTGCTCATATAAAACAGTCAAAACTCTTTGGATAAAAGTGGTTTACTTAGGACAGATTTTTGAGGCATTTCTGAAGCTATGTAACCTAAGCTACCTTTAGTTTTTAAAGTTCTGAAACTATAATTCCCCTCAAGATATTAACAAGAGCTAGGGTCAAAGGCAATAATGTGTGCAAGTTCATTGTTTGTTTATTTATTTATTTATTTTAAATGTTCCCAAAGAAAATGGATACAATTTAATTTTCCTTAATTGAAGGTGTCTTCTCTATTTCTTTAAAATAATTTCAAATTTTTTTTTTTTTTAATATTCATGTATAAAAGCAGCTAGTCACTGATCTGTCTTCATGTGCTCAGACAGCCACTTTACTTTTAGGACAACAATATGTGTTACTCAACTAGGCACCAATAACTGGTCACCTTTTCTTAATTGTGCCCATCATATGCTTGAGAAAATAACCAAAAACCTCCACCTGCAGAAAGGCGCTCTTAGGTCCCTTACATTCCCACTCTCATCTTAGATGTTTGTGAAGCTACTTTAAAATGAGCTTGTAATATGTTTAAGTACAGTAAATTCTTAGATTAATGCACCAAGATATAATGGATTTTAACTTTAATAGTACAAGCTATAATTCTTGTTCTGGTATTTCCTGCATGATATGTCAGTACTTCAGTACTGCCCGGTACTGGTTTGGTGATCTGTACTGTATGTACTTCATCAATCGTGCTGTGAGCAGAATACAGATCTAGTACTTAGATTATTGTGTCACAAAATAAATTTGTGTTGTAGTACATTCATTTTATTGTAATTACTATACCTACTTTAGACAAAAGGAAAGAAAACCAGAGTATAAAACGTAAAATTTGAACTGAGAGGAAAAACTCGAATCAAGGAAATCTGTTGCATGTGCTTCTGAGTAATACTGTGTGATGAAACAAACTGTTGTCAGATATTTCCAAAATAAATCTAGGTTAAGAAAGCAGTTTTAATGTAGGATGTGAATGTTCCAGAATAGCTTGAGCACTGCACAAGATTTTTTGCTGGAAAATACCTTGTTAACTTAATATTTATAGCAACACCCTTACTGTGTTAAGAGGGTTAGGGTTAGAGTTGAAATCTGCAGCAAACATCCCAGCATATCACCTGAACATTGACTGACAATATTAATATGGTAGAAATTCAAAGCGATTGCTCATCTGAGTAAACTACAGAATGATCAGGGTTGTTTTTTTTTGTTCTTGTTAAATGAGGCTCGGTAATGTACTATTGTTATTGATGGCATGAATGTTTTCAAATATAAAACCTTCACTCTTAAAACGAAAGTGCCAAAGTGGTTATTCAGAGCAGTGCCACAGAGAAGCTGTTTTTGGCTCCCAAAATAACCACCCACAAGAAGGTTCCAGAAAGAACCTTAATTTAGTTCCATAAGTAGTTTAATAAATAGTAATCGGTTGATGATAACAGATACCAATAGGGTTAAGGTTTTAAAGGATTCTTGCTGGGTACAATAAACACAGGCTATGTTCAGGTTTTCGTGATCTGTTATATCCTTCCCAGTAGCCTACAATTCGTTAAAGATTTCTGCTTTGTCCGCATACATTATATTGCCAGAAGTATTGGGATGCTTGCCTTCATATACACACACATGAATTTTAATGACATCCCATTCTTAATACATAGGCTTTAATGTGGAGTTGGCCCACCCTTTGCAGCTCTAACAGCTTCTCAAATCCTCTAAACGTCAAAAAGGACTCGGCTCTGTTGGGCCCTTCAGCAAGGCCCTTAACCTGCAATTGTTGAGCGCTTTGAGTAGTGACAAAAGCGCTATATAAATGCAAAGAATTATTATTATTATTAAGCCTTTCTACAAGGTGTAGGAGTGTGTTTTGGGGAATTTGTGACCATTCAGAGCATTTGTGAGGGTTAGGGTTAGAGAAGGCCTGGCTCGTTTGCAGTCTCCGCTCTAATTCATCCCAAAGGTGTTCTATGGAGTTGAGGTCAGGGCTCTGTGTAGGCCAGTCAAGTTCCTCCACACCAAACTCGCTCATCCATTTCTTTACAGACCTTGCTTTGTGCACTTGTGTGTGTACCGTCATGTTGGAACAGGAAGGGGCCATCCCCAAACTGAACCCACAAAGTTGGGAGCATGAAATTGCTCAAAATGGCTTTTGTATGCTGAAGCATCAAGAGTTCCTTTCACTGGAACTAAGGGGGCCAAACCCAAGTCTTGACAAACAACCCCACACCATAATCCACCCCTCCACCAATCTTTACACTTGGCATAATGCAGTCAGGCAAGTACTGCTCTCCTGGCAAACTCCAAACCCAGACTTGTCCATCGGATTGAGTGATTCGTCACTCCAGAGGACACGTCTGCACTGCTGTAGAGTCCAGTGGCGGTGGGCTTTACACCACTGCATCTGACGCTTTGAATTGCACTTGGTGATGTAAGGCTTGGATGCAGATGCTCTGCCATAGAAACCCACTCCATGAAGCGCTCTCTCTCTATCTCTCTCTCTCTCTCTCTCTCTCTCTCTCTGTGTGTGCACTGTTGTTGAACTTTTGGAGGTCTGTAGCTATCAACTCTGCAGACAGTTGCCGACTTCTGCACACCTCAACATGCGCTGTCCCCGCTCTGTGATTTTACGTAGCCTACCCTTCGTGGCTGAGTTGCTGCTGTTCCCAATTGCTTTCACTTTGTTGTAATACCACTAACAGTTGATCGTGGAATATTTAGTGGCGAGGAAATGTCATGAATGGACTTATTGCACAGGTGGCATCCTCTCACGGTACCACGCTTGAATTCACTGAGCTCCTGAGAGCAAGCCATTCTTTCACAGATATTTGTAGAAGCCGTCTGCTTGCCGAGGTGCTGGAGTTTATACATCTGTGGCCATGGAAGTGATTGGAACACCTGAATTCAATGATTTCAAGGGGGGGTCCTGATACTTTTGGCAGTATTGTGTATTAGGGAGCTTTTCAAACCCCAAAGAACCAATGTAATATGCAAGCAAAACAACCCAGAATGAAACCATTTTAGAACCAACATTTTTAAGAGTGTTTGACCACCCACATTTATTTCAAATTTGGCCGAAGTCCTGTATAGCAGCTGTTATTTAACACATTTTTGATTTAATATAGGCATTACTTTATTGACTTTTGGCATATCAGACACCCATTCCCCTACCCCAATTAGTTCACTAAATCAATAATAAAACCCAGTAGTAAATAAATGCTAGGAGTTTGCATTTAGAGTTGTCGTGTATGCAGATAAAAGAACGTGTACGTAATCAAATTTAAAACACCTTTTTTTTAAAAAAAAAACTAAATAAATAAATAAATAAAGTCAGAATACTATGCATAGAGTGAAACATTATAGGATAGCATTTGTCTGTTAAGGAATAATCTGGTGGTCCTGGATGTGACACGTATGCTGCTCTGATCTCAACATGTAAGTTAATAGTAGACATCAAAAATGTGCATCATACAGTTTTTCTCCCAAGATATTTGGGGAGGTTGGTGGGGCAGAGGGTGTTTCCTTTTAGGGGCAATAGCTCCCTAGTTGGAATAAGTTCTTTTGTAATTGCGGCGTTTTAAGTTACCGAAAACTATATAGATATGATATTAAAAGGCAATACCTCTCCCATAGCGATACAGCGGTAAAAATCACGTGAGAGAAAATAACTTAGCTTTCTTTACTGACGATTTACGCGGCATTACAGACGGGAAGCCATAATAGCAAGACAATACCAAGGTGGGATCTTGATCTATACAGTCTTCCATTTTTTGTCGCTGTGCTGGAAGGCTTTTCAGGATGATGACAATATCACCCATCCGTCAATCGGCTTCAAAGTGTTTGGCTGCTGTCCAAGTCTTTTTATACTGTCTTCTCCACGTGCAGGCCCTTACTTAGGTTCCAAACAAGGGAAGGAGAGGATTCCATTTCATCTCTAACATACAGAAATAGTACAATGCCTATTTTTGTAGTTGTACCTTCTCTTTTCAAATGCTTGCCTAGCAGTTCTAAATGCTGAGAGCCCCTGTGTGCTAAATTTGGCTTAGCCTGTACATGTGAGTGGATTTATAAAATAATTATTGTACAGAGCGCAGTGACATTAAACTTATATTCTTATTACAGAGGGCAAACATGTCATTTTAGTTCGGCAGTCCCAATGTTAAGAAAATTAGTCTATTGGAAAGAAAGAAAAGAAAAAAGTAACATAAACAAGGATTTGCCTTTTCAAGTTATACCAAAACCTTAGCATTTTTAACTAAAGAGAAAAGCAGTACAAGTAAAAAATAAACTGTATTCCTAATATGTGCAACCCAAACCCAATTCAGTTTTTTTTTTTTTTTCTTTTTTTTTTCCTTTTTTAAAAAACTAATCATATGTGATGTAGCTTCCTGACTGTTCCGTTCCTGTGATCCATCAGGACCTTTCACAACTGGGACAACATAACAGCGCCTTCTTGGGTTGACTACAAAATGGTGATAGTGTTACATGAACTGTGCATAGAAAAGGGTTATCTTAAAGGACAGCGTAGTGCATAACCGCTGTAAACAGATGGACAGGCGTCCGATCTGGGCTGGACTATAATACCTAACCCTGCCGGGAGGCCACAACAGAGGAATCGCACAGATGAAGATGCAGTCCGGCCATTTTGCTTACTAATTCTAATCCCAGTCGGAGTGAGGATATAATGGATGGATCAGGGGTGTCTGAATTTGGGGGATGAATTGTCCTGTGTGAGCTTGTAACTTGTGTGTATTAAACTACTGTTACATGTTTTGTTTTTAATTGTTTTTTCTGTCATCATTTTTGGCATTTTGGTTATGCTTGAGATTTGTTAGAGCACTGAATTTAAATTTTGTTTCCTTATTTGGTTTCTGCTTCATTTTGAATGTGTTAAAATATGCTTACATCTTTCTGAAACACCATCTTGGATATCCATGGGTGCTGCCTTTGTGGATATTTTATTAGCAGTTTCCAGGGTGGGACAACGGGAGGTGTGTGACATCTCTGGTGCAGTGGTGGAAAGGTCAGCGTCATGAACCTCTTGCTTGTCAGTGATTAGAAACACACCCAAATTAAAGAGGGGCATCTGTTATACAGTAATAGAGATTGCTGGCGTTAAGTTTAAGTTCTAAATTCTTAATTTCAAGTTTCAGATTCCATATTGGGTTTTCTTGGTTTTTCTGTAGTACTAGGGTGTTGTACCGTGTTAGCCATTATGAATGTAGAGAAAAGCCAAGCAAAATGACACCTTTTATTGGCTAACTAAAAAGATTACAATATGCAAGCTTTCGAGGCAACTCAGGCCCCTTCTTCAGGCAAGAT
>JANRMT010062791.1:231289767-231370963 GCA_026402145.1 Polypterus bichir lapradei | reverse complement strand
TAAAAGGTATCATTTTGCTTGGCGCTTGATTTTTCTGGAAATGTTTTCTTTTCCCTCACATACAATTACCTTCCGGTCCCTTTTAAAATTACCCTTGTGGTCTGTCTGATGTTCTGTCTGCTGACAAATCATAAATAGTGTTGTGATGACTAGTTCATTGTACTGGGTACACATGCCAATGAATTTGAAGCTCCACTCTATTAGTGAATATAGGTGAGAGACGT
This sequence comes from Polypterus bichir lapradei, assembly GCA_026402145.1. Lineage (NCBI taxonomy): Eukaryota > Metazoa > Chordata > Cladistia > Polypteriformes > Polypteridae > Polypterus > Polypterus bichir. Next base: position 231,370,739 of record JANRMT010062791.1, on the reverse strand, counting down.
TAGTATGAAGGATATAGGACACGTCTTGCAGGTGGCTTTCTCCAGCAGCTTTTCTTTAAGGCAGGGGTGTCAAACTCTAGGCCTGGAGGGCCACGGTGATTGTGGGTTTTCATTCTAACCCTTTTCCTAATCAGTGACCAGTTTTCACTACTAATTAACTTCGTTTCTCTTCATTTTAATAGCCTTGTTTTTAAGGATTAAGTCCTCTGAATTGATTTTGATTCTTCATTAAATGACAGCCAAATAGAAACGAGATGTGAAACGAGCCAACTGATGACCAGCTAAACTGGGATTTCAAAATCCAACCAGTTTCTTAATGAGAAGCTCATTCTTGCTGTTAATTAAACCCGTTAATTTAATTCCACGGCTTGTTGCTGCTATTGTTGATTTTTCTAAGAACACATCAAAATGTTTTGCCAACCTGAGAGATCAACTTTACTGAGACCTTCATCTTTCTTTATTTTCAGATATTGTGTGATGGGCACAAGTGAGCTGGTCATGCGGAAGCTTGTCTCGTGTCTCATTTGTGTCTGGCTGCTAGTTAAGGAAAAAACAACTAAGGGGCCTGAGTCAAGTTAATTAAAACTGGTCACTAATGAAGAAGATGATTAGAATGAAAACCTGCAGCCACTGCAGTCCTCCAGGGCTGGAGTTCAACACCCTTGCTTTAAGGGATAACAATTTTTAGCTGGAAAATATTGCAGTATAGGTCTCATAAGGAGGCATTTCAGTTTGAAGAATTTCCAGTGGCTCGAAACCTCAAACCCTTTTGTTCACATGAATCCTTCACTCATGCAATATTGATTATATCTGAATTTCTTAAGGCGCTGTCGTTTCCATGTGGTTTGTTTATATAACGTATACTACTTTTGCTTGCAGGATATGATCCAGCAGATGATATACTCATTTTATGATGGAAAACTCTTACACACCAGTCGGTGTTAATTCATGGTTTCTGATGCACCTTGAGCTGCCTGAGTGTCCTGGTTGATGAAATTCTCTTTGATTTCCACATGTTTTAATGATATTTATGTATTTTCAGTTTTTATTGGTGATGAATGCTGCTTCTCACTTGCTTTTTTAACTATTTAGACTCAATTGTCATGTACTCTGGTTCTACAATTCTTGTCTGTGTGTGCAGTTATTTTCAAAAATGTGGTCAGTTTCTGTGCATTTAGTGAATGCTTTTCTTGACAAGAGTAGTTAAGTTTGTTTCAGCAGGTTTATTTTGTTTAAAATGGGAACTAGAATAGAACGTTAGGATTATGTGGTAATTTCTGAGATTAAGAACCTTTGATTAAAAAGCATAAAGTTATGTAGCTGAAGCAGAAACTGTGACAACCTTTAAGAAGTATCTGAATGAGATATTGAGACAACTTAGCAAGTGACAAATGGACTGAATGGTCTCTTGTTTAATTTCCTGTGTTCAAGTGATATTCATTTTCTTTCTGTTTACTCCATGGTGGGTCATAGGTGATAATGCTGTTATGATCATGCCTTTCTTTGGCACTTTATATTATAAATAAATATGTAAATGAGGGAGAGTGTGAACCTGTCACCACTGCAATACACACCTGATATTGGCCTATTCCTGTTCAGATAAACCATCCATCCATCCATTATCCAACCCGCTATATCCTAACACAAGGTAACAGGGGTCTGCTTGGAGCCAATCCCAGCCCACACTGGGTGCAAGGCAGGAAACAAACCCTGGGCAGGGCGCCAGCCCACCGCAGGGTGCACGCATCAAGCACACACTAGGGCCAATTTAGAATCGCCAATGTACCTAAACTGCATGTCTTTGGACTGTGGGAGGAAACCAGCGCGCCCGGAGGAAACCCACGCAGACACGGGGAGAGCATGCAAACTCCACGCAGGGAGAACCTGGGAAGCGAACCTGGGTCTCCTAACTGCGATAAACCAGTTTTACACTTATTAGTCAACTCTTTCAGATCACACTCTGAACTTCTCTGTATTTGCTATTTTGAACATGCTTAATTATTTTGTGTTTTTTTTTTTTTTTTTTTTTTTGGCAGGTGTACATAAGAAGAGCAGTGTTCCCTCAACTACTTTTGCACAGGCCCCTCTTCATCGCAAGCTACAACAAAAATGCAGAAGTGGAAACACAAAGCTGTCAACATCCGAACTACAGCTTCTTACACTAACTTGTTTGCAGAATAACACTCTGCCTGTTGTGAAACTAACAAGGTTCGATGCCATCAACATTAAACAACTGGTATGTAATACAAATGCAACAGCTTCCAATGTTTGTGGCGATCAGAGAAAAACTTTAAATGGCAAATCTAAACCTAAAGAGCACCGGCCGATTCCACGATATGGCTGCTCTGAATGTGACAAGCGATACTCTTCTACCAGCAATCTTCAGAAGCACATAAGAAGTCATACTGGGGAGCGGCCATTCTGCTGCACCCTGTGTGAGAAACGATTCACTTGTAAGAGCAGTCTTCAGGGTCACATGATAACTCACACTGGCGAGAGGCCATATAGCTGTTCTGAGTGTGGCAAACGATTCCCCGACAAAAGCCGCCTTCAGAAACACACAAGAATTCACACTGGAGAGAAGCCGTATTCCTGTTCTGAATGTGGTAAACGATTTACTGAGAAGAGCAGTCTTAAGAAACACTTGCGCACCCACACTGGGGAGAAACCATATTGCTGTCCTATTTGTGGCAAACGATTTACTGACAGTAGCTGTCTTCTAAAACACAAACGAATTCACACGGGAGAGAAGCCATATTCCTGTGCTGAATGTGGCACTCGATTCACTGCGGGGAGCAGTCTGAAGAAACATGCAAGAATTCACACTGGAGAGAAGCCGTTTAGCTGCTCCGAATGTGAAAGACGCTTCTTTGACAGCAGGAGTCTTGAGCAACACTCCAGAGTTCATACTGGAGACAAACCGTACTCCTGTTCCTTATGCAGCAAGCGATTTTGTGATAGTGGCACTCTTAAGAAACACTACCAAATTCATGCTGGAGTAAAACTATATTGTTGCAATGAGTGTGGAAAACGATTCTCCCGCAGCAGTGGACTGCAGACACACACCAGAATTCATACCGGAGAGAAGCCATATTCCTGCTTTGAATGCGGCAAAAATTTTATCGATAAGAGCAGTCTTCAGACCCATTTAAGAATTCACACAGGAGAGAAGCCTTACCCCTGTCCTGAATGTGATAAGCGATTCTCAGATAGCAGCAGCCTTCAGAGACACAGGCGAATTCATACTGGAGTGAAACCTTACTGCTGTAACGAATGTGGCAAAAGATTCTTACAGAAAGATCATCTTCTGAAGCACACGCTGACTCACACAGGGGTGAAGCCATACTGCTGTTCTGACTGTGGCAAACGCTATTTTCGTAAGAGCCATCTTCAGAGGCATATGGTAATACACAGTATTTAATCAAAAGCTTGGCACTGCAGTACAAAACAAAATTCTTGGGTGAATGTTATTGGAGAAAAATAACTGTGCTGCATGGAAATGTAAGATTATTTTAAAAAAGCCTTTAGCAAAGATATAACTAATAAAGACAAACTATTTCATTCTAAGACATAAGGACCTGAAGTTCTCTATGGTGTATTTTGCAGAAGTACAGAAACCTGACACAGACAGAACAAATTGCTCAGGAACAAACAAAAACCGCTTCATGGTGGGTTGGTGGATGGAGGCTCAGATTTGAAATAAATCCACTGCCAGATCAAACGGAAACTGAAACCTTCTTGAGTACGACGTGCAAAGACCTCCAGGAACAAAAGAAAGAAATAAGGAGGTAGGGTGAATGGGCAACTACAGCCAGGCTTACACCAAATGAAATGAGGAAATGGAGTGGACGTTGCTAAGAGCCAAAGAAATAGACTCCTTTATTTAGCAGAGGCAAACCCCAGATCATTCATTGTACTTCTGGCTTAAACACAAGAATTTGGTTGAGATTAAAAATATAGTATAGACAACCCAATGGCTGACCAGGGATGACAAGTTTCTACTTACGAAATTGGAACAAAAATGCCAAACATTTCACACCCCATACACTGATCAATCGAAAATTATCATCCTCCAAAAACACATTTTTTTTTTTTTTTTTAAAGTATACAGTGTATCAAGACTGAAATGGAGAGAGCGCACTGAAGCAAGAAGATGCCCTTGCAGTTATAAGCCCCCAACTGGTCACTACAGGGGGCTAGTTCTCCTTCAGCTAAACTGTGCACTCTGAATCCTGCAGTCTGAGTGTGATGGCTCCAGCAGCAGACCTCCACAACCCCATAATTTGGGAGCTCCCCAGAACAGCCAATTGGACTGCATGTTTAATTCACTTGGTTTACAGGCATAATTATTTGAGTCAGCTAACCCGTTATGGTTTAACCAGGTATATTGCATAACATCACTGATGTCTAATGTAGAGCCACAAACTCCTCAATGGACCACAGCTAAACTCTGTTGTTCCGAGTTTGCACCCAGAAGCTCCAAACAGGCTGCCACCTGAATGTATTTCTCGCTGGTGTTCTGTGCAGTCTGAAACCTGAACAAGGAATCTGTTAAATGCTTTGTGATATTTAAAGGTGCAGACATTATCAAAATCAGACGGCACACTGACAGAAAATCAGTAAAGAATACCTCTGCAACGCTGATATTCTTTCAACAAGCTCCCTTGAAAGCTTGCAAGAAGAGCCAGAGTATAAATCATTTTGACAATTTCCATCTTGGTCATTAAATGATTTGCATACACAGGAGATTACATCAAGGAAGGTAGGCTCCTTAGTGTTTTACCCCTGGATAATATTGTCAAATACTTTGAATTTTTTTCAACAAGAAATAAGTTTGTTACTTGTAACAAACATGTAAATACCGAAATGTCAATATAAATTCAGCAGAAAAGATATGTCGATCATTCCCTGCTGTAGTGATGTAGATTTAGCACACGTCCTTTGTGTGACATATTTGAAACGGTTACCGGTGCGTCAGGAATAGTAAAGGGGAATTAAAAAATACAGAGAAAGAAATAGCGGACGCCCTAAACTTACATTTTTCTGAGGTGTTCACAAGTGAGCAAGTGGATAACTTCCCAGTGGTAAACAGGACTACTAAGGAGGTACTGAGGGATTTGTTAATTGTAGAGGGAGAAGTGCTGCTCACATTAAATAAGCTGAAATCAAACAAATCACCAGGACCAAATAATATTCAGCCTTGAGTTCTAGTCAGGCTAGTTTGTACAGATATAAACACCTGACACATTTTTAGGAAGTCATTGTGCACTGGAGAGATTCTGAAGGACTGGAAAATGGCAAATATTATCCTGTTATATAAAAAGAGTGACCGGGCAGATCCAAGCAACTATAGGCTAGTAAGCTTAAACATGCATCACAGGAAAATTAATGGAAGGAATTACTAAGGATAAGATTGAGCAACACATGGCAAGTACAAGAGTTTTATTGAACAGTCAGCATGGGTTCAGAAGAGGGAGGCTGTGTTTAACATGCTGGAATTCTATGAGGAGGCAACAAAAGGATAAGATAAAAGTGGAGTAGACAATATTATTTATCTGGACTTTCAGAAAGCATTTGATAAGGTGACACATGAGAGATTGGGCATCAAACTATAAGAAGTGGAAATTCAGGGTGATGTCTTTAGATGGGTGCAGAATTGGCTGAGACACAGGAAGCAGAGGGTGATGGTGCGAGGAACCTCATCAGAACTGGCCGATGTTAAGAGTGGTGTTCCACAGGGGTCAGTGCAAGGGCCGCTGCTATTTTTAATATATATAAATTATTTAGATAGGAATATAAGTAACAAGCTGATTAAGTTTGCAGATGATGCCAAGATAATCTGGAATCCATTATATCATTACAGAAGGACTTAGATCGCATACAGGCTTGGGCAGATTTGTGGCAGATGAAATTTAATCTCAGTAAATGTAAAGTATTACACATAGGAAGTAAAAATGGTAGGTTTGAATGCACAATGGGCGGTCAGAAAACTGAGTGTACCCCTTATGAGGATGATATAGGAGTCGTAGTGGACTCAACACTGTCAAACACTGGACAGTGTTCAGAAGTCATTAAGAAGGCTAACAGAATGTCAGGCTCAGCTCAAACTTTATAACACACTGGTGAGGCCTTATCTGGAGTACTGTGTGCAGTTTTGGTCTCCGGGCTACATAAAGGACATAGCAGCGCTAGAATAGGTCCAGAGAAGAGCGACTAGGCTGATTCCAGGGCTACAGGGGTTGAATTATGAGGAAAGATTAAAAGAGCTGAGCCTTTTCAGTTTAAGCCAAAGAAGATTAAGAGGCGATATGATTGAAGTGTTTAAAATTATGAGAGAATTAGTCCAGTAGACCGAGACTGTTATTTTAAAATGAGTTCATCAAGAACATGGGAACACAGTTGTAAACTTGTTCAGGGTAAATTTTGCACAAACATCAGGATGTTTTTCTTTACACAGAGAACCAAAGACACTTGGAATAAGCTACCAAGTAGTGTGGTAGACGGTAAGACTTTAGGGACTTTCAAAACTCGATGTTATTTTAGAAGAATTAAGTGTATAGGACTGGTGAGCTTTGTTGGGCTAAATGGCCTGTTCTCATCTAGATTATTCTAATGTTCTAATATATGTAGTAATGACCCTTGTTCAAGTGACAGAGGAATGGACTCGGCCACCTTATGCCAAGATATTGATGTAACACTGTTATGGACCTATGGTTTCTTAGGCTTGGCAGGTATTCTGTGATATAAAGTGCTCCCAGCACCTTCATCGCCTCAGCCTGCACACATGCATGCCACTCAGCACCAGCCCACTCCACTCCCTCAGGGTCAGTAGCAAACCAGCTGTCTTGCTATCCCCTGGTTTGCTGATCTGACCAACGGCCAGGGTCTATCCAAAGCTCACTGGCGCCCACACACAGACTCCTCGGCAACAAGGAAATGTGGAATACAGTAATCCCTCCTCGATCATGGGGGTTGCGTTCCAGAACCCCCCGCGATAGGTGAAAATCCGCGAAGTAGAATCCATATGTTTGTATGGTTATTTTTATATATTTTAAGCCCTTAGAAACTCTCCCACACTGTTTATAAATATTCTCCGCACAGTTGTACAGTAAACCCTCGTTTATCGCAGTTAATCCGCTCCAGACAGATAAATGAATTTCCACAAAGTAGGATTCTTTATTTATAAATCTAATATTTTCACAGTTAGAGCATAGAACACCTGTTTACGACCTTCTAAATACGTTTTTTAACATTAGAGCCCTTTAGACATGAAATAACACCCTTTAGTCAAAAGTTTAAACTGTGCTCCATGACAAGACAGAGATGACAGTTAGTTCTTTCTCACAATTAAAAGAATGCAAACATATCTTCCTCTTCAAAGGAGTGGCGTCAGGAGCAGAGAATGTCAGAGAGAGAGAGAGAAAAATAAGCAATCAAAAATCAATAGGGCTGTTGGGCTTTTAAGTATGCGAACCACCGCAATAAAGCGGCCACAATGAAAGGATCAATGTGAAGGTAGTCTTTCAACATTTTTTAGAGGAGTGTCCGTATCCTCTAGGCAAACAGCCAGTGTGCAAACAGCCCCTCTGCTCACACCCCCTCCTTCAGGAGCAGAGAACATCAGAGAGAGAGACAGAGAAAAGCAAACAATCAAAAATCAGTACGGACTGTTAGAGCTTTGAAGTGTGCGAAGCACCGCGCGGGAAGCATATCGTATATCATTGAGGAGTTTTATTTAATATGTAATACGTGCTCTGATTGGGTAGCTTCTCAGCCATCCGCCAATAGCGTCCCTTGTATGAAATCCACTGGGCAAAGAAACTGAGGACGCATGTACCATAAATTAAAAAACCCATTGTCAGCAGAAATCCGCGAACCAGTGAAAAATCCGTGATATATATTTAGATATGCTTACATTTAAAATCCGCAATGGAGTGAAGCCGCGAAAGTCGAAGCGCGATATAGCAAGGGATCACTGTAAACTGATTTTTACAGTGCTGATTCTGCAACTCTCTACTCATGCACTGTTCATGGGTTACTTACATAGACAGTTTTCTGGACATCCCAGCCCCCTCTGCAGTCGATAGGTTTTTTGGAACCAGGGTCTGTACTGTACTACAGTATATAGTACAAAAGATTTGTATATATGTTTATCCATTCAGTTTTTTTAATGTGAACTCTTACGCCGTTTAACAATACATTTCCAAAGTCAATATATGCCATTTTCTGTAGATATTAAACTGAAGATGAAAAATGCAAAAAGTTAGTGTTTGCAAAAGTAATTAAACCTATTATAGATAGAAAGAGAGAGAGATATAATATAGATATAGAGATATAGATATACTGTATATAGATATATATATCTAATATATAGATAGATATATATCTCACCAACCCCCAGACGGCCACTACGCAGTAGCCACTTCACAGCTCCGCCACTCACGTATGGGGATGCGGATATACAATTTAAACAGATTGTTATTTTCATGTGAAATGTTACATATGAATGATAGACCTAACTATTTTACATTATAGCGAGTAATTAACCATAATAAAACATAGTAAATTGAAAGACAATTATGTTTAATGTTGCGTTAGAGGTATTTGTTGCGTTATACGTTTTTTGTTCTGTTTGGCTTTGAAATTAACACACAAATACTTTTTAAACTTATACTTTTCCTGTAAAACTTCAGTAAAAACAATTTTTTGATTAAACTTTTCATAAATATCGCATTGAATTTTGATTGTGTTTGGACTTACATTGTGACAACACAACGTATAACTGCCAATGAGTGAATATCGTTAATATTGTTAATTCTTTGCAAAATCTATTCTAACAGGAAACTTAACGTTTTAATACGAATGGCATATCAAGATCTCCTTTGGTGTCTGCTGTAATGTTATCTGCCAAAGATGTACTACATTACCTTTCTTGTCACCTGTTAAAATTTTACATGTCAGAATTGTTTGACCAATTTTGAACACAACTAATCTTGTCCTATTGCATAGTCCATCACTCATACATAAATTACGCAATAACGTTACGATACATCCTTCTTTCAACAGTAATTTGGCTGGTGGAAGACCGGATGGTGTTAATGGTTGTAGATATTCTTCAGGATATTGTAAGTTTGATGTTTTCATCTTCTACAACATCACCACCGACTGTTTCAGCATAGTCTACTGATACACATTTAACCAATTTGCTCTGTAACCGATCGACAGATTTCGCTTAAATTCGTTTGACTTCATCGTTTCCCGGTGCTAGGATTGCCTGTGTATTTCTTCGGTTGATAACCCTTCGGGATGAAATTCTTCAATAAGATTAGAACATAAGTCATCTTTTATTGGGAACTTAAAGTGAGAAAAATGTAAAAATTAATAAAAGTTGAGAGTGCAGGAACTGTGTCTGACGAAAGCATTCACATGAATGAGAGGTGAGAGGTCCGTAGGCATGGGCTGTTAACCTGAAATTGTTGAGAGGAGGGCGGGACTTGAAAAAAATCTCTTGCCAATAGTCTTATCTCAAGATTTTCTTTTATAATAGAGAGATATACATAAAATCAGTAAGCACAATGGAAGAAACAACCAAGTTATAGAACAGCAATCAAGTTCTGCTCCTTCTCAGGGCCTACCTCTGTGGGTTCAAGTCCTTTTGTGCCAGGCAGAGCCACCCAGCCACTGGTGTCCCTTCCAGTAACTTGCCCAAATCTGCTGTTTACATCTCTCTCTCTAGCCTTTCTGGTACATGATGTAGCTGGGTGTTTGTCCTGATCTACTTCTTATTTTGTCACAATCAGTTTTAAATCCAGTACCCCCCCAATTACTTTCAGCCAAGACTCAGAATTTTATTTTAGGGTCAAATTCAGCCTTCCCCTTGTTTTATGCATACTTGGTATAATGGCTCTTGCATTCTTGAAACCATGAGCTTTTTGTGTACCTTCAAAGGAAAGATCTCCCTGTCGGTACCAATTTGGCCTGTTCTTTCGGGTACCTGCACAGCCCCATGTGCCCACTATCAGTCTGCAGGTGTCACTAACTCTAATGATAACCATTGACATCTCATGTTTCCCTAAATGAGGGACAGGCAACTCTAACAACTGAGTCACTTTACCAAGCTGGCAGGGCTTAGCCTGTTTTCACCCTGGTTGCAGTTTCAGGGCAGCCACTACCATCTTATGGTATATTACTCTCATGCATGTGCTTGTTTTGTCATGGCAGCTTGCACTGGCATTTTCTGTCTGTACTTTTTGTGCTGCATTTTACTGCCTAGCAATCCCAGTTTTAACTGGTCCCTCTTTACAGGGCATGTTTAATATATTCTTATGACCAACAGGTACTCCAGCATAATGATGAAAACCCCAAGTCAGCCTCCATTATAAAGTTCACATTTGATGTAGCAGATTCTACAAACTGAAAAAGAAGACGGGTGTCAGTCCCAAGTAACTACTCCACCTTCTAAACTGGGGAAAAAGCAAAATATGAAGGAATCTGAAGTAAGCCGGATGTGGAACACAGTTGAAATTGTACTTCTACATCCATTGGACTTAGCAAAAGGAAATTAAAGGCCCACCTTCATTATTTTCTGTCAATGACAGAAAGAAGAAACAAATGGCCTCCTGCCCAGTAGAAACATTGCTGCTGTTGTGAATGTGCTAAATGATTTTCAAACAGGATCCGTCTTCACCGCTGCACATGAATTCCCCGTAAAAGCACTTTACTGGACATATTTGGATTGTTGCTTGCTTGCATACGGTTCAGCTGATTATCATATTAATATGCTTTGAATGTGTTATTGTGGTAGCAGTTCATTATGTAAAAATATAGGCAGCTAAATAGAACAGAAGTCAGTGCTCAGCCATTGCTGCTCAACAGTGTATGAAAAAGGACACGGGCCGTCATGGACATTTCACGCAGCGTTCTGGGTTTCCAATCTGTCATCCATGTTGACCTTTGAACGAGCAAATCTCAGAGATTTTTCCAGTTGTGGTTCATGCTGCCATTACAATGCTCAGCCAGATGAGAACCTTTGGTTTACATGATCTATGTATTGTTTTCCATTACTTTCTGTATTTATTCAGATTATAAACTAAAATATTTGCATTGTGTATTTCACATTTTGTTCCTTTTTTTTTTTTTTAGAATTACTAAGTTGTTTCGGAGGTGAGTAAAATGTTTACATGCTGTCATAGAATTTGGAACTTGATTTAAATTTTTCAGTTAATGTTCCGTTTTCTTTCATCCTGAATGTGATATACAGTGCTGTGCAAAAGTTTTAGGCTGGTGTAAAACAATGCTGTAAACTAAGACTGCTTACACAAATAGAAGTTTTAATAGTTTATTTGTTATCAATTAACAATGCAAAGTGAATGAACAGAAGAGACATCTAAATCAAATCAGTGTGAACACCCTTTGCCTTCAAAACAGCATTGAGTCTTCTAGTTACAATTGCACACAGTTTTTGAAGGAACTCGGCAGGTAGGTTGTGCGTTTGGGTCTTCAAGATGTCTGGAACATCTTCTGTGGATGATGGCCGCCTCAGATCCTTCTGTCTCGTCATGCAATCCCAGACACACTCGCTGATGTTGAGATCACGGCTCTATGCGAGCCATACCATCACTTCCAGGACTCCCTGTTCCCCTTTACACTGAAGATAGTTCTTAATGACATTGGCTGTATGGGTGGGGTTGTTGTCCTGTTGCAGAATAAATTTGGAGACAATCATAGTCTTCCCTGATGGTATTGCATGATGAATAAGTATCTGCTTGCATTTCTCAGCATTGATGACACCATTAATCCTGACAAAATCCCCAACTCCATTTGCAGAAATGCAGCCTCAAACTTGCAAGGAACCTCCACCATGCTTCACTGTTGCCTGCAGACACTCATTATTGCACCACTCTCCAGCCCTTCAATGAACAAACTGCCTTCTGCTACAGCCAAATATTTCACATTTTGACTCATCAGTCCACCCCAGTTCTTATGTTTTTGTGTATATTTGAGTCGCTTCGCCTTGTTTCCATATCATAGGTATCATGAAGACCTCTTCTGGCCAGACTTCTCCACACACTAGATGGGTGTACTCGTCCCACGTGTTTCTGCTCGTTCCGAGTTGATAACTCTACTGGACATCTTCCAATTTCAAAAGGTAAGTAAGCATGATGTGTCTTTCATCTGCCTCACCTTGGCCAAGCACTGTGCCTACGGGTCCTCAACATTGCCCGTTTCTTTGTGCTTCTTCGAAAGAGCTTGAACAGCTCATCTTAAAACACCAGTGTGCTTTGAAACCTTTACCTGGATGAGACCTTGCTGATGTGGAAGAACTACCTTGTGTCTTGTTGCTGTGCTCCTGTGATGTGAAACTGTCTTCCATAGCCTCATCTTGGTAGCAGAGTCTGGCTGTTGCTCACCCAGTTTTAAGCCTGCTACACAACACTTTTCTGTTTCAGTTAGTGACTTTGTGGCAACCTACATATGGAAATGATGATCATTAGCACCTGTTTGGTATAACTGGTTCATCATACACCTGACAATAATGCTACAAAATCCATGACGTTCTGCAAGTGTACCTATAAGAACTGATGCTGGTTTGAAGGTAAAGGGTAGTCACACCGAATATTGATTGGATTTAGATTTCTCTTCGGTTAGCTCACTTTGCATTTTGTACATTGATCAAAAGTAAACAACTAGAATGTATATCAGTGAAAGCATTCTTACTTTACAACATTTTTTCACACCTGCCTACTGTATATATACTCTATATATCTATTTCCCTATGGTGTGGTGTAGTAACGAGTACTTATGGAGGTTTTGTTTATCAGTGCATTTTCTTCTTTTCTACCTAACCATGTGTGTACCCCTTACAATCTCCCAGAGGCCTGGACTTTACCGTTTTTTTTTTTTACACTGTCCATGGTGTCCAAATGTGTTAAAAGTAGAATCGGTGAACGCCGCACACTACCACGTTACACTCCACAGGTCCGACTGCAGTAGCCGAGGTGTAGTATACTAACTTTTGTGTTTTTGATTTAAATGTGCATTGGAATAACTTACTGAATGTTCAACCACCATGCTGAAAAAACACAAAAATAATTTTAGATTTAAACTTAAGACAAATATCTTGGGTATTTTGCTCACTTAAATTGCTCTCTTTTTGATTTAAAATTGAAAGGTATTGGAAATTGTAACACCACAGGCTGGTGATTACAGTGATCTGTTATAAGAACAGCAACATAAGAAATTTGGCAAAGGACAGGAGACCATTAAGTCCATCAACCTGATTTGTTTAGCAAGTAGCTAAGCTGTCCCAAAACCTCACCCAGACACCTCTTAACGTGGTCAAGGTTTCGACTGCAAGCATCATGTCTTGGTAATTTGTTCCAGATTCCCACAACTCTTTAATGCGTGAAGAATTGCTTGCTGGCTTCAGACTTATCCAGTAAATCCTTTGGTTTCTTTGAGAAACCACAATGTGACGTTTTAAACAAGTTCAATGCCATGGGCTCTTTCTTTAAATAAGATTGGCCTTCCCAATTAAATTTTCTGTCTCTTCTGGATGGGTGGATTGATGGATGTTGGTTATTTCTACCTACCGATGTACAAGTCTTCCTTGTTTCAACAACCTTCTCTTTAGATTTTTTTTTTAGTTACTTTTCATTATTCCGGCTATTTGTTTGTCACTAATGATACAGGGTGGTGGCTGTAGACGGAGACCTCTGAGGAAGACAGGAATAGTTCAATCGATCAGTCTTTATTCAGTCACAGATGAGTACGTGGATTCATGCTTTGCAAAGCAGAAGAGCAAAGTTCCCCTGTTTCGTTCGGCTTTTAATATTCATTTTCCTCCCTCCCCCTTACTTATGAAACCGCAGCTAAGCATTTCATCTTTTACTACGCAAATTGGCCAACTGTTTCTTTTTTGTGAACATATCAAGAGGGGCTCCAAAGAAGGAAAGGTCATCTTTCCTGTGTTTAACAGACACGTTCCTAAAGAAGGAAGTTATCCTAGGTCAGCTTACTGCAACCTGTCTTATGACAGACGCCTGTATGAATAACCTGCCATTATAATAAAACAGTTTTTAACCCTTAGTAGCTTGCAAGCAGTTAATTTTTTTTTTTTCACATGGCCCAAGAAAAAGTGCCATGTCATTAATTTCGGCTGCACTAGTACGCACTGACCACTTCAGTACATTGCCACCACAAAAGTAGTTTCCAGGAGTCAGACAGCAAGGAAACAAGGCAGGCGACACAACCGCAACTGGGAGTCATCTCGGTGGAGGTGGGCCACCCTGTATTTGTCTATGATGGTTTTAAGCTCAAGTACATAACCAAATGTTTTATTAGAAATTTGTCTGCTTCATCTTCATCCTCTTACGCAATTAGAACATGAGTGCATTAGAACAATTTAGATAACAACTTAAACTTAAGCTTGCCAACCCTTTCAACAACATTTATTTCTATAGCACATTTTCATACAAATGATGTAGCTCAAAGTGCTTTTGCATGATGAAGAAAGAGAAGAAAGACAAAATAATTTAAATTAGGGAACACTAATATAGAATAAAAGTAAGGTCCAATGGCCAGGGAGGACAGAAAAAACAAAAAATTTCCAGACGGCTGGAGAAAAAAAAAAAAATCTGCAGGGGTTTTGAGGCCACGAGACCACCCAGCCCACTAGGCATTCTACCTAACATAAATGACCTCAATCATTCCTCATTGTATTCGGGGTTCTCATGGAAGAATTTGATGATGATGGTCATGTGAACTTCTGGCCTTTAATCCATCAACTTAGGGACATCACGGTGCTTTGATCAAGTGGTGGTGGTGGCACAGGTTGCCACCATAGAAAACCGGAAAAAGAACAGAAGAGAGAGTAGGGGTTAGTATGGATTTTGAAAACCATGAATATTAATAATTAATTGAACATACAGAGCATCAGGATTTAACTAAGATGAAGCTATGAGGAAGCCACGTTAAAGTAATGTGTTTTCAGCAGTTTTTTTTTTTTTAAAGTGCTCCACCATTTTCTCCAAAGCAAAAAACAAGCTGAGTTTTGAAGGTCCCTAAAGTTCCACTCTCTCCAACACTACATTCAATGTGTCTATGGTTCTCTCTGGGGAGGAACTTGCTAATACTTTCACAGATTTACTCTTAACAACTTTCAAATAGTGCCCCCGTGTTCCCGTTAAACTCACCTTCGGTCTATTGTACCGAATTCTCTCACCATGGACTTTACCAGCTCCACCAATGATAGAAAACCATGACTGTTCCCCTTTAACCGAATTGAAAAAGGAAGTGCTTAGAAAGTTTCCAGCGGTGTCCCCACGTTCTTGTTGAGCTCATTTTAAAGTAACAGCCGGGGTCCACTGCGCTAACGTTTCAGTCCCGTCATGTCTTGATTTGCGTTTGCTTAAATTGAGAAGGTTCAGCTTCTCATAGTTCGGAACTCTCGGCCCTGAAATCAGCTTAGCTGTTCCTCTCTGGACTTTCTCAAACACTGCTATGCTTTGTTTTTTTTTGTAATATGGAGACCAGAAAGGCACCCAGCAGGTGCAGCCTCAGCAGTGTGTTATACAGCTTGACCTGCACTACACTCCTCATGGGATACAGTAGAACGTGACATTCTATTAGCCTTCTGTACACTGTCTGGAGGTTGATGGGCAGGAGTCCACTACGTCTCCTAACTCCTCCTCATAAAAGCTACTTTCGAGTTTTAGACCTCCCGCTGTGTATTTAAACCTAACTGTTTCATTTCCTACATGTAATACTTTACGTTTACTGACATTATGCCTGTATGCTGTTCATGTCCCTCTGTAATAATTCAACGTTATCAGACCCTTCCACCTCTTTTGGTATCATGTCCAGACTTAACCTGAGGACAGGAGTCTAATCAATAAGCTGGTTATTTGTGTGTTTAATTACAAAGAGTTGGGGCCGTCAGTACTAACCCCTGAGGAACACCCCTTAATTTGCTAACTAGCCTCTCCGGTGGGTCCTTACCAAAATCTTTCTGAAAATCCAGATACAAGAATATTACATGCTTTTGTCATTGAATTCCAGCAGGTTAGTAAAACATGTGAATCCATGTCGGTTGTTCATGGACACTCCTGTCCCAGACATGTGCTGCTCCTTCTTTTCCTTAATAACTCCTTCCATTTATTTACCTGTGCTGTACGTTACACTCACTGGAGATTTGAATCTGCCAGTTCGTCCTTAATATATAAAAGGTATAATATTTGCTATTTTCCAGTCCTTAAAAAGGCAGGCTGTTATAGGACACACTCTGGACCCCCTGGAGGTCATAGCAAAAGAGAGGGTTAAAACAAAACCGAGTGCCATTATGAACAAATCTGCACATCCTCTCTGTGACACACCAACACTGAAGACTTTCAGACTGAATCATTCAATAGAAGGGTGTCAAGAAACACGATGGGGGGCTCCTTTACATACATCTGCATGATGCCACACTGACTGACTGCCAAATCAGAACTTTTTTCTTTTTAATATTCTTGCTTTATAGTCATGAGGTGTGTGTTCAGACCTCTGTGTGTGTGTGTGCGTGTTTATTTATTTACTTATTACTATGTTTTTATTTATTTAAAGAACTTCTGTAAAAGGCCAAATTTTCAACAAATAAAGTTCTGTCTATCATACTTTGTAAAAGAACAGTCACACATCATGTCTTTAAACTCCTTCCTGCTCTTGTACTCAACTCTTTTTACTGTTAGACCGTTTAATACCTAGGTAGTTTGAGTTCCCCTTGTCTAATACCCCCTCTAATCTTTCCTTTTTTAATACTATGTTAAAGGTTGTGACGTACGAGTCTCTGTCTGCACCTCAAAACATGAGGCTGAGTCTCAGTACTTTAGCAAAACTGGCTTTATTCTGCTTGAAACAGGAACAGCCCAGTTATTTATTGTAGCGGGATCTACCGCTCTCCTGTATGCAGACACAGGCAGGTCAGTGGCCAAGTAATCCTGCTCCCTGCACTTTTAATGTTCCTTGTGTCACCCGTTGATGTCAGGCACTTATAGTGCGATCACGACCGGCTCGGACTTGCTACATAGCTGAGCTGCGGTTGCCCTGGCAACAGATAAACAGCTTTCCAGAGACGTGGCGATCACACTTCGGGACGCTCTTGGGCGTGTCATCCCGCTGGGGGCAGTCCCAAAAGAGTTTAGACACCTTACAAGGTGTCCATTGAAACCATTCCCTTCATGAATTTGTTCATTCTTTTTGGCAGTGGCTCACCATCTGGTTGAAGAAGCCTTGCATTTAAATTCTGCTTTACATAAATGGCGACTCTCCCACCTTTATGGTTTTGCCCGTATTTCCTAACTAACACCTTACCGCGTATGTTCAACTCTTCTGTTAATCTGGCCAGGTTTCTGTTATTCCTACAATATCAAAATTACACGCAGCTACATTTAACTCCAGCTCACTTATTTGGTTCTTGACATTCCCAGCATCAAGGCCAACCATTTTTAATGTAATGCTTAATTTCAGTTGGCTTTTTATGGGTGGGCTGGACATTTCTAAGTTAGCATCTGTATTTGTATTTCTGCTGCATGCCTCTTCATGCGAAGTTCCAAACTGGCCAGTCCTAAATTTCCTTCACAAATCCTCCATTCCTTAGTTCAATTAATTCTCAATAAACTATGCAGGTCATGTGCATGAAGTGACTTCACGCTAATGAAAACTTGTAGGCATTAATCCAACTTGAACTGGCGTGTGGCACTGGTGGGCCTTCAGAGATGGCCATCTTGTCAGTTCTGCCGCTCCACTTGACTCCTTTCTCAGAGCCTTGGATGAGAGTTGTCATTTATTCCAAAGCAGATGGTGATAACTTGGGCCTCCACCAGGAGCCTATCCACCCTTCCAGGGAGGTCACCTACCTGTGTGTCTAAGAGGCAACACACCATAAGGGGTATTATAATATTTACAAAATAGCTTAACACATTTGTCTACAACTGAGGATTATGTTAGATAATTAGAAAGGACATAATTCCTTCTACAGCTCTAACGAAGCCAATGGTCTGCTTTAGGGTCTTAATTCTCTGGCAGCTGGTGATGGCACTACCGATGCTTTTCTCAGTTGTCTTAAGCACCCGGTTGTGCTGCCAACAATACTGGCCTTCTCCCATAGCCTTTGGGCAACAACTCAAGGTATGCTCTAGGGCCCCTATTCTCCCAAACTGGGATCATGTCGGTGTATCGACCAAACCCCAGCAGTGCATACTAGACAGCCTGAACCAAAAATCCAATATGGTCTAGCTCTACCCATGAGATCTTCCTTTCCACTACTGGCTCCCATGTAGCAGGTGCCTTGCTATCTCATTCGTACCGCTTTACTGGACCTCTCCACCTCCACAGCTGCACTCGCCTCATTCAGGACTCTTTCCCCTGATCCTTGTCATAACAGTGGGCTTTGACTAATCCTAGCCCCGCTCTTCCTCTCGCTACTGCTGCCACCAGGGCTCTGTGGTGTAGCCGTGACCGTGATTGTGCCATCCTCTGCCGGTATATTACGGCAAGTTAACAGCTACGTCACTGAAATTAGCTTCAGATGGTTGATCTGACACAAGGAAACAGTTCAAGTTAATAATAATGATAAAAGAATTGTTGACTTCATTACTTTTGCTGTGATAAATTGTACACCGATCTACGCCCCTAACGGTTTCTGACGGTTACATCTTTGGCTATCAATCAACTGCTAATTTACGATCTTTAAAATTTTTAAAAATTGGTCTGATTGATATCTACGGAGCAACTCAATTTCGGCAGAGCACTCCGCGTTGCTAATGGTTTACAGAGTTACACCGGCGTTCGTTTACGTACAGGCAAGACTTCACCGCGGTGCCCCACACCGCTGCAATGCGGTCCCGATCCGTTCTCATAAAACCACCAATCATGAGCTCCGGATCACTGATCGACTCACTCCGAGAGCCACGTCTTTGTTTAAGCCATGATGCTGACGTCTTTGTGTTGCCTCTGAAAACGAGCGTTAGCTTGGAATTTCTCTAGTTTATTAGGTAAAATAAACTGTCCATTCAATACTTTTATGGTCGGAAGATGATTGCTGTGGGCTACCCGTTGCCTCCTCAACATAAAACAAGAACACCCCACCTCTGCCTCGTTTACGTCTTGAGTGCGTTACTTTGATAAAAGTCGTCCTGTCTGTTCAAAGCGGACAAGTGTGCAACCCTCCGAGGTGGTGCCGTGTCTGTACTGGGCAGGTTGCTTTGCAGTAGAAACTCACGGCGGTACAGAATTCGCTCGAACACAAGACGCATGAGAGAGAGAGAGAGTGAGGGTTGTTGGGAGCATGCGCGGATTACAGTGCGTCGCGCACCCACCACACGAGGGCAGAAAGCGAAGTGTAAAAAAAAAAAGACGCCCAAAATAAACAAGTGTGGGGACTCCATATTGTCTCCGCTTAGAATATGTACCGTGATTTAAACTTAAGAGAGAGACCAGCTGCTAAAATCAGACCCAAGCAGGCTCAATGGAGAGGTGTTCTTACAGACACGATGGTTTGTTTATTGCAGTGCATTTGAAACACAATTATTGTATATATTTCTAATAGTTTTGAGAATGAGGAGTGGCTGACAACCATAGCATGCTGTTATACTACATTTTTCTTTAATATTAATGTCACTTTCTCTATGCTCACTGGTATGGATTTATTCACATGTGCATGTTAAATTTGGCACACAGAGGCTCAGCAGTTAGAATTGCTAGCCAAGCATTGGATTAGATAGCCAAAGACAACTGGAGGATTGTATAGTCAGCTTAAACACAGAAGAGTATTTCTGTCCTCTGTCAGTACAAAGTCTTATTTCCTTGTTGGGAGAATGAGAACTGGCATGTAAGCACTATGATATTTCTGTATTTTGTGGAGGAGGAGTTCAGCCCTTTCCTGCTCTTGTTTGGAGACAGAGAGGACCAGCAAGTTGAAGAAGAACAGTATAAAAGGCTTGGACAACAGCCAGACCCTTTGGGACACGAGTCGGCAAAGTTCCAAAAAACCTCCCAGCATGGGGACGAGAAAATGGCAGCCTGTGTTGATCCAGATTCCCACCTGGATAAAGTCTGTCATATGCCTCCCGTCTGTAACCGTGTTAACCGTCAGTAAATGTAAGCTAAAGTATATTTTTTTCTCATATGATTCTTGTACCGCCGTAATCACGATGGGAGGGATATCGCCTTTTCTGGTATATTACTATATCGTTTAGTTACTTAATATGCCACAATTTCAAAAGAACACATTTCCAAGAGAGCTAATGCCTCTTCAGGAAACACATGCCAACTGAAAAAGCCGGCATTATCAGCAGAGTGAGCGTATGTGGCTTGTGCGCAGATATCACAGCTACTTCCCATGCTATAATACACAATGGCACAGCAGCACACTATAACGATTTATACATTTTTGGTATAATTCATAATTACCACAGACCCTAACTTATTTCCATATGGGATAGTAAACCGTATTCTACCTAGATTTACCACTACCTTGTTTCTTACAATTAAAGGAGGAGCGCACTTGTGCTCTTAAGTGATCAATCGAGTTCTAAAAAGGAGAAGAGACACTGGTGCCAATGAAGGACATGAGAAGGGGCTTGAGCCATTGTAGCCTCCGATCTGTGCACATCCCGGTGAGGGATTATTGCTACGTACTGTTTTAACAAAGAATTCAATAACATTATACAGCATATGCTAAAAAGACATCCTTTCTCCAACGTTTTTGTTTCTGATCGATCATGAATTTCACACCTTTCAATCCTACAGAACTCCACCCTGGCACAAAACAAGCTAAAACCATGACGTTTAGTAGCTAATTTGACTAAGCACGACTTGTCAGAATCCTCGTTTGTGGAACCAAAACCGGCTCAGATAAAAACTGGGTTGCAATTTAAATTAAACTTATCCACTTTGTTGAATACATTAGTTTCCTTGACTTAAATATACTTTTTATTATTATTAAACTATTTCACACATAGCCTTAAACGTTAACCTACGCGAGCGCAAATTGACTCAATGGCTGTCTGACGCACGTCGGTAAAACATACACATAGTTTTTACAGCGGCATAAAGAGAACTCGTTTCATATTTCTTATTAGTATAATAAATTTCAGCGGCATAAAGATAACTCGTTTCTTATTTCTTATTGTACTGATAAATTTCAACTTACATCCACAAATACGTACACCAACATGCAAATCATTAAGTAAGAAGCAGCGTACATACTATAAGTGAGGCGTTTCAGCCACAAACTGAACGTGCGCATGCTCACACTCGACCAACATGTGTGATGACGTAGCAGACAGCGCGCTGACACTTGAGTACAGGCATACACAGATGCGCGTGCGCGGAGTTTAAAGTAAAGGATACATAATAACAAGTCAATTACACGAACGTCCACTAGATGTCAGGAGCGTATTACAAAGTGTCTAGCCGTTAATTTGTCAGCCCCACTGTAAAAATAAAGAACGGTAAGTTGATTATTAATGGCTCAATATTAAAAAAAAAAAATCATAAAAATCAAAAGGTATTAAGTAAACATTTTCTGTACATAATACTGTGATGAATATTATTCCTTACTAATACTAGGGTGTTGTACTGTGTTAGCCATTATGAATGTAGAGAAAAGCCAAGCAAAATTACACCTTTTATTGGCTAACTAAAAAGATTACAATATGCATTTAATATTGCATATTGTAATCTTTTTAGTTAGCCAATGAAAGGTGTCATTTTGTTTGGCTTTTCTCTACATTCCTTACTAATGAAAGCTAAACATTACACTTCAAGGAGATTGGAAATGCATAAGAAATTCCTAATAAGAAAATGCAAGTATGTCTGAACAGCCAATCCGTTACGTTTATCTAGCTAATAAAGTATTCACCAATTCTTCATCGACTTTCATTAATCGATAATGACCCACAGATTAGTTTATATACATACTT
This sequence comes from Polypterus bichir lapradei, assembly GCA_026402145.1. Lineage (NCBI taxonomy): Eukaryota > Metazoa > Chordata > Cladistia > Polypteriformes > Polypteridae > Polypterus > Polypterus bichir. The sequence continues at coordinate 231,348,777 of JANRMT010062791.1, read as the reverse complement.
ATAAATAAATATAAAAGTCTTCTGGCCAAGCAGATCCGACCACCGATCAATCCAGCCCCTTGACTATCGTCTATTGGCCTAATCATTAGTGGTGTTCTGCCCCACATGTTGTTAGCTGTTATTTGTTGAGCTGTGCTCCCCCTTTGTCTTGTCAGTTATTAACACAATTGTCAGTCACGTCCCACACTCACAGTGGTGTTATAAATGTCTGTGAAACTCACGTAGAGCATGTAGGTCCCATAATTAGGGCCACGGTTTACCGCGGCAAGAAATCGTAAATTCCGTGGCATGTTTTTTTTTTTTTTTTTTACCGCGGCGCGGCAAATGCAGTGCCAGAACTCCACAAGACTAATTCGTAACCAAAGCAAAATAAATGCAATTTTTCTTATTCTTAATCCTTAATAATAATCAATCATAATTCGTAATACTAATCAAATAGGTATATCAAAGCGTTCACATCCGCACATTTTAATCCACAGATTTGCTTTAGGCAAACGATGCTGAAACATATTGTAGGCATAATATTATTCTCAACAAACTATCGAATAAAGTTTCTAAAGTTATTGTTTATTTATTGTTGAAGAAAACGGCACTGTAAGCTCGTAGGTTTTCTTGTGACAGAGAATATCGCAGTGGTGACAACACCGATCCATATTTTGAGAACGAACGTTCCACATCAACAGAAGAGATCGGCAACGCAATGTACACTTTAGCAAGAGCTGCTAAGCGAGGCAGTCTGTCCTCTAAGGCACGTCAAAAAGCAGTGATATCAGCTGGAATTACTTCACGAGATGCTATGTCCAGATAAGCTTGCCATTCATCTGCCGCAGCCATCATTTTTGGCACTGACTGTGCATGATCAGCAAAATTCTTCGATAAGAGTGGTAGCTGTCGTGGATCAAATATTCTCACAGATCAGAATAGGTCTATTGCCGGCTGTTCGATTCCCACAAAATATTCTTGAAGTTTAGCAGCAGCATTGTGCTTTGCATCTTCACAGCTGCTGGTTGCAATTGGAAACCCGGACGATTTCAGGCAAGACAGTAAGTCAGACACTTTGTTGTAGACATCGACAGCCATGAATGACTGTGCCTCAAAAGAAGTCAGAGTGTTCATAATTGGCTGGCAGTGAACAGATACAAATTCAAGTTCAGCTCTCAGCTCGTTAAGTTTATCAGTACTTTGCAGCAACGCCGACAGCTTCTTTAACTGGACTGTAGCTCCACTGTGTTCGATTCAGTAGGAAGGAACGAGATATTAATGAGATGATGCAATAGGCTAAAGAAAGAACTTAAAGAAGTAATCAAAACTAATCATACTAATATCAATATGCCTCAAAGGGTGAGATTTCATTCAGATTTGGTATTTTCCGCGGCAGTTAGGTTAATTCCGCGGTGTGGCGTTTTACCGCTGCAAAACCATAAAATTCCACGGACCGCGGTAAATCGTCGGCCCTACCCATATTAAACATTTGAATACAATACACCCCATGTGTCTCACACTGGCACCACTTTATCTCTTGTTTCGGTCTCATCCGAAGCGTTATCTTTAAGGTATATAAACCCCTGGGTCTGGTTAGTCGCGGTACGCAGCAATTTGAACCTCTGTCTACGCGCTTCTCTTTGTCTTGATCCAACCGTGGAAATCACTCGCCTTGTAAGTGTCTTTTAAAGCTTTATGGTTTAATGTATACTCTCTGCTATGTATTGCTTTGTAAATCTTATATATTATCTTTATTTATTGCAAATACCGGTATGTTTCTTTTGTATATATTTCAGTTTACAATGAGGTACGTCCAGTAAAAGCCTTCAAGAAAGCTCACCCCTCGTCATTTTTATGTGGATGTGCCGAGTTGCTTAAGGTCCCTGCGGCCGCGTTGCACGGAGTGAGGCAGAAAAAGTGGGTATGAGGTTCTTTGGCTCCAAAGCAGTTTTTGGTTTCCATCAAAGTGTGATGTCTGGTATTGTCCCCAAACAGCTCTAACCTTGATGCTATCGAGGTCGTCGTTCTAGTAACTCTCCTCTTCACCTTGGTGTTGTCTGTCAAACTTCAGTCTGTATTCTTATTTGAGAGCAGACGGTTCCTTCGTTCTTCCTTCCTTCCTTTGATTTCTTTGTCTTGTAGCAATGAGCTCTTTTGCTTTATTTTATTTGAGGTATTTTCTTTACTTTTGGGTTTGTTTCTGTTTGTGTTCTTATACATGTTTTTATTTTTTTCTATTATTTTTTGCCTGTTTTGCATTGTAAACATTTGGTGCCGACCTCTCTTTTGACCTTTGGGCTGTTGGAATGGCACATCAGTCGACAGTGGACCTCTGCAGCCAAACTTGAACGCTTTCGGTCGGCTGTCCCTCCATCACCTTCTATCTTTAATTCCCCTAAGGCCGCTCTCCAGTTCCATGGTTCAACATCTTTTGAGAATCGCTTACTTTTCAGGATATTCCACTTCTGAGAGATAATCGTGTTCTGCATATTTGAGAGTTGATTTCTGCGTAAGTTTTCAGATTTGAGAGTTTCTTCAGAAAGAGTGGGTTAGCATTTATTTCTGAAGAATATTTCACTGTATATTAACAAAAAAACCTTTGTCCCAGCCCTAGAATTACTGAATTCTTCCGTGACTCTGAGAATTACTATCCAAGTATCACTTCCCATAATAAAGAAACTCTAAATGCATGAATAGCGTGCTACTTTTCTGAAAAACAAACATGCATGCATGCATACATACATACATACATAGATACAGACACTTTATACAGTGCTAGGTGTGGGTACTATGGAAGTAGCTACACCATCAGACCAAAAAAAAAAAAAAAAAAAATTCAGGGGCGAAATATCTTGAGGATACTCAAAGTAAACTAGACAAAGACCTTGAAAACACATGAAGGAAACTGAAGGAGTTAACCATGCAAAAAAAAAAAAAAAAAAAAAAAAAAAAAAGCAAACCACTCTTAGACGTAATCTGGAGGACCCCCGGTCCTGACATCATACCAAAATTCTGGCTTAAACATCTCGCCGCACTGCAACAGCAGATTGCTGGGTGCCCAAATGTCTTAAAGCAGCACCGGCAGATGGCACCAGAGTGGTTAACCACAGGCATAAGTCCCATAATTCGAAAAATCAGATCATCCCACAACCCATCTCTCTTCCATGCATAAACTCTTCACAACAAGAAATGCAAAGACAATCCACAGCCAACTGGAAGACAGCAACATAACTGCAACAGAACGTAAATAAAACAAAGGATCATCATATGGAACAAAAGACCCGTTATTGTTAACAACGGTGAGAATGAGGTGCTGCAAGAGCAGAGACCCAAGCATGGCTTAGGTGGAGTATAAGAAAGCCTATGACAGCGGGTCACAATTCTGGATTCTGAAATGTCAGGAAATGTACAACATCCACCACCATGCAATACCGGAAAACAACTCTGGAGCTCCACTCCAACAAAGGAAAGGCCGTAATCCCAAATAAACAAGCCAAATGAGGAACACCCCAAAGGAGACACCACTCTTGTTCTGCGTAGCACTAAATCCACTAAGCCCCCGCTCCTCCAGAACCTCGGCCATGATTCAGGATCAGCACCTGGAATCGGCCAAACTGCAGACTGTCACACACCGTCTGTTGAGGACTTCAGGCTACTCAGCTCCTGCAACCAGAAGAACAACTTCATTGGGTTAAAAACTTCTCACAAGACATCCAAATGACATTTGGGCTGGGGATATGTGCTGAGGTAGTCTTCATCTACCAGAAAAAAAAACAAAAGAGAAATAATGAAACCACCAAACTGGACGAGGAGAGCATCATCAGAAATTTGAACCTGGAAGAAATGGACATAGATTTAGGAATAAATGAAGGAGCTGAAAATAACTATAAGGAATAATAGCAAGAAATTAAGAATGTCTGCCAAACAAATATGATCTTCCGAGCTTCTGTTACATCACACAATAAAATTCAGGTCATAACCCAGCTAACCATTCCATGCAGCTTTGATATCACTGACTGGTCACAGGACATCATACATAAACTGGACAACAGACACATGAAAACTACTTCATGGACACCAGTCAATGTACAAGAATCAATGAATCTCTAGACTTTACATTCCAAGATTCAAAGCAGACATGGGGCTTATCGAAGCTGACTACACACACACGTATGGGCCACAGACCAGGTATCACAGGAATTCAAAAGACCCCCGTGTGCTGGAGGTATTTCCAAATGAAGCATAAAAAAAAAAAAAAAACCCAAACAACAACCAATCATAAAGCTCATTTAGAAGGAATGAAGGTTAAGATCAGGACGCCTCCACCTTGTGTGCAGACACAGTCAGCCCTCTGCAGCAAAAGCAAAAATTCAAAACACCCTGGGGGGCCTCGTGTATAAATGGCGCGTAGGCTCAAAAATGTTGCATACGCTTATTTCCACTTTTGTCCGTACACCATGTTTTAGTGTGACTTCCATGCATGTAATTATACTTGAGGACCCTGATGAGCAGAAACAAACCCCATGTTTTGAACAGTTGAAAGTATGCTGCCCTTCTGCTCCAGCTCCATGAAGACTAAGAACTAACCCATGGATGGCTTACAAGGAGAGAGTTTAGGTCAAAGAATTAAGAATTATTATATTATCATTATCAAGTGATGTATATCTAATCATGGCTGCACAGGAAAGCATAATGCACACAAGAGAGTTTACTACAAATAAAAAGGAAAATAAAAAAAACAACATTTCTATAGCACATTTTCATACAAATGTAGCTCAAAGTGCTTTACATGATGAAGAGAAAAAAAGACAAAGTAAGAATTAAAATAAGACAACACTAATTAACATAGAATAAAGTAAGGTCTGATGGCCAGGGAGGACAGAAAAAAAAAAAAAAAAAAAACTCCAGACGGCTGAAGAAAAAATAAAATCTGCAGGGGTTCTGAGGCCACGAGACCACCCAGCCCCCTCTGGGCATTCTACCTAACATAAATAAAACAGTCCTCTTTGTAATTTAGGGTTCTCATGGAAGGACTTGATGATGACGGTCATGTAGACTTCTGGCTTTTAATCCATCAATGTAGGGACATCATGGTGCTTTGATCAGGTGGTGGTGGTGTAGGTCGCCACCACAGAAAACCGGGAAAACAAACAGAAGAGAGAGTAGGGGTTAGTACGGATTTTGGAGCCACCATGAATAGTAATGATAATTGAATATGCAGAGCATCAGGATTAAACTAAAGCGAAGCTATGAGAAAGCCATGTTAAAGTAGTGCGTTTTCAGCAGTTTTTTTAAAGTTTTCCACCGTATCAGCCTGTCGAATTCCTATTGGCAGGCTATTCCAGATTTTAGGTGCATAGCAGCAGAAGGCCGCCTCACCACTTCTTTTAAGTTTAGCTCTTGGAATTTTAAGCAGACACTCATTTGAAGTTCTAAGGTTACGATTTGGAGTGTAAGGTGACAGACATTTCGAAATATAAAATGGAGCGAGATTATATAAGGCTTTGTAAACCATAAGCTGTATTTTAAAGTCAATCCTGAATGACACAGGTAACCAGCGTAGTGACATCAGAACTGGAGAGATGTGCTCAGATTTTCTTTTCCTAGTTAGGATTCTGGCAGTTGCATTCTGCACTCGTTGCAAATGATTTATGTCTTTTTTGTTACTCCTGAGAGGAGTGCGTTACCGTAATCTAGTCAATAGACAACAAAAGCGTGAACTCATTTCTCAGCATCTTTCAATGATATTAATTTTAGCTATATTTCTTAAGTGAAAAAATGCTGTCCTAGTGATCTGATTAATATGCAATTTAAAATTCAGGTCAGAGTCAATAGTTACCCCTAAATTCTTTACCTCCGTCTTGACATTTAATCCTAATGCATCAAGTTTATTTCTAATAACCTCATTATATCCATTATTGCCAATTACTAAAATTTCAGTTTTCTCTTTATTTAGCTTGAGAAAACTACTACTCACTGCGGTGGGCTGGCGCCCTGCCCGGGGTTGGTTTCCTGCCTTGCACCCTGTGTTGGCTGGGATTGGCTCCAGCAGATCCCCTCAAGTGACCCTGCAGTTTGGATATAGCGGGTTGGATAATGGATGGAAATTACTACTCATCCATGCAGAAACACAAGTAAGGCATTGTGTCAGTGAATCAAAAGAGTCAGGATCATCAGGTGCTATTGATAAATACAGCTGTGTGTCATCAGCGTAGCTGTGGTAGCTCACGTTGTGCCTCGAGATAATCTGACCTAACGGAAGCATGTAGATCGAAAAGAGCAGCGGACCCAGGAAAGAGCCTTGTGGAACACCATATAGAATAGCATGTGTCTTTGAAGTATAATTATCACAACTAACAAAGAATTTTCTCCCTGTCAGGTAGGATTCAAACCAATTTAAGACACTGCCAGAGAGGCCCACCCACCGACTAAGGCGATTTCTAAGAATATTGTGATCAATGGTATCAAATGCGGCACTCAGATCTAAGAGGATGATAAGAGATAAATGGCCGATGTCTGCATTTACCCACAAGTCATTTACTACTTTAACGAGTGCAGTTTCTGTTCTGTGATTTGTTCTGAAACCCGACTGAAACTCAACAAGAATAGCATGTTTATTCAGGTGGTCATTTAACTGCATAATGACTGCCTTCTCTAGAATTTTACTTAAGGCAGGTTAGAAATGGGTCTAAAAATTTCAAAAGCAGAGTCGTAAAGATTATTTTTCTTGAGTAGGGGTTTAACTACAGCAGTCTTAAGACAGTCTGGGAAGATCCCCGTATCTAATGATGAGTTTACTATGTCATTAGTGTCAAAGCTGACCAATTCTGATTTTGGAAGAGTAAGCTGGGAATAGCAACCCATTTGGTTGTAAGGTGCTGATGGACGAGAGACACACAGAGACATGACAAAGCAGTCATTATTGTTATTGGCCTTTGCTGGTAATTTACTGTAGGCAGAACAGCCTTTCCCTGGTGGGTTTCTCTCAGAACTGAACCAGCATCATCCATGGACCCCCAGTTATCACTCTGCAGGACACAATACTATTCTGTAGAAGAGCAGTTTTCAGTCTTTATGACTAGTGGACTGGCTAAAGCATGAAAAAGCTGTTCGTGGTCCATGAATTTTGAGATCAGTGGTGGGGGGCCAGGACCCCCAGAAGCATAGTGGCCCACAATTTTTCTGATGGCTGTGTATGTCTTGGTTTTGCTATCAAAACAGGGATCCTAGTGCACTACTTTGCCCTGGGGCCTATGATGCTGTTAAGATGGCACTGATGGGGGGGATTAGGGTGGTGGGTGAGAGCAGTGGGGCCCCTCTGTGAGTTGTGAGCGTCCAAATTTATCATCAATAGGTTGAAGAATAGTGCCAAGCATTCATATTTAACAATACATCAGTGATATCACAGACTGGCAGAAAGGAAAGATTTGGCTAAAATGTATGACCTGCCTGATTTTCATGGATCTGTGTGGGTCTGCAGACCGGTGGTTGGGAAACGCCACTGTAGATAACATAGAAGGACAACGGTCATGGCCGGTCACAGCTGGTGACAAGTCTAAGAATTGAGAGGACTCTGAAATCCTGGCAGTGCTGGTCTCTCAACATCAGTAAGACTAACTGGTACTGTATACAGTCTCAATGATCTTCTATTCCAGTGGACGCTACTGCTATGCAAGCGTTGTTCTGTTCATACTTGCATGCGTACTTTACGTAAATCTGAAAGATTCTACTAGGTGGCAGTGCGAGATATCATCACGGTGAGAAGGTGTTTGGCTCCGCTGTGTTGTGAACTGCCTGGAACACCTATTACATTTCCAGGACACCTTGCCACAATATCTCTAGAAAAGGAAGGATGTTTAATGATGAAATCCATCAATCCAGGGATGCCCCCATTCCAGCAAGCATCGGGCGCGAGACAGAAACAAAATCCCTGGATGGGGCATCAGATCATTGCAAGGTGAATACAAGCACACATATAGTAGCATCATTTTAGCGTCACCAAATCCCCAAACCTTCATGTCTTTGGAAAGAAACTGGAGCACACTGTGGAAACTCACCAGGAAAACACGCAAACTCCAGGCAGGGAACACCAGCCCTACCGCTCCGCCACTGTGTCACCCCCATGTGTATAATTAAGAGTTTTCATTATTTAAATGAAGTTAATTTATCTGTAAAATGTAACATACATACCTTAATCAACGCATTGCATCATGAAAGTGAAATCAAGTATAAATCTAAGGATTCTAAATGTGCAGAGAGCTGAGATATCATAAATGTAATGTGTTCAGTGTGGCGAATGCTGTTTGCCACTGCTGTCAATGGAGAAGGAAGCCCCAGAAACACATGGCGATTAACAGCTTTAAGAGGACGTTTACGACGTCTACTTTAATGATAAAATAAAGTAAGTGATTAAAGTGGAAATTTCGAGATAAGTCAAAATGTCCACTTTAATCATAGATAGATAGACAGATAGATACTTTATTAATCCCAAGGGGAAATTCACAAAATACACCTTTTTACTGTGTCCCTAACTTTTTTTTCCCACTGTGGCTCAAATACACCGCCGTACATTTTGATGTTGTTGTGAAGTTGCAAAAAAAAAAATAATAAATAAAGACGGCACAGAAGATGGTATGTGAGACTTTTAAAAGGTATTGTGTCATTACGATGGGGAATATGCGATGCTTGGATATAAAAGCACCACGAATGCATCTGTATGTCGGCATTTTGCTTCACCACATCGAACCATTCATCAAACGCTGAAGCGGGCACATCGATCCTGTACGATCTGCGTAACGGCTTCCTGGCACGTGACGTCACCTTCCGACTTGATCACAGTATGCCCCCCGACTTTTGCTGGTACTGCAACTCGCGCACGCGTCGCGTTAATTTCTGAGGATTTGCTACACACCCACACACGTGTGTATATATTATTTATTCAAAGAGCTTTTTAAAAGCCAAACTTCCACCATGGGACAAATGAAGTGCAGTCTATTTAAAGGGAATGAGGCTTGAACATGAGGGTAGTCCATCTTGTAGTCCAATGTCCCATTGGCACAAAAGGTCCATTGTGGAGAGACAACACCAGCATAAATTAGGGCTAATAGAGAAGATTCGGTGTCTCGGTCTTATTCCACCACTCCACCCATAGACCACTCTGGATTAGGGACTATCCAGTTTACTAAAACAAGGGGCCAGCTGGCTATCTGGGCATACTGGATACCCCGATTCCTACTGAGAAGAGCTGCTCCAAACTGCATTTGGATCGGACTTTCCATGCACATCAATTTACTTCTGTTTCTCCACACCGGAAATTAAGCTCTCACGCCCTCACAGTTAACAACGTGCTGCTACACATTCCTCTCAATTTAAAGGCCCAGACAAACGGGTAAAATTGTGTGCCATGTATATCATTTAAAACTATTAAAATAATTTCAATTATTAAGCGACATTACTTCAGCTGTTATTGTAAATGATATTCGAATGTATGAACAACCCCGGAAATCCCTGAATGGAAAGTAATGACGTTAACAGGTAGAACCGTCTCTGAAGCCAGTGTGTCGCTCTGTGACTAAGGGGCGACCTGTGGGTGTGCTGCATGCCTGATGGCCAATGATCCTTGGCGAACAACGAACCTTGGCAAATGTGAGAAGAATGTAAATGTAGCACTTTTCTGTTTCAGCTGTACCTTGTTTTCTTCTACATACTTATGCGGTTACTCATACATTACTGTGGCCCTCTTAATGTAACATATGAGTGACCGCCTTCATTCACCAAAGGGGTCCGCCCTCATCTAACCCCTCTTGATATAATGTATGAGGTACCATTGGGCTCAAATCTCTATTTTTTTTTTTTTTTTTTTTTTTTAATATCAGCACAACATACTTGTATTTATTTTATTATTTATCAATTAATTGATCAGCTGTATGAGAGTTTTTTTTTTTTTGGCTGCTGTATTGATATGAATGTTCCCATTGGGTTAATAAAGGTCATCTAATCTTTTTCTGTAGCACTGCCAAAAGATTGCATTTAAGTCCTGTATAGCGAAATGCTAAATCCAAATCCAAATGTTAAACTCGGTTTTTGATTTTTTTTTTTTTTTTAATCTCATAGTGGTGCTTTTTCACGTCCATTAAGGTCTGTCTGATGCATGCTGAATTCACTTTGCAACAATACCCACCATGCTAAGTCCGTTAAACCTGCTCACAGGGTGGTCCAAGTTAGTATGCAATCACGTCCCCCCTTCTCTGACTTCACCAAGCCCACTGCAGCGGCCCTTGGTCTTCACACGTTACTCGGAGGTGCATTGCAATGGTGACCCTAAACACGATTGTTAGCCACGTTACCCTAAGAGTAGGTCAGCACGGGACCATCACCGCGGGTATAGGACACTGCAATGGACGCTGTGGGTTTCTTCTCCGAGAATATCCAGACTTTACTGTCCTTTATTTATATTTTGCTGCTATAAAAGCTACTAAATATTTGTTTGCATTAATTGCCTTTACTTTTTTGGGCAGCGTGGTAAATCATGAAAGCCACATGAGCCAAGACACACTTTTGCAACACTGCCAAACCCCACCAAATATCCTTTCTAGGCAGGAATTGAAATACTTAATTGGCATACTAAATGTGCTCATATCTACTCATACGATACAGCATATCCTTACAACAGTACGCAAAATATTATCTATACTAATAAAAGGCAAAGCCCTCACTGACTCATCACTAATTCTCCAACTTCCCGTGTAGGTAGAAAGCTGAAATTTGGCAGGCTCATTCCTTACAGCTTCCTTACAAAAGTTAAGCAGGTTTCATTTCGAAATTCTACACGTAACGGTCATAACGGTCGATAACGTCCGCCATGTTGAACTTTCTTATTAATGGCCCCATCTTCACGAAATTTGGTAGGCGGCTTCCCTGCGCTAACCGAAACCGATGTATGTACTTATTTCGATGGTATGACGCCACTGTCGACCGCCATATTGAACTTTCCAATGTCACTAATTCTCCAACTTCCCGTCTAGGTAGAAGGCTGAAATTTAGCAGGCTCATTCCTTACAGTTTACTTACAAAAGTTAAGCAGGTTTCATTTCGAAATTCTACATGTAACGGTCATAACGGTCGATAACGGTCGACAACGTCCGCCATGTTGAACTTTCTTATTTATGGCACCATCTTCACGAAATTTGGTAGGTGGCTTCCCTTTGCTATCCAAAACCGATGTACGTACTTATTTCAGTGGTATGATGCCACTGTCGGCTGCCATATTGAAGTTTCCAACATCACCAATTCTCCAACTTCCCGTGTAGGTAGAAGGCTGAAATTTGGCAGGCTCATTCCTTACACCTTACTTACAAAAGTTAAGCAGGTTTCATTTCGAAATTCTACGCGTAAAGGTCATAACGGTCAACAATGTCCGCCATGTTGAACTTTCTTATTCATAGCCCCATCTTCATGAAATTTGGTAGGCGGCTTCCCTGCGCTAACCGAAACCAATGTACGTACTTATTTCGGTGGTGTGACGCCACTGTCAGCTGCCATATTGAACTTTCCAACGTCACTAATTCTCCAGCTTCCCGTGTAGGTAGAAGGCTCAAATTTGGTACTTATTTCGGTGATATGATGCCACTGTCGGCCGTCATATTGAACTTTTCAACGGTCTTTGTTACTTATGGGCCCATCTTCAAGAAATTTGGTACGCGGGTTCCCAACGCTAACTGAATCCTACTTACGTACATATATACGTCCATAGCCTGCAGCTTGGTCACCGTGTGAGGCGCCGTTGGGTCCCCCATCCCAACGCCCCCCACGTTGTTGGCTGCCTGCCTATATAAGGCTGTCTGTCGCTCCAGTCTCTACATTCCCTTCCTTGCTTCGCCACGGTATTCACGTCTCCCTGCTGATAACTACAGCCTTTTTATTTATTCCACGGCTTCTCTGCTGTTTTATTGTTCATTTATTACGATTATAGTTATTGTGTAGGTATTTTAGACTTACTTTACATTGTTCAGGTACCCATTTCCTTTATCATTCCAACCGTACCCCCATTACCATGTCTATCGAGGTGATCACCATCGATCAAAGAACTGTCACTTACGGAGTGGTTTCCATGCCCGGAGATGGCACCTGCCTTTTCCATTCTCTTTGTTACATATTGCACGGCCATATCAGGCTCACTCTTGATATCCGGAGGAACATTGTGTCTTATGTATTGAATGACTGGGACAGGTTCAAGGTGTGGACTGATGACGGTACAGGAGATAATTATACTACACAGGAGCACTAGAAGAGTGAAATGCTTAAGTGTACCGAAATGGCCAAATATTTTACACCTTTGGACAACCGCCAATGCCTCTTAAACATCTTAGATTCACAAGAGACGATTTCAGTAGTGGACACTTTGATGTTTAGAAATGTTTAAACTCTCAAAAGCTGGATGTGAAGTTATCAATGAAACTGGTTGTATACTTACAACGCTTGACAGATGCCGAATGTCTCTTCAACACAAGTCCTATACATACTGTCGTAATTGAAACAAACCATGAAACTCAAACTGATTATGACAGCAGCAATCCAAGCTGTGAGATTTGAAACAAGATTACTGTTCACATGGCCAACTGTACGTTGCATGCTCAAGAGTAAGCTCAGCGCACAGCTACAGCTTGGTCATATTGCAACTGGAGGGCCGAACTGACAACGTGGCATACAAAGAGATCAAATAATTATTGGTATATTTTCCCTCAGTTTTAAAAAGGTTTAATTGTCTTCTTATAAAAATTTTAAGGCAGTACTTCGCCGCTGCGAAGCGTGGGTATTTTGCTAGTTAATAATAATAGAATCAGCATTAGCTTAAAATCAATAAAAAACACAAAATATACATCAAAACCATAAAACAATTAATACCTTCACCATTCTGCTTAACAACTTTTAAGTTTTACAAAACTGAATGGGAAACAAAACTCTGCCATCTACGCCATCGTGCGTCTCTGAACACGTCTGCCGCTGCCCTAAAAGGTGCCTGGCTCCCAGCCCGCCCTCTCTAACTAAACACCCAATGTCAACTTAAAAGACGCCTAACAGATATTCTACCTGTGACTTACACCTTAAGAACATTCCAGAAAAAAAAAAAACAAAATGACACACACAACTACAATATGTGAAAATAGTAAACACGACCCACCAGCGTGCAGCTTCAAAATACACACAGGGCGGTGAAGAGGTGCGACTTGTGCTTCTGAGAAACTGGAATCCATGTTTAAAATAAAAAAAAATTACAATGTTTAGGAGAGGAATACAATTCTTTTTATGTGCATTTCTTACAGTTCACAATTAACTCTTTTCTATTATTTTGTAATGCAAAAAAATTCCTCGTTTGAAAATATCTTCATGACCATCTAAGAGGATCCCCTCGTCGCCTCACCATACTGAGCATCTGGTATGGGCAGTTTGTCCCTCCTCTCCCAAAGGTTTGAATCGCTAAGGGGGACTGGCATTAACAGTGTGGTTGGCAAGTGACAATAAAAGGCACACAAGTCGCCATTGTCTTTGCTTGCCAGTCCTTATCAGGAGCACTCAAGCAGTGGCATACGGTCAGTGGTTTAGTGTGCGTGCGGATGGTGGGCGTAGGCCAAACGACAACGAATCTAGTGTGCCCCCTCATCCAACAATCATACACCTCTAGGTTATTGTGATCCAAGGGTTTGTACAAAGAGGTTGCCCGTCAATTACATTTTTCCCCATAAAGGAAATCATCAGGAAAGCACGCAGTTTAAATCTTGAATGACAACGTCAATCAGAATGTAATATCGGCAGAGCTCGAGCACAGATACGGTAAAGATAAGCGCACTCAAAGTAACAGCGACAATCTTTTGTTTTCTAATACAAATCTAAGGCAGTAGCTCCTAACTACAGGATTGGTTCAGATCCTCAGCTACTCTGAATTGAAAACTGGCGGTCCATTCACCCACCAGGTCAAAACTGTGCACTCTCAAAGCAGTGGGCTACTGCCCCATCCAGGACCTGAGGGGCATCTCTCAAGACTGGTTTTATTTTCACATTGCCAGAGTTGCAGAAAACTGAGGAATGACAGTTCTCTTCATTTATTTCATGTCCATGGAATCTATTAACGCCATCAACAGCAGGAAAGTCTCATTCAAAGAACACAATAGATTTAAACAAACCTGCAGAGGGTATTTCAGAGTGTCAGGCAATGTGAGGTTTGGTCCCTTAAAGAAGGTAAAGTCTACTAAACTTTTGCCCATAAGGCATCAGGTGACCTTTGGAGTATCTTCTGAAGAACCATCGTGTGCTGTTCACCTTTCCATAGCCCAAAAAGTAGCGACATCTACAGCGATTTGAGCAGTGAGTGACAATGGAGGAATGGCACGTGGCCAAAACACCAGCAGCTGAGCTGGCTTTTGAGAGATCGTCGGACACACAAACTGATCCACGGGGCTGTCACGGGAAGTGCACGCGCTCGTAGGCTGGAAAACGCACGCACGCAGCGCACCACACCTGGAAAAGCACAATGAAAGGCAGGATGAAAATATTGATAACGACTTAATTTTTTTTAACTACTTTTTCCCCATATAATTGCGGTGTGCATTTTAATAAAAAAATCTAATAAAACAATGTAATTACTTTATAGACTCCAAAACACAGAAACTGGGAAATAATGACTCACTTAGGCTAGGAGCCCAATGAAAATAGGAAGTTGGTTGGAACAAAAACCTGCTGCCACAGGGGGGTCCCCAGGACCGAGTCTGGAAAACACTGCTTTAGAGGATTATAGTGGTTTGCTTGTAGCAGTGCTACTTTGAGTTAAAACTGCATCTCCCAGCAGTCCCTGCAGGGCCTGTTGGGGTCAAAGGTGGTCAGAGGGGTTTAAAAGGAGGGCAGGTGTTCAAGGGGGGGAAAAAAAGTGTTTGTTTTTTTTGTTGTTGTTTTATTTTGGGTTTCATTTTCCTGTTGGACTGCCTCCTATCAATTAAGCCATATTTAGTCGCTGTGTCCCGGATTGTATTCATTGTTGGGGTCTGGGTCATCGGTCTACCTGTGTGCTGAGGATTGACTGTGGATAGGAGCGTTCCTAAACCATCCATCCGTCTTCACCCTTACAGTGTCTACTGGTAGGACTGTTTTTTACATTCCCTTACATCTCTGGACTTACTCTCGTCATCTCTCATTACATCCGGTGTGGTATTACATGGACTTTGCTGTGTGGAGTTGTGTTTTTTGTGTTTAATGTAATATCGCCATAGGGGTACTGGAGTGGTATTATTGTTTTCATTTATATTATTTAAATTCATTATATTCTTTAATTGTTGTTAGTTCCCTGTGTGCTTTATGTTTGTGAGTGTGAGCGGGTTGGGCCAAGGCTGGGAGCGTCCCTGGGATCCTCTATAAAAATAAATAAATCGCCATCAGCTTGACGGTGTGAATCTTAGCGGCACCGGACCGCTACATGCATACAATGACGAACAAGTCAGAGTATCTCAGTTTGTCACTACAATGCTTTAGTAAGAGCAAAACCAAATTAAGAAATGAAGGGAGAAGAAAGGATCATGCTGCCTGAAACTGGAATGCGGACACAAACCAACAAGCAGAGCTTAACATAAAATGTGGATTAGCCAGATAAGCAAAGGACAAAACATCCCAACCCAAGCTAACTCTGCTCACATGTCATTACTCTATTGCTCTGTATTTTCGTATCTACTCTCATTTACATTTTTAAAAATGTCCTCTTTGAAAAAGAATGATTTAAATAGTAATATTTTTCATATATCAAAAATGTCCCCATCAGGAATAAAAAGTTCTGTCTATCAAGTTGCACTTTTAGAATTCAACTTGCCAAGCACATTAAGTTGATTTCATGTATGCCTAAAGAAAGGCACCAAAAAAAGTGGAAAAAAATAAATTGATAAAAAAAAAAGTATTTTTGGACCATTGCTCTCTGGAACAGAACATTCACTTCCATGCATCATTAAAAGCTATTCCTCAAGATTGGAGTAGTCGCCTGGGCTAGTATTCCTCCTCCTCCTCCTCCTCTAGCTGTACATCTGTAGTTTTGAAGAGTAATCTTAATGCTAGATTTCTTTGCTGCATACTAAACAGCAATACAGCTTTGGTGCTGAGTCCAATCTTGCCATTGGCATTTTATTAAAATGACCGCTGAATTGAATTTCCACATTCAAGATGGAAGTGAACGTGTGTGCATTCTTGAGTGCTTCTGAAGATTGCTGCTACGGGAGAATCTCTTGCCACAGTCCGAACAGCAATATGGCTTATCGCCAGTGTGACTTCTTTTGTGGCACTGAAGGTGACTTATTTGCGAGAACTGCTTGCCACACTCAGGACAACTATATGGCTTCTCTCCAGTGTGAATTCTTATGTGAGTGCGAAGGGTGCTGCTATCAGAAAATTGTTTGCCGCATTCAGAACAGCAGTGTGGCTTCTCTCCGGTGTGAATTCTTGAGTGACTCTTGAGGAGGCTGCTGAGCGCAAATTGTTTGCCACATTCTAAGCAGCTATATGGCTTCACAGTGGAATGAGAGCGGGCATGTTTATTAAGGCTACGATGACTGGAGAACTGTTTGCTGCATTCAGCACAGCAATATGGCTTCTCCCCAGTGTGAATTCTTTTATGTTCCAGAAGACGATAGCTGCAGGAGAATTGCATGCCACATTCGGGACAGCAATATGGCTTCTCTCCAGTGTGAATTCTTTTGTGATTCTTAAAATTGCTATGATTGGAGAATTGTCTGCCACATTCGGAACAGGTATACGGTTTCTCTCCAGTGTGAATTCTGGAGTGCTCCTGAAGATGGCCACTACGGGAGAATCGTTTTCCACATTCAGCACAACCATAAGGCTTCTCGCCAGTGTGAATTCTTGCATGTCTCTGAAGAAGGCTTACTTCGGAAAACTGCATGCCACATTCAAGACAGCAGTGAGGTTTCTCTCCAGTGTGAAACCGCCTGTGCTTCTGAAGAGCCTGGCTGTATGCGAAACATTTTCCACATTCAGAACAGCAATGAGGTTTCTCCCCAGTGTGAACTTTCATGTGGTCCTGAAGAGTACTGTTGCGGGAGAATCGCTTGCCACATTCCAAACAGAAATGTGGCTTCTCCCCGGTGTGAATTCTGGTGTGGTTGTGAAGACAGCTATGATCAGAGAATCGTTTCCCACAGTCTGAACAGGAGTACGGTTTCTCTCCAGTGTGAATTCTTCTGTGGGTCTGAAGACTGCCACGCTGGGAGAATCGTTTGCCACAGTCGGGACAGATGTATGGCTTCTCTCCAGTGTGAATTCTTAAGTGGATCTGAAGAGTGCTATTGCTGGAGCATGCTTTACCACATTCAGAACAGCAATGAGGCTGCTCTCCACTGTGGATTCTCATGTGTACCTGAAGGGTGCTACTGTATAAGAATCGGGCATCACATTCTGGACAAGAATACGGCTTCTCTCCAGTGTGAATTCTTTGGTGTTTCTTAAGAGTTGTTTTGTATAGGAATTGTTTGCTGCATTCAGAGCAGTCATATAGTTTCCTGCCACTGTGCAGCCTCATGTGTAGACGAAAGGTGCCATTGCTGGAAAATCGCTCGCCGCATTCAGAACAGCAATAGGGGTGAACACATGAATGATCTTTACCAGTAGAACTATCCTCGCACTCTTGGCGGGCATTTGCAGCTACAGGGCTTTTATTCTGCACTTGAGGAGCACTTGCAGCATCTGTCTTTGTTATATTCTCCGCAGGCAGAGACGTATTTGGCAAACAAGTCATTATTAAACCCTCCGATCTGGATGTCTGTTTCTTCACATTCTCATCTTGCTCTTTTTGTGGTGATCTGTACTTGGGGGAGGTCTGGGAAAATGAAGTGGCCAAGCTGTTGACGTCTTGTAAATCTGCAGCAAAACACAGACACACACAGTTATTCAAGCCATGTAAAAACAAAGATAAAACTTTAGAAAGAAATATGACAAAAGGCAGCAAATTAGTGTTCAAAAGCTTCATTGTGTTCATCCTAACCCATCTGACATTAGAGGTCCAATCTGGATACTAACCTGGGATGGGTGCTCGGATTAATGTTATAATTTAGTGAGAAATCAAGCAAAATGACCCCTTTAATTGGCTACCTAAAAATATTACAATATGCAAGCTTTCGAGGCAATTCAGGCAAGATGTAATTATATGATATAATTGTTCTATTTTACAAAGACAGTTATTATTGGGATGACGTCACACCTCACACAAAGGACAGAAAAAGTATTGTATTAGTGTTCATACATCACACAGTATGCAAATACAAAAAGAAAAGGAATTTTAATATTTAGTTGGAAGTGTCCCCCCCCCCAAAAAAAAAACTAATGACACATCAGATGCTTTTCTTTTGTATTCATCAAGGAAAATGCAGTCTTCTCAGAGACAAGGTACTGTAATCAAACTTGTGGTGGATTTGAATTTTTATCTTCTGCTTTTTAAAGTAACATTTCTGGAAACTTGTTGGCACTGATTTGTTGCATTTTGCACATTTTTATAGCTGTGATGGATGTATTTTACTAGCTCTCCAGTTTCACTTTGGTTATTGCAGCCAGGCTGTTTACATCTATGACACATACAATACAATACAGTTTATTTTTGTATAGCCCAAAATCACACAGGAAGTGCCGCAATGGGCTTTAACAGGCCCTGCCTCTTGACAGCCCCCCGCCTTGACTCTCTGAGAAGGATAAACTCCCAAAAAAAAAAAAAAAACCTTGTAGGGAAAAAATGAAAAAAACCTCGGGAAAGGCAGTTCAAAGAGAGACCCCTTTCCAGGTAGGATGGGCGTGCAGTGGGTGTCAAAAAGAAGGGGGTCAATACAATACAATACACAGAACAGAACAAATCCTCAATACAGCATAAAAATAAAAATTGTAGAAGTACGGAGCAGAATTTAACAGTAGATGATATCACATAATAAAGGTGCCATATGTTGCAACCACATACTATAAATGCTGGTGTCACCATCCATGACAATACCGACGCTCTATTTAAATTAACTCACCAATAAAAGAAGTGTTTCTCAAGTGAGCAGAATGATAAAGGTGAATTTGGAACTAAATGTAAGTTCTCCGACTATTGAGGGCACGTTTATATGTTGTGCGCCCTGAAGCATGTACAGCTTAGGAGTTCCAGCCGACTGTATGGATCAATTACCCTGCTGAAAATGTAGGGTTAGAATAGGTGGGAGAAATGCATGCATCGGGGGACTGCAATAGGAACCGGAGAGTGATTAGATAAAATTAAACTGGATCAAGACAGGTTGTTTAGACAATCTGGCCATTTCAGATTTGCCTACATTCTACCTACAGCAGTCAGTGTAAGACCAAAATCAGCACCTTAGTATTTGAAGAGAAAAAGGCTCTTTTTTTTATGTAAAGTGCCAAGTCAAAAAACATATTCAAGGTCAAAACGGAGTCAAACTGATCCATCAGCGAGGACACAACAAGCTTACAATCAAAAAGGTCAGGGACAAGAGCAAAGAACTGGGAAACCAAAAATAAAAAAGGTATTGAAAGTCATACATTTTTCCTGTAAACTCTAAATACAAAATGTCAGTCACGATGACCCGTTAACCTCACACCAACTGACCACTCTATTTC
Source organism: Polypterus bichir lapradei (assembly GCA_026402145.1). Classification (NCBI taxonomy): domain Eukaryota; kingdom Metazoa; phylum Chordata; class Cladistia; order Polypteriformes; family Polypteridae; genus Polypterus; species Polypterus bichir. Next base: position 231,329,151 of record JANRMT010062791.1, on the reverse strand, counting down.
ATGACCCTAGAAGCCACGCACCTGGCAGCCAGGATCCACATTATGATGATAGAATCTACAAGATGGTGGCACTCAAAGGATAATCAAAATTGCTTTGCAAGAAAATACTTGTAAAAATGTAAAGTTCCTGAAAATGCATTAAATGCATCACACCTCAGAATTAGCAACCAGTTTTGTTAAACTTGAGTTGCATGTATGGAATGTTTTATCATCATCTCCAAGTACCAAAATTCAAATGACACACAACCTATCCAAAACTCAATGAGAAAATGGAACAAAAATAAAGATGAAAAATACCAATTATAACAGCCACATTTAGTCCCATGGCCCCCTGATCACCAATTCTGACCTAGAGCAGATACTTAGCAGCACTTCTGTTGAGGCGGAGAACAACGTGCTCACAACTGGTGACTCCACAGTTTAGAATTCTAACATTGCAGTAGTATGTTAATCCAGCTGTTAAAGTTAAATGCCTTCCAGTGTTCTGGGAGTAAAACTAGCAAGAGCTATATGAAGAGTAACCAGGAGAAAAGATGTAGTCAAAAGCCAGGAAGGGTTGAAAAACTACAAAAGCAGTTGTGTCATTGCCAAATTGTAAGTCAAAAATACCAGAGTCGAGATCACAGAAAATGTTGCAAAAAAGCAATTTTTTGAAAAAAGAAACATTTGACAAAAAGGGTTTTGGAATCTGTTACTTGGATAAGGAATTGAAGTTTGACTAACAATTTAACAGGTTTAAAAGTCTAAAGGCATGAGAGCTACCCTAAAGACAAATGAACAAAATGGCGATGATGGTAATAAAAACAAAAATGGAAGCTTCTGATTGAAAAAACTAAATGACAGATTCAGAATCTGCCTCCAAAATAAACCTCAAAATTAAAACTATTAGATCTGTCAAAATAAAAAAAATATATATATAAATCTTTATATATGCTACCATGGCTGTTTGTCTGTCTGGCCAGGAGTTTAAATCACCTGTAGCTCATAAACCGTTTGACCCGCTGACCTGAAATTTGGTGCACATATACTACGTGATGTCTACTGTCTGCTTTCGGGGTGATGATTTTTATTACTCCTTTTTTTTTTTTTAAATTTTATTTTATTGTAGAATCAACTCTCGGCAGCGGGCAGCCATGCGGCACAAGCGTACATGCACCGTTCTCATCCCTACCACTTTCGCCATCACTTCCCCTACCTCTTCATATCTTTAATCATTCTTGAGGCAGATGGAAGACTTAAGTGCCAGCTTAAGTGAAAAATTAAAGAAAACTATAATAATATATATATATATATATAATTTTAATAAATAAATAAATGTGCTGACAGCACTCCATTATACTCTGAAGTTAAATATGGTGTCCCGCGGGGCTCAGTAATAGGAAATTTAGTGTTGTCACTTTACATACTTCCATTGGGGTCTATCATTAGAAAACTGAACGGTAATTTCCACTCATATGCAACCAACACCCTGCTGTACTTTTATTTTGGACCAAATGACATTTCTCCATGTTGTCCTTAATTGGGTCAATGAGTTAAAGCAGTGGATAAATGAGAACTACTTGTCTCTGAATACAGGAAAACAAAAAGGTCTTTTACTTCTAGTAATGAGGGTGACCACCACAATATTCTGTCACTACCCATTAATTCAACCTTAATTTTACTGGAACAGAATGCAGTTTAGGAGTTACCTTTAATATCTGTATCTCTTTTAAAACACACATTACAAAACTATCCAAAACATGTTTTTCTTCATCTTAAAGTAGGGACAATAGTATTTTCCAACTATGAAAGATAATGAAAAAATTATTCACTCATTTATTTCCAGCAGGACTGACTACTGCAATGCACTATTCACTGAAAAGAATGAACACACAACTCCAGTTCTCAAGTCCTTATACTGGCTTTAGTTAAGCTCAGGCCCGACTCCAAAATCCTCCTTTTAACTTATAAAGCCTTACATGGCCAAGGCCAAGCTTGCTTATATGAACTTACCATTACTTACCAACCAGAGTACAAAATAAGATCAAGATGCTGGCCTACTAAAGTGTCTAAGAATTAATAAAATAACAATGGGGGGGTCATACTTTTAGTGACAGATCCCTGAAGCTGTGGAATGATCTGCCTGCTTCTATAAGACATGCCCCTTCAGTCTCAGCTTTCAAATCCAGGCTGAAGACTTACTTCTTTATCCAAGTATACCCTGAATAGAGCTGCTGACGAACTGGGCATGCTGCATCTGTTTGTTAATCATTGCCATAAACATACAAGTAATACAATAACTATAAAACCGTTAGTAACTCTCCTCTGTTTCTCTTCTTGCTATCTTGATGTGGCAGTGGTGTCACAGCTCTACCGACATGCTGTCTTCCTGATCATGGAAAAATACCTGCAGGATTGGAAGCCTTGGAATCAAAAGACAGAAAGATTCTGTCATCAGATTGCACCACCCAGCTTTGACTCTACTACAGACTTCCCAGAAGAGGTGGATAACCATGACCATTACTGTGTCAGAGATAAGGTAAGTGAACTCTGATACCCCAGAGGTTTGTTGTTCCCATTGATGCTGCTGACTGAAATTTGTGTTTTTTCTACTGTCAACTGGCCAGAAAACAACAATTATTAATGGACAGATATATCTTTGGCCTCCACTTACTATCAGTTTTAAAGTGCTTTGTCTTTATGTGTACTCATTCTGCAATTTTGTACCTTTTTTGTCCGGTCACAATTCAAGGAGTGGATGTAGAGGGGTCCTCTCTCACAAGTACTTGGTTGGTCAATGACAGGCTGGACTGGTCTCAGAACACAGAGGAACCAGATCAAAACGGGCAGAGCTGGCTCTTTTTTTTTTTTTTCTTAGGAGACTGTGCTCCTTTAATGAGGGTAATGACATGCTTCACATCTTCTATAACTCTGTGATGGCTAATGGGATTTTCTATATTCTGTTGTGCTGGGGTGGTAGCATCACTTCAAGAAAGGTCCACCAAATCAACAAGCTAATGAAAAGGGCAAACTCAATTACAAGACGCACTCTGGACCCCCCTGGAGGAGAGAATGGAAACAAAATGGAGTGCCATCATGAACAATACTGCACATCCTCTCTCTGACACTCTAACACTGAGGACTTTCAGACAGTGCATTATTCAGTAGAAGTGTGTCAAAAAACATGAAGGGAGCTCCTTTATACCAACAGCAATACGCCTGCATAATGAACACCTCACTGGGACTGGGATAGATAAGTCAGAAGTTTTCCTTCTGTTAAATTTTCTCCTTTGTTCAGACCAATGTGTGCGTATGTATATTCATTTATTAACTTACTAAATCTCCCCGTTTATGCATTGCTATTTATAGAGCTTCTATAAAAATGCAAAGTACTCCCTGGGGACAAATAAAGTTCTGTAAGTAAAGTTTGCAGTTGCATTTTACCTCAGAATGTCACAGCACTCTGCGGCTGCACTTAGTGAAGAGTGCCATTCAAAAATAAGCTGTTGGCAGCAGAACAGCAAAAACATCCGAGCGCTGGATCAGTTTACCTTTTTTTTTTTTTACTTTTAGTAGAGTATATGAAACTAAAAGGCACTTGCAACAACATATTGATATTATTGGTTTTTGTTGGATTTTGTCAAGGAAACCTTCTATTTTCACATTTGCTTATACATCAGTGATTAAGTGTTGCGTCAACACCACCTCAGAAAAATCACATACTCGAATGAGATCAGTGGAAATTAAGAGGAAGAGCATTTAAGACTGAAGCCTGGAAGCACTTCTTTAACAGAAAGACTTTGGAACAGACTACTAAGACATGAAGCTGAAGCAGAAACCTTGACACCATGAAGAAGAATCTGGATGAGATATTGGGACAGCTGAGCTATTAGTTAAACAGGCTGGATGGACTGAATGGTCTGTTCTGCCCCACATGCTGTTAACTATAACTGATTTGTTGAGCTGTGCTCCCCCTTTATCTTGTCACTTACTAACTAACCTGTCAGTCACATCCCACACGCACAGTGGTGTTATACATGTCTATAAAAACTCCTGTAAAGTATGAAGGTCTAATAATACACATTTAATTACAATACACCCCATGTGTCTCACGTAGACACCCTTTGATGTCTTGTTTCCGCCACATCCGAAACGTATCTCTAAGGTGTCCAAACTTTTCACTGAAAAACATACGAAAGGCTGGGTCACCCACTAGATGGGAGATATATTGCTTCACCTCCAGTGTATTAAGTTAGTAAAATCAATCAAATGTAGGTAAATGATGCTTCATAATTGAATATGCTTAGAGAAAAAACAGCATCACAGCTCTCCATTAATTGTTTTTCATGTATAGTATTACAAAAAGTGTTGGTACGTTATAACAGCAAACTTTGATTTTTTCTTAGTTAGGATGGTGATCCCCTTTTACACCCGGGGGGGAATAAGGGAGACAGGGATGGGTATATTTCAACCTCGCGATGCAAATAAGTTATTGAAGTTGTTAACATATTAACTAATGCCTGTTAGAAAAATGTATCAACTTTATATTGGCTGAATTTATTAAGTAATTTGGCTTAACAACACATGTTCAGTAAGATCAACTGAAAAAGCTAGGTCTGCCAGCCATAGAGGGTCACTCAGCTCATGAAAAGCTCGGTCCTTCTCTTTCAAAAAAACGGGTCGATTTCTGATCGCAGGGAATAAAACCGCTGCAGCACGGGGCCACGCACATCAGAATGGCAGAGGAGGACCCCGTATTCAGCATCGATATCAGATAGGATAGCTAGCGTGAACGTCTCTGTGGTACAGCCCTCATGCTCAAATTATGTTGACAGTTTTCACAACAGTGTTCATCACATCGCCAAGCTGGACTGTCTTTGCACATAGGGCTTCTTGGTGCATTTTAACAGCCTTGCCTCCACTCTCTTGCACCTTAGCGCAGAACCATAGATGCCATTCCTTTCCGCTCGGCAATCATTGCTGGAGCCCCATCTGTTGTAACTCCACATAGCTTGTCCCATTTGCTGTATATACTTGCGGATAAGTCGTGACTTGATTTTACAGTATAATTTCCAGTATTGTATAATGTCGCTCGAATGAGTCGAAAGCGGAAAACTCAATCTATTAGTCTAAGAGATCATGATATGCTAACGCCCACCTGAGAGAGTAACCACGGCCTTTTTTTCTATGCGGGTGTGGCAATGCGCTGTATCAGCACGTGCTCCTAACCTCTCTCGCTCTCGATTGTGCCTACGTCACCACGTGGTAATACCTGAACTATTCCGAAGTGACGTTTGCACTGATTTCTACCTCACGCCCTCATTCACCTTTTTCGTAAGAGCAGCCCTTATCTACGATGGAGCGTTCGATCAGAAGAAAATATGAAGCTGGTTTTAAATCAAACGTTGTTGAAGTAGCGAAAGAAATTTTGTAACTGCGCTGCTGCACAAAAGTCGATGTGTCTGAGAAACTAGTGTGAGATTGGATGAGGCAAGAAGATGTTTTTTAAAAAAAAAAAAAAAAAAAGTGTCATATTTTTGAACGGGCGTACAAGTCGGGGTCTGATTTTATGATCGATGTTTCGGGTTTCAAGACCCGACTTGTATGCGAGTATAAAACGGTAAGTCCCATCTTGTCAAGTACATCTGACACAGCTTCAAAAATTTCTTTACCCGTTGTTGTTCCCTTTAGACACCGAAGATCAAGTATCTCCTCTGTAAAAGTTATCGTCAACTCCCCACAAAAACAACAAAACATCAACAGCTGTGTGGTGTCTGTGGCATCTGTGCTCTCATCACATGCTATCGAGTAAAAATCAAAAGCATAGGCTCTGACACTTGATGTTACAAGTATAGCTGACAAATCTTTTCTTCGCTTCTGGACAAGTGAACGTTGTTGAATTCCTGCATTTTCTCAGGGCACATTATTCCAGTGATTTTAGTGAGGCGCTGTTTTATGAAATCACCATCTGAGAAAGGTTTCCTGTGACGGGCAATGAGCTGTGCTACGAGCTGTGCTACCTCGTAACTGGCTAATGTGCCATTTTCTTGTGTTTTGTTAGCACGGAAAAAAATCCTATTGTTGAGCTAGCAGACTAGCTGCCATTTGCTTACATTTTTGTTCTCGCTTGGCACCAGTGTAGGTCAGATGTTTGGTTTCGTAGTGTCGTCACACATTATACTCTATCATCATTGCAAAGCTTCATTGCAAATCAAACAGACGCACTTCCCCTTGACTTCTAGAAAGAAATATTCATTTTCCCACCGTGTCTGAAATTTTCTGCACTCACTGCAGAGTGCGTTTTTTTGGTTCTGTTATTTTTGATCACCCGTTTTGTGAAGATACTGCCTTGATCAAGACAGTAGCGCCGCCTTGTGTTAAACCTAATAAGTACAATACAGTTAAGAACAAGTTTCGTGTGTGGGCCATATTTCATTATATTTTTAGAATTTGCTGCGGGCCAATTAAAAATGGACCATGGGCCGCAGTTTGGACAACCCTGCTCTAAGGTATACAAACCCCTGGATTTGGTTAGTGGTGGTAACGCGGCAATTTGGACCTCTCTTTGTCTACACGCTTCTCTTTGTCTCGATCCAACCGTGGAAATCACTCGCCTTTAGTGTCTTTTAAAGCTTTATTGTTTAATGTATACTGTCTGCGACGTATTGCTTTGTAAATCCTATTTATTGTGTTTATTTCTGCACCTGTAAATACCTGTATGTTTCTTTGGCATATATTTAAGTTTACAACGAGGTACGTCCAGTAAAAGCCTTCAAGAAAGCTCACCCTTGTCATTTTTATGTGGATGTGCCGAGCCGTTTAATCTCCCTGTGGCTGCATTGCATAGACAGCATGGAGTGAGGTAGAAAAGTCTCCTTGTTCGTCAAATTTCTTTTGCAAATTAAAAAAAACGAAAGATGCAAAGTAATTCACACAAAAAACAAAAAAGAGTAAGCTAAACTTGAAAGGGTCTACTTGGAAAAAAGCTATCTATACTAATGTTTAAGGACTGTAGCCGCAGGAGTGTGAGCGAGTTCAAGCACGGGTAAAACGCATGCCGAAAGAAATCTCTCAGTCCAAAAGTTTGTTTAAAAATATTTAGCGAAAATTCAAAGCAAACAATCCACACAAGAATAAAGAAAAAAAAGTTGTTACACACGTAGAATAAAAGGCAAAAAGAAAAAGAAAAAATGCATCTTCTCTAAACTTAGCTTTTCTTGTAAAACTTTAGTTGTTTCTATACTTAGATTCTTAACTTCTTCTGGGCTCTTTAAACGCACCGCGTAGCACTTTCAATTAAGTGCTTTGTCTTACATGTTACTTGGCACACAAAACACGCACACAAGGCACAGTTTAAAACCATGTGCCCTTTATACCTTACGCAAGGCTGATCACAAACCGAGAATAATGTTTAGTCAGAGAAGCTAGAAATGGCTAGAATATACCAATTCAATTCAATTTATGGGGGTTATAGGAACCTCCAATAGATTATGCACTAACATTTAGTAAAACAGTTCTTATGTATTTAGGAAATGGCTCTTACAAGAACTTCGTAACGTTTATCCACCGAGGAACGGTGCATGAAGCGAAAGTCACCGTATTTGTACATGATATACTGTGACTTCACTAACGTAACCAAAATGGTCATAATGAAATGACATAATGAAAACAAGAGATGAAAAAAATTCTTATAAATTAAATTGACAAAGAAAAAATAGAAATTCAATCCTCCACATAAAAATGTGTAGAATAGAAAAATTATACAGGTACCCCCAACAACTCTACATTAAGGTTTCAGCCCTGACGGAGTTGCAGTATTTGTATTTTATTATTACCTATTTCTATATTTACCATTTACAGTAAATACCAGTTGTAAGCCTATGAAGCTTACAGGCACCCTATAATGGTGCCAATTTCCTGTGGCAGTTGGAGGAATAATAAAAAAAAATAAAAAATCTCACTTGTTACTGTGTAAGGAATTAACTTAAATATGTTTATTTTAGAACAATGTGGACCAGTTTCTGATTCATTTAAAATATCTTTATGGCAATTCAGGAGAATGTTATGATAAAGAATACCAAAAGCAGCAGTAAGTAATGGGCTTCAAACTCCAACCATTTGCTTAAATGGGTTCCAATTCTTGTTGTTAATTAAACTCATTCTTTAATTTCATGACTTGTTGCTGCTCTCGTGGTGCATTAGCAGACATTTCCGAAATTGCAGATTTCCTCTTTTCTAAGAGCACTGTTCAAATGTTTAGGGGGCCTGAGCAGAACAGCATGCCCAGGACCTTCATCTTTCTTTATTTTCAGATATCGTATGATGGTCACAGTTTGCTGGTTATGTTTTGGCTCATTTTGTATCTCATTATGGTTTGGCTGCTAATTAAGGAAAAAGAAACAATTAAGGGGTCTGAGTCTTCAAGAGCAAGTCAAATAAAATTAATTCAAAAGAACTGATAAAGAAAAGGGTTAGAATGAAAACCTGCAGCCACTACAGTCCTCCAGGACTGGAGTTGGGGGATCTATGACGTATAGAATGGAGAGGACCAGGAGCCTCATGTATAAATGTTGCACACGAATGTTTCCACGCTTAAATCACGATGTATAAAATCTAAACTTGGCGTAAAGACACGTACATTTTCACGGTAGCTCAAACCGTGGTGTACGCAAGTTCTCCGCTCGGTTTTGCAAACTGGCAGCACCCAGTGTCAAAGCAGTGCTTTTGTTCCAGTGTGGTTACCCTCTCTTTTTTAGATCCACATCCCGGACGTGGATTTATAAATACACTGAAATTAACAGCATATTGTATATTAGTTTAAGGCATCTGATTGTAATTAACCTGTAACAATATAATGGTCCACAAAATGGTCAAACTATTCCAAATACCATAGCTGCTTTAGCGTTGTTACTCTCACTGCACCTTCTTCTTCTTCTTCCAGCCGATTCCGTTAGGGGTTGCCACACAGGATCATCTTTTTCCATAATACTCTCACTGCACCACTCGGAGTATTTATATCATTGTATTTGAGTTTGAGTCACAGCTGTACAGCAGCTGATTGGAAAGAGAATTATCGGTATACAGCATCAAGCACACCCTGCCTCAGCCATGCTGTCTATTGAACTGCTCTCATATGACAAACACTTCAGAGCCTTTCCTGTACGGACCTCGCGGTTCAGAAAGAGTTTCATCCCAAGAACTCTAAACGCACTCAATCAGTCCATCAAGTGCTCCCTGTAAAACTGTTACCTCACTGTAAACATGCAGTACAGTTATAATATTGCACAACCTGAGCCACTTTATAAAGCGCGTATTTACATATGATGACAATGTTATTTTTAAGACGAAATGCAGCAAAATATGTTTACTACATTATACAGATAAAATGTTATTTAAATAATCTACATTGTTCATAATTAAACATGTGAGGACACAGTGCCGCAGCGCTAAGCGAGGAGCTGGCGCTCCATTCACAGATTGTTCCTGCCTCGCGCTGTATTCTTACTGGGGCTGGCGCGACACTGGAAGGATAAATGGATAGAATAATTAAACTTGTACTACAAAGATATTTCAATGTTCCTTAAAAGTTTTGAAGAATCAGCATTCTAAGCTTACAGATGGCTTAACGTCTATTACAGAGCTGATTGTGTGGCGATTGGGTATTTGGAGAAAGAAAAGGAAGGACAGGAATTGGAAGTTAGTACGTTTGAAAGAGACAGTACTGCTACAATAAAGTATTTCATCGAAGGTCACACATGGCGCAGCAAGCATCTTGCGTGAGGCATGAACAATCACTGCGTCACCGTGTTCCCATGTTTAATAACATGCTTTAACTCCTATCATCATGAAAATGATATCATGTATACAGCTCAGTATTTTAATTATTCAGAGAGCTGTAATATCACAAATGTAATTGATTTTGTGTCCTGTCGGAGGAAGAGAAAGCCCGGAAACACGTAGTGATTCACACACACAGAGCACATAGAAGATCAAATACAAAACAAAGCATTTAACGTGCTACTTTAGTTACGATGGGATATGAGAAACTAGTGAATTAAATGATTTTAAGATGACATTTATGATGTTCTACTTTAATGACAAAATAAACTACTTGATTAAAGTGGAAATTTAGAGATTAAAGTTGATATTTCATGCTATTTTCCCCACTGTGTGCCTATTTATTTTTTTCTCTGTACCCCAATAAGCTTTCATATGATACTCAGATGGTCTTTTCACGGAGACTTTGACATCTGTCAACTACTTTTTTATTTCGGGTACTGTGTGAATTTGTAAACTTGAGATTTCGAGTTTCTCCGACACTCTATGTCACTCGATCAACTTCCTTTTGTTGTTTATATCACTGTTTAAACCAACAAATAGTAAGTGTTTCTTTGCCTTCACTTGGTATTCGCTGAAATTGTTCTATTTCCCCCTGTGCTTTTGCCATTGCCTTTTCACAGAACGCTGAGCTTAAGGGCTATTTATATTGATTTGCATATTCAAAGAGGTGTAATTCTGGGAGGAGTTGGGGCGGGACAACATGTGCGTGCACGAGCGTTACTTTTCATGCTGACCGGGATTTATGTAGCAGAAGAACGTGGGAGCTGGCGTTCACACAGATTTATGCATCTGGATTTTTTCGTGCGTACGCACATTTCCGCTTTTGTCCATACACCATGTTATAGTGTGAATTCTATGCATGGCGTTATGCATGAGGCCCCAGGAGTCCCATACAGAAGAATGTGATGGACTTAGGAAGGGAGGATAATGATGCTGCATTCATGTGCTATCAGAGTATTCAAAGCTCTGAGTTGTGAATTTTCACTCCCCCATTTCAGTGTGCTCAAGTGAAACTTCTAGCTGGATGTAAGCTGTTAATTTGTTATTTGGTCTGTGCAAACAGCAATTGAAATAAACTGTATATGATACATGAAATCAAACAACAAACTAAATGTATATCACTTCACCCCAATCCAGTTAATCACAAAATTAAGGAAATTTAAGTTTGCAGCTTCAGAAGATAATGACAAATGTCGGTATAACAGCCAATCCTAAAAAAAAAAAGTTTGTTAAAATCTGCACAAGTAGCTGCTTAAGTAGCTACAGATCAGCGTTTTTCAACCAGTACAGGGGGGCACCATGAGAGCTAAACACGTGTGCAATAGAAACCTGGGTCTGAACCTGAAAGGATGTCAAGACCTGTCTGAGGAGGACAAGACTACTTGCAGAAGCTGGTATAAGAGCAGCTCCACAGCACTTCAGAGGCATCTCCAGGCTGCTGGAGTCCAATTGGTCGGGCATACGACTTGCCTGAGAGGCAGAGAGGGACGGGCTAAAGGACAAAGCAGCAGAGAGATGCTACCAAAGTGGTCACAAAGTGCAGCGTCTGCAAATGCTGATCTCAGAGCTGCTTTGTTACCAGCGACTCTGGTAGTCGCACCCCTAAAGACAGTTGAGCGCATGTATGAGAGATAGTAAGACAGTAGTGTGCCCTGGGATGGTTTTTATTACAGTGTGTCATCCCAGAAAAAAAAAAAGGTTGGGAAACACTGTTAAGTTAATCCCATACAGTCACAGACTAAGCTAACATGTAACGGAACATTCACAGCTATGTGTGTAATGGAACAGCAAGAAGAGTTAGTCAGCTGGACAAACCGTTAGCTGCCAAACAAAGACACAGAGGCAGTTTTCTGACTAAATGTGGTAACTTATAGAAAATTAAAGTAAGCAACATAAGTAGGCCTTAAACAAGAGAAAAAAAAAAGAAGCTATTTGTGTGTATTATTAATTTCTCTCTCCATTCAGTGTGAACGAACTTCTTTTGCTTTGAATGGCTCTAAAAAATTTAAAACAAAGATACTTGGACTGTGGAATTTTTGTGTACTCATCACATGTAATGCCTGAACCTTAGCATGAAACTGCAGAATCTGACCCTGGACAAAGTAAGGGGCTGTGGTGGGCTGGCGCCCTGCCCGGGGTTTGTTTCCTGCCTTGCGCCCTGTGTTGGCTGGGATTGGCTCCAGCAGACCCCCATGACCCTGTAGTTAGGATATAGTGGGTTGGATAATAGATGGATGGACAAACTATATGGGAAATAATAAAAAAATAATAATAATTCTAAAGATGCATCCGTGTTAGATTTATGACTTTTGTAAGTCCACACTGCCCTATTCAAAGCTAGGACTCTGCACATGTGGCTAGGGACTCAATCCAGGAGTGTCTCTGCTGGCCACTAAGGTAGGACCCCACTTGTGTTTCATCCACTATAGGTACTTGGGTGCTGCCCCACCTGTTTGTACTATCAAAGCAATATCACAATCTTAGTTGAAAATTAATACTTGTATTTATTTGATAAAACCTGTTTTTATTGTTTTAAATCAGTGACCTCAAACTCCGGGCCTGGAGGGCCACAGTGGCTGCAGGTTTTCATTCTAAATCTTTTCTTAATTAGTGACCTGTTTAAGCTGCTAATTAATTTCTTTTGCATTAATTTTATTTGACTTGCTCTTGAAGACTCAGACCCCTTAATTGTTTCTTTTTCCTTAATTAGCAGCCAAACAATAATGAGATACAAAACGAGCCAAAACATGACCAGCAAATCTGAAAATAATGAAAGGGGAAGTTCTCAGGCCTGTTGATCTTCTCAGGTCCCCTAAACATTTTAACAGTGCTCTTAGAAAAGAGAAAATCAACAGTTTCAGAAATGTCTGCTATTGCACAATGAGAGCAGCCATGGAATTAAAGAACGGATTTAATTAATGACAAGACTCAGCAACTAGTTAAGCAACTGGTTGGAGTTTGAGGCCCTGACTTAGTTGGTCTTCTGTTGGCTCACTCACTTCACGTTTCATTTCAGTTTAAGGAAAGAAATGAAGCAATTAGAAGAACGAAGAAATTCAGGGGAACACATCTTTAAAAACAAGTCAATTAAAATGAAAGGAAAAGGAGTTAATTAGCAGCAAAAACTGGTCACCAAAAATGAAAACCTGCAGCTACTGTGGCCCCCTAGGGCTGGAGTTTGAGACCACTGTTTTAAGTGATGACTAATGAGTCTGTCAAAAATTACCTCTCTTTAACACTAGAATTACCAGAGCCTATGAAAAAACTCATAGATCTGTCCCACCTTAAAATGCTTCGCACCTCTTCATCAGTGTCTTTTGTCCTTTAAATGTGTTGATAAGAAGCAAACAGTCTGCTATCACATCCCCCACCGGCGCACAGTTTTCTCAGCTCAAGTCTGTTTACCTGTGTGTCAGTTGCTTAGAGTTGTATAGAATGAAGTCAAGCAAAATGAGCGTGTTTATAAATACTATATTGTTATTTGGAACACTTGCATTTCATGTGTGTTCCGTGTCTACAACAATCTATGCACAGTAAACACATCGCTAAAACAGAAACTTTTTCATGTTTTAGTAATAACTAGCAGAATACCCGCACTTCGCAGCGGAGAAGTACTGTGTTAAAGAAGTTATGAAAAAGAAAACGAAAAATTTTAAAAATAATGTAACATGACTGTCAATATACAGTAATTGTTTTGTGAGTTTTACTGAGTGTTGCTGTCATCAAGGATTTGATTATCATTATTTCTTTCAATCAGGTTCGTATTTGTAGGATGTGTTGTGTTCAAGTTACATTCCGTGTTTGTCAATCGTTGTAAAGATGACAGGTTTCATTCATCGATTCGTTTCTTACTGCATCAATAAACAGGTCGTCTTCTTCTTTATCTGAGACCTGACACACTGCATGCACGGGTTTTTTTTTTTTACACTGTCTTCCTTTAGCGGGACATTGACTTTTTCCACCGTGTGCTTTGTTTCCGCAGTATCTGCATTTATGAATATGCTTGTATGTATCACACGCTTCATATTTTTTTGCTGCCTTTTCAATTGTGTAATTCGGTTTTTGTTCAGCGCTCTTTGGAACTGTTGCTTTTTGTCTGTGCACTGCGTCAGTTCACGTGAGCCGCTCGGTGTACATGCATCGAAGTTTCCCAGCTGTGCTGGTGCCATGTCGTGCTATGTCCATGGCTGTATCTAATGTTACCGAAGTCCCGGCACTTAAAACTTTCTCTCGCAGTTTCGCCGAGTTTGTGCCAAACACCACCCTGACCATCTCATCTTCCTCTGCATAAGCACAGTCCTTCACCCGTGAATATTTAGTGGCAATGTTTCTATTGGATTGCCGCTGACGGACAGCCTTATATGGGCAGGCACTAAATTACAAACGCCAGCAGCAGCCTGTCTATGAACTTAAAGTTTAGGTTTACATCGTGCTTTGTTTCCGAAGTAGCAGAACTCATGAATATGGTTGTATATGTCACTCGCTCGCTTCTTATTGTTTCGCTGCCTTCTCAATTATATAATGCATGTTTTCTTCAGCGCTTTTTGGGCCTCTTCCTGGTTTTCTACGTACTGCGTGATTACGTGGGAGGCGTGATGATGTCACACGAAACTCCGCCCCCACGGGTTTCAAGCTCATCTCCATTACAGTAAATGGAGAAAAACAGCTTCCAGTTATGACCATTACGCGTAGAATTTCGAAATGAAACCTGCCCAACTTTTGTAAGTAAGCTGTAAGGAATAAGCCTGCCAAATTTCAGCTTTCTACCTACATGGGAAGTTGGAGAATTAGTGATGAGTCAGTCAGTCAGTCAGTCAGTGAGTCAGTGAATGAGTGAGTGAGGGCTTTGCCGTTTATTAGTATAGATTGACAAAATGTAGACATGAAGTGTATAATGTGTGAAGCCTGAATTCCAAATATCAAAGAAACACGTTCACAAAAGATACAAAGTATAACAGAAAAAATGAGCTTTTTTCCAAGACTATAACTGAAGAAAAAGAAATCAGGTTAGTGTTGCATGTTGTCCTGACTTCTTGGGCAGTATACTGGTTAAAGCTGCCGACTCCAATTCAGAAGGTTGTGGGTTTGAGTCTTAATGTCTCCCAAAATAAACATTTTGAGTAGTGAGTTGTTCTTATTGTTAATATTATACAATAAAAGCATACATTTGATTTGCGTCTGTAACAGCCGTTGTAAATGTATAGTACTTGTCAAAGTTAGCGTTTTTTTTTTTTTTAGTTTTACTAGGTTTACTTTATTTATCTTCCTACAGCATAAAGTCACAAGTATACTGCAGAGCTTCCTCTGTTTAATCAAGGGCATGCTCACAAATTACACGTGTAATGCCATGAAAAATACCTGCCGTATGTGAGGAATGGTATGAGTAAGCAGTTAGACATTTTTTGGGCACACACGCTAGTGTTTAGATCTGGACGGTGTGGCGTTGGCGAGCTCTGTAAGCCATGCTGTTTCTTTAAAGGACAGGTGATTGGCAGGATGACGGCGAACTTTTGCCTTTACGCCTGGAGCAGCTGCATTGTTCTTATATGTAAGTTGATATTTCTTGCAGGGAGGGCTTCTGTTTTCTCCAATCCGAGTGCACCTCTGTTATAGTGTGTCTTTATTTGTAATAGCGTGTCTTTACACCGTCCAGATCTAAACACTAGCATGGTGTATGTGTCCAAAAAAAGTCTAACTGCATTCTCGTAACATTGCTCGCGTACTAAAGTATCAGCAGGTATTTTTTGTGGCATTACACATATAATTTGGTCGCGTTCAGGCTCGCCCCGATCCGACACTGCCGTTTTCAAATAAACAGCACCCTACGCAACTGTGTTTGATCTGTGAAAAGATCCCAGTCTCCACACGGGAGAAAGACTTTGAGACTAAGGTCAAAAAGCTTATGAAACCGTTTTTAGACAAAGGCAGAACCATAAAGACAGTTGCATAGGGTGCGACAGGAGCTTCCACCTGCAGCTAAAGTCACTTCAGTGCACATGTACTTTGTCAGCATGCCCGGGTCAATCAAACACAGAAAGCTCTGCAGTTTACTCATGACTTTACACTGTGTGTGAACGTGACAGAGAATAAAATTGAATATTAATTTTGAATAACCCGATAAACAAAAAAAAGAAACGCTAACCTTTACAAGTACCATACATTTACAGCAGCTGTTACAGACTCAAATCAAATGTATGTTTTCATTGTACAATAGTAACAATAACAGCCGCTCACTACTCAAAATGGTAATTCTGGAGGGCGCCCAAATTCAACCCCGGTACCTCTTGATTATGAGTCAGCAGTTCTTACCGCTACACCACCCAAGCAGTCGTGTGAGCGTCGTACGCTAACCTGATTTCTTTTATATTCTTAAATAAAAGTGCACTTGTTCTGTTATATTTGTACCTTTTGTGAAAGTGCTTATTTGATATTTGGACTTCAGTCTTCACATATTATACACTCCATGTCAAAATTTTGTTGTTAGTACTAAAACATGGAAAAAGTTTCTATTTTGGGGATTTGTTCAACATTTCTTGTGTTTCTCACAGTTCCCGTCTTCCGATCTTTGTAGACACGAAACACACATGAAATGTGTTCCAAAGAATGATATATATTTTTTACCCTATGCAACTCACAGAACCTCATACGCAGATAAACAAGACTTGAGCCGGGAGAACTTCCATCAGTGGGGTGATGGTATAGCAGGCAGATTGCTGCTTGTGCTGATCAACACATTTACAACACAAAAGACGCCGATGGAGAGGTGATAACAGATTTAAGGTGGGCTGAAATTATGAATTTTTTCATAGGCTTCAGAGATTCTAGTGTTAATATCCCAAGGCTCCTGGAGTTTGAGACCTGCCACTGCTTATCTCGGGAAGGAGAAGCAGCAGAGAGGAAACCTCACACTGACCGAGTTTCTAAGCAGAGACCGAGGTGTTTCTGATGACTGAGGATTTCTTACAGCCATTAAGACCACTAGCACAGTGGTCCAATACAGCAGGGGACATGTGTGAAGGTATACCCAATCTGAAGTGAGCTACTAAAACATATCCATG
Source organism: Polypterus bichir lapradei (assembly GCA_026402145.1). NCBI lineage: Eukaryota > Metazoa > Chordata > Cladistia > Polypteriformes > Polypteridae > Polypterus > Polypterus bichir. Next base: position 231,312,274 of record JANRMT010062791.1, on the reverse strand, counting down.
GCAAACAGGTAAGCATCTAAGAAAGACAAATTAAAAATAACCATTTATTAAGAGAGCAGTGTAGCAATGCAGCATATTCTGGCACTGCTTTTTTCCAGAATCAGAGGGTGTGTTAGTAACCGTACATGTTAGAACAATTGCTACCATGTGTTCCATCAACTTTCAAGGCTTCTTTAAACTTTCACTGCTACAGAAAAGCTGTAGGTTGTTAACCCATGACTTGTTCCCAGAAAAAAAAATGTCATAGAACAAGCTAGAAGCTGGATGTTGAACCTGAATAATGAAAAACCTTGGGGTACAGAAACCCAACAAATTACCCTCAATGTGTTAACACATATTGGGAGACTGCCCCTGCCCCTAACACCCAATAGCTATAGAGTGGAAATAAGAACAGTTCCCTTATTAAGCCATTCCAACTACAAAGAGACGATAGCAGTAAGAAACATAACTTAAGAATGATGCACTTTTGGAGCTGGGAATTGATCGGATTTTGTTCATTCAAGAATGAAGGATTTTCAACATTTGTCAGCTTTTTGAAATTATACATAAGAAAAATCCTGAAATTCTAATTTCAGACTTTTAAAAGAAAAAGAGGAAGACCTAAGAGGTGGTTTATGGATGTGGCGAGAGAGGACATGCAGGTGATGGCTGTGACAGAGCAAGATGGAGAGGACAGGGAGATATGGAGCAAGATGATCCGCAGTGGCAACCCCTAACGGGAGCAGCCGAAAGAAGAAGAGAAAACACCCAGACACATTGGGCCTAAGCCATTTTCATTAATTTTAGTACCTACCTTCTCCAGAACAGCAGTCATCTCTCTCAGTCACTTTCCCACCTGCTTCAGATTCTAACTTCACATGAACAGAATGACCCTGTAGGGAGCCCAGTCCAGGCAGAGTGGAGTTTAATCCACTCACCTCTTCATCTGAAGATGTATAATGAAAGGCCGACTCCGATTTAAGCTCTTCTTCCTTAACCCAGTTTATAATTTCGACTTTCTGTATATCAGTGCTGACAGATTTCAGGGCAAAGTCTTCTGTAAAGGAGTCCGATTCCCACTGACATTCCTCTTGTTTGATGCTCGCAATTCTTTTCTCCATGGTATCCATCAAACCGTTGACCTGATAAATTGTACAGTTCTTTGTGCTAATCCTCTCCTTCACATGTATATTCCAGATCTCCTATTTTGTACCTCTGAGGGTTACTGGCAGCTTTTTGATTTTCCTGTAGAGTGAAGAAAAAAAAAAAAAAAGAGTACAAAGTTTTCAGAAATGTGCAGCGTGTAGGCGACGTTTTATTTGTTTACTTTTGAAGAAAGCCAAATCGATAATTTTTATACCTTAAAAATAGAGAACAAATTATGAAATATAATTTCAAATATTAGTGAGAATTTTAAGAGATGATGATGATTGTGCTTTCGGGTCTTGTTCAAAAAGCGGATGCCACTTGTTTTCCTTCCCAAACCCTTATCTTAAGGTTCGTGAGGTGTGGGTCGATTTATTTCATGATCCCTAATGTTAAAAATTAGATCGGGTGCCTGACCTTAAATTTTAAAAGGTGCCTAATCTTAAAATTGTCCTTCATGTTGTTTGTTTTAGACTGGCCTACCCGTACTACAAACCCTCAACTTAAGGTTTGTGGGGGTAAGTATGAACAAGATCCGTGCTTTCGCCATAAAGAGTTTGTTCCCTGTGGACAGACTGTTAATCAGCAACATTACACTGATACCACTGATGCATCAACAGGAAAAAAGGTGGCCCACTCAAAACTGGACTTCGCACCATGACAGCATACACTGTGTTGTCAGTCAAAGAGTTTTTGACCAAAAATGTAATTGTTGTCTCGTACCACCATATTTGGCTCCCCATACTCATAATCTCTAATTCCCGGTGATTTTTTTTCCTCAAAATTAAATTTGGAGACTGAAAGGAAGATTTGCTACCGTTTAAGAAACCCACAAAAAACAGTCAAATAGTTGCTTTAATACTCCAAGCTAAATAACTGTGAAGAAGCAAAGTCAGACATGTGAACTCAAAAGGGCAACACAGAATAGGATATTATAAAAAGCATGCAGGCCACACTCAAACCAGGATACTGTTAACATGAAGATCGGACATTTGCCATCCTGCCACCACCACAGAACAGGAATAAGAAGGCCGTTTCCAACTATTGCATGAGAAATTTTTTTTCACGATTACATTAACCGTTCGGTGTTACTGTCTAAAATTAACAAACCTCTGCTTTTAAGGAGGATTTAATCTTCATGGTTTGCTAGACATGCAGACAGAGTGCAGTTGTGGACAGTAAGTGAAATGAGGCTGGTTGGGCAACTGCAACCAAATAACCTGCTGTCACGGGGAATGAAGCCGATTAAAGGGTTAACGGGCAGTGCAAGAGAAGATGGTGTAGAACATGAATACCTTTGAGACAAAAACAAAAAAGCCAAGAGGTAAAAGTGATTTTAAGCCAAGCTAGTAAAATGTATTTCAGCATACACGTTATTCATTTGGTAACCTGAAAACTATTCTCAAAAGTCCAGTCAAAAATAAGCTCACTTGCTAGCGTTTCTCCTTTGGAATGCCGATGCGCTTTCATTTGCCATTGTTAACTCATTATGAAGTCTTCATACGGGTTTATAAAACACTACAGCATGGGGTGCAGAATCAAAAGTTTACTAAAGAATTGGGGGAATAAAGCCTGACCCAACTCTGCACCGGGGAGATCTTCAGAGTCCTCCATGTTACTCTGGAGAGGCCACAGAAATGTTTTGGACTGCCTTCCTCAAAACATCCCGACAGACATAATGTTTGTTTTATTTTCTGCTCCACTGAGTGATGTGGCCATTTGTTTGGTTTTCTGGCCACACTGCTCAAGAGTAACCGGACAAGCCTGCAACCTCTGTGTGTGTCTGTGTGTGTGACCAAGACTGTGACTAAGTTTCTAATGTATGTGTTGTACTACTGAAATTGTTCACCAGAAACATTTGTAAAGTTAATCTGGTAAAATATTTATGCCGATAAGCGTAATTTCTTCAGTTGTATGTATTCTGTAACAGTTGTTTCCTATTAAAAACAGTGTTTTCCCCATGTTGAAAACTAAAATGAAATCGGTTGTTATCAATAAAAAAAATAAAAAAAGTCTATTAACTAAAACAAAAAAAGGTCTGAAAACTACATTTTGCAATTTTGATTTGTGTATACACTTGCGAGTATGCTCATTAAAACTGCACAGTAGTAATTTTACTTTACACATATACATTTAGTTATCAGGTTATTAGTATGGATTAATTAAAAGTGGGAAGAGTGGTGGTGCGCAGCTGGTGTTCCTGTCACACAGTGCAATAAGCTCAGGGTTTGTATGGAGTCTGCCTGTTCTTCTTTTGCATATGTGACATGAAGTGGGCCAAGTGTGCAAAACTGCAGAAGGCCTAATTTACAATAAGCCCTCTCAATTGCCAAAATCCATTTATTCTTGCATACAAAATTGTTGAATTAAATCCACCCGGTTCAGACTCACAGGGAGCTACTCAGGCTTTGCAGATTGTTAAAATAGTTGTTTAGTATATGAACTAAATATGCTTGTAAAAATGCACTATAGACATGGAAAATTGTCATCATCATGCCTGGTATTACTATTAACACAGTTTAAGTGGTGACTTCAATACTACAGGATTAACCAAAGTAAGAATTCCCTGAGAAAAACGCACTCTCAAAGTCCATAAAAAGGGTAGGCGACAGTCACACACGTAACTATATATCTAGCTATCTACACACACGTATATACATACATATATCTTCTTATATAATACGCTACCATTCGTTTGTCTGTCCAGGATTTTAAATCACCTGTAGCTCACAAACCGTTTCACCTATTGACTTGAAATTTGGTACACACGTGACGTCTACTATCCGCTTTCGGGGTGATGATTTTTATTACTCTTTTTGTTTTTATTTTATTGTAGAATCAACTCTCGGACTCGAGCAGCAGGGTAGCCGTGCGGCGCATGCGCATGGGCGCCGTTCTCATTCCCTACCACCTTCGCTAATCATTCTTGAGGCAGATTGATGACTTAAGTGCCAGCTTAAGTGAAAAATTCAAGAAAGCGTACTAAGTAATTGCAACACAAAAACTAACAATCAGTTTAAACGCAAAAAGATGCCGACGAAAGAAGAGAAGCAGCGGGCCGCTAGGCTGGAGAAAAGAAGAGCTGCTCAGGAAGCAGTAAGCGCATCAACCTCTGAGCAAACGAATGCTAAACGTAGAGAGATTGAGTCTGAAAATTAGGAATGCTCAAGTCAAGTGTATTCACTGCACGTTTGCGTGCAGTATGCCGTTACTTGTGTGTGTGTGTATATATTTATATTTTATATTATACACACACAATATTTTATATATAAATGAAGTGTTTTTGAAATTAAATAACTTTTGCATGTTAAAGTACAAACTATTTATTTGACTTGATTACACTGCAAGGCTTGAACTGTTGCGTTATGCGGAGAAAATGGACTTCTGTCAGATGGTAAAGTTGTACGCATCAAGTGGACAGGTATGACAAGAGTCCTACTGAGTTGACAACTTTGGAGAAAATCTTTTCAGACTTTCTGAACAGTGTCTGTGTGAGAATTTGTGATGCACTACAGCTAAATTAAAAAGCTAAAACTAGAACATGGTTAAAAAAAAATCAAAATTAAGAAGTAAACAGAAAATTTAAGAAAATTACACAAATGCTGAACAGAGACAAGTGGATAATTAACGTATTAAGTTTCTCTTAAATTTCGGATTTAGTACTTCTGTAAGCTTTAAAAAAAAATCAAGACAAACCTTACTTAAAATTCGTTATCAGTGATTTTTTGTGCAATACGTTCTTCTGTAGTCCCCGTTTTCGTTAGTAGCAGCCTAGGCTTAAATGAATATCTGAATGCTCTGTTTCAAATGATGAGAACCTTAGACAGATTTGAAAGTTATCAAGTAGTTATTAGAAATAAGACAGAATCCGTTTATTTCAGATACAAATTGGCCAGAAGCTGAACGAGACACTCGGGGATCTTTCCCGAATTTCACATGAACGGCTGCCACGATTAACCGCGTTGGAGAGGAGAATATTAGACCAACAATGAATACACAAGCGTCGATATTACCTTTCATCAAATGTGTTTCACTTAAATTACTTGGATTTTAAAGAGATCATACAACAGTTTCGGGTTTGAAGTGACAGGAACATTTAGCATTTTCTTAGCTTTTTTTTTGCGTCAAACTCCGCGCTTTACAGACAGAAGCCCCGAAGTCAATTTAAACAAAGTGCCTGCGAAGAGCTCAGCTCATGGGTGAATCTGGACGGTCACTGCTGCACTGGCCTGAACATCGGGTGTGGAATAGTCGGGAAAGGCGACATGACAGTGCGTGTTAAAGCCGAACTGAGAAGGAGCCATACAGGCGGTGACCGCAGTGGGCCTATGGAGACAAACAAGGTCACTAGAACAGCACCCTCCGCTTCTAAAATACTCTGCACCCTTTCAGCTTTCCCACGCTACACGAGTCACCTCACTGAAGGAATAAATGAAAGAAACCCAGAAATCGGCGCACGTTCTGCTAGATGAAAAGCCGCTACCGCCTCCCCGAGTGCAGTGATTTCACGACAGAACTGAGAGGCCGATGAAGGAGAGCAGATTCAGGAGCAGTAGCCGGGCGCTTGGCGGTTTAAAGGAGATATTGGGCCTGCCAGTATAAAATTAAGTAAATTATTGAGCCACTCAGTCTAGACTGTAACAAAGGTGGAGACCGGGTGTCCTTTTCCACGATGGTCAACTCTAGTCTTTCTCTTTTCACTTATACGCTTCAAAGTCACTCTAGCGCTGTAAAGGCTAGTAAATGTATTTCAGCATACACGTTATTCATTTGGTAAAAAAAAATCACAAGATGACTTCACACATCTCCACTTACAAGTTCATGATTTCTATTGGCCCGGCGTCTTCTGGAATCTTTCGTTGGCGAGTTTCCGCACTTAATTATATCACAGCCATCTTCTTTTTCTTTTTTCTTCTTCCTCTTTGTGTTTATGGCGGTCCACATCCCACTTTGAAGGTGCATTACCGCCACCTATTGCACTGGAGTGTTAGATAGATTGAAATGAACGTGAGTGGATTTTGCCTAAAAGAGGGTGGGATCCATTAGACGCTTGACTGAGTGCCACAATTCTAGGCCAATCCAACGCCTCATGAAGGCGGCGCTCAAAGTAGTGCGGTGATTTTTGAACTGCAAAGAGCGGAGGTGCTCTTCTTATTAACATGGGGGTACTCCACGAAATCGGGGCTCTGCTGGTTACACAAACGGCAAGTGTTTCTCGTTAACGTGAGACGCAGTGATGGGAAAATGAAGCCTCGTGAACCTTCGACGCTTTCTATTTGTGCTGAAAAAGATTCGAAGCTTTGAAGCCTCAGCCCCAGTATGAACAGCGACATATGGCCAAGGCAAGGCAAGCTCTCAAGAGCGCAAGTGAAGCAGTACTCAGTTTCAGTCTCGTGTCACCAGTAAAAGTCAGAAAAGTTTGTGTTCGTTTCCCGCTGTTAGTCCCCCTCTCCTCACAACCTAACATTGTTGAATGAGAATAATGCATTTTATATAGGCTATACCTGTTAATTTAGCGCCAACGCTGTCAAACCAATGAAGCGCGCTGTGAAGCACGGATGACGTTCGCAGCTTCAAACGTCACGGGTCATGTGACGCCGGTGTTTTTGACACAAGCTCCGACACAGTGATTTGACTCTCAATGCTTCGACGCTTCATTTTCTCATCACTAGTAAGACGGGCTTCGGTAACCCACGATTATACGTGCACTCGTGAGAAGCACAGAGGAATGTGTAATATCAACCGTCTTTAAGCGTGAAACTGATGCAATGTATGGTGTATTAAGGGGCAGTTTAGAAAAGTTAAGTTTTATTCAATTCTCATGAAATAGGAAAACGTGTAACAGGGATAGTTGTGGCCGCTTCGACAGTTGATAAAAAGTAATACTTAATAAATAATAACACGTTCTCCTGCCAGAAGTGAGTTGCAGTAGTCCAGATGTGACAAGACCAAAGCCTGGACCAGAAGTTGTGTTGCACACAAGTCTGATCTTGCGGATGTTGTACAGCATGAACCTGCATGAACAGGAGACAGTAGACGTGATCAGAAAAAGACAGCCGTTCATCAGTCACCACCCCAAGGCTGCGTACTGACTTGGTAGGCGTTAGCCACATTGAGCCAAGATGTACAGAGATGGGGAGTTGAATAGACTGGCTGGCCAGGATCACAAGAAACTCGGTTTTTGCCAGGTTGAGCTGTAGAAGGTGGTCCTTGATTTAGGTTGATGTCTCAGTAAGCCATACAGAGACTCAAGTTGTTGTCTTCCGGAGGGAATGACAGGTACAGCTGTGTATCATCCACGTAGCACTAATAAGAGAACCCATCGGATTGGATGATGGAAGTGTACAGAGTGAAAAGAAGAGGACACAGCACCGATCCTTGGGGCACCCCTGTGCATAGCATAATGCGCCTTTGACAGCTCTCCTCGCCAGGACACGCTGTAGGATCTGCCCACAATGTAGGATTCACACTGTCTGAGAGCAGTCCCAGTGATGCCAGCATCAGAGAGGGTGGCAAGATCCAAAGGCAGAAGAGAGATCCAGCAGGATGTGGACTGATTACATGTTCTTTGCTCTAGAAAGTCGTAGCTGGTCAACCGCAATCAGTAGACCCATTTCAGTTGAATGGTTCCTCTTGAAGCCGGACTGTTTGGTATTGAGCAATTTATTCTGTACAAGGAAGTAAGAGATCTGGTTAGAAACAACACATTCAAGTGTTTTGGAGAGAAAGGACAGGAGAGACAGGTCTGTAGTTGCTAACTTGGGATGGATCGAGTGTTGGTGTTTTCAGAAGTGGGGTTATCAGAACATGTTTGGAGATGGTAGGAAATGTGCCTGAGCTGTGTGACATGTTAATGATGTGTGTAATTGCAGAGATGAGTGAGACAGAGATGGCCTGAAGGAGATGTGATGGGATATTGTCATGTGGACAGGTAGTGGGGTGATTGGAAACATCAGTGGCAGACAGTCGAGAGAATGTGGAGAATGTTGGGTGTTGCTTGGAAGGATGCATAATAGGTGGCAGCAAGGGTGAGAAGTGATGCTGATAGTGGCCACCCTATCCTGAAAAAAGGTGGCAAAGTTATCAGCAGACAAGGAAAGTGGTGGAGGAGGGTTAAGAAGGGAAGTGAAAACAGAGAGCAGAGAGCGTGTGTCAGTGGTGCTGTCAATTACGGTCTGGTGGAACTTTACCATAGCATTGATGGTGGCAGAAGAAAAGGATACAAGAAGGGACTGATACACAGCCAGGTCTGCCTAAGCTTTGGACTTCCTCCATTTCCTGAGCGCAGTCTGTTGATTGAGGTGTGCTTCAGAAAGCCAGGGACAGGAAGGTCTTCTGCATGAAGGCCTGGAAGAGAGAGGGCAGACATTGTCAAAACAGGATGAGAGAGTGGAGCATAGGGTGTCTGTGGTAGTGTTGGTGTCAAAAGAGGAGACGTGGTCAGGAGGAGAGCAGAGGAGACCGTGGAAGAGAAATTGGTGGGAGAGAGGGAGCAGATGTGATGGTGGAAGGATACAGTGGGGGGAGGAAAAGAGTGAGAAGAGGGAAGCAGCAGAGAGAACTGAATGAACAAGTGATCAGACATGTGTAGAGCAGTGACAGTTCCATGACAGAACGAGATCAAGCAGATTGCCAGCCTTGTGAGTCGGTGGGGTGCGGAGCTGTTTGATGTTGAAAGTGGAAAGAAGAGCGAGAAAGTCAGCAGCAGGAGGGCTGTCCAGGTGGATGTTCATGTCCCTGAGAATTAGAAGTGGGCAGCCACCATCATTGAGGGAAGAGACCACTCCATGCAGCTCATCAAGGATGATCCTAAGCAAAGCTGGGGTGCAATAAACAACAACGGTCATGTTAATTGAATTGCATGGAATTCAAAGGTAGTGAAATTGCATACATTGCTCAGAGGGGTTAATTTCCATATCTTAGATGTAAGAATACCTACACCCCAAACTCTTGGCATGAATGGGAGAAGCTGAAAGCAGTCGAGAGTTCTGTCAGTGTTACTGTGTTTTCTGGTTGAATCCAGGTCAGAGCCAGCACCTGGAGACCCCTTTGGGTGGTGAAATGGAATAAAGTCTTCTTTGTTGACTGCAGACTGGCATTTCCACAACTCAAAGTAGTAGAGGGTATCTGAAATGGTGGCTTGACAGGAATGTATTGTTGACCAATGCTGAAGATGGCATTGAGAGGAAAGCAAAATGCAGTATCTTGGTCAAGTAGGCGTGTCCGTTGTTCTTTCCAGTGGACTTGCTCTGGTAGACACACGGTCTTCACATGAATAGGTCTGCACACGAGGAGGGCTGACACTTGTATGACAGCGCCTTTGGTCACCTTTAGTAGAGAGTAGCAGAGTGAGCCCAACTGCAAGTCTCGCAGCAATTAACAACACAAACCAAGGGGTGCCACTCATTAAACAGATCGAAACAATGCAGTAAACAGGCAAACAAACAGAGATATGGGTCAATCAATATACTTAAAGCACAATGGTAAACAGTAACTGTTAATAATGATAATAATAACTCATTTGCAATGCACAAGTCCAAGTCACTAATGGAAACCCAAACCTGAAGACACTTGCCTATACACCTAGAAGTTGCTCGCCTTAAGTTGTATCCATGCACCTCAAAAAAGGATATTTCAACTTGCACTTTTTCATTTTTTAATAAGACCAAATAGCCATTTCTGGGGGCAAAATGAATTCTCCATGCAAGCCACTGAAAGTCCAGCAAAGTCATGCGTGCGTCCAGAAATTCAATATGACGTCAGCTGTTTGTACACGCATATGGACTTCACCATAGATTTTAACTCTCCATTGGATACTTCTTTCAAAAACTTTCTGTTGAAGAAATCTGACCTACAATCAGTCATATGCTCTCCACAACAATAGAACATCAATTGACACAATATAATGCAATTTATTTTTGTATAGCCCAAAATCACACAAGAAGTGCCACAAAGGGCTTTAACAGGCCCTGCCTCTTGACAGCCCCATGCCTTGATTCTCTAAGAAGACAAGGAAAAACTCCCAAAAAAAGCTTTGTAGGGGAAAAAAATGGAAGAAACCTTGGGAAAGGCAGTTCAAAGAGAGACCCCTTTCCAAGTAGGTTGGGTGTGCAGTCAGTGTCAAAAAAAGGGGTCAATACAATACAATACACAGAACAAAACAGAAGTAATCCTCAATATAACAGTATAATAGAAATATTACATGTACAGAGCAGAATTCAACAGTAGATGATATCACATAATATGATTTGGATTTGTTTAGAGTCCTGGAGACCTCGGCCATCAGGCTGCCTCCCCCATTGGCCATTCCACAGCTGAAACAGTGCTGGGCCTGCCAATCTGATGAAAGGACCCCTCTACCTGACAATTCCTGCAATCCTCCATCAGAGATGACTTTACCTTAGGCAGGCAGAACAGCTTGGCAGGTGGGCCATGGCACCAAGTGCCACATTTGAGTACTGAGAAGAGAAACAGAATAGGTGAGGGTTAGTAACAAATTATGACTATCATATTACTTATATTTTAGTGCTGATGACTAACTACAGAGATGCAGTCTGTACAGTTAATCAGCAGCTCTAGTCAGGATATGCTAAACTGAAGTACTGAGTCTTCAGCCGAGATTTAAAAGCTGAGACCAAAGGGGCATCTCTTATAGTAGCAGGCAGACCATTCCACAGTTTAGGGGCCCTGTAACTAAAAGCTCGACCTCCCACTGTTATTTCATTAATCCTTGGAATCCTAAGCAGATCAGCATCTTGAGATCTTAATGTGTGCTCTGGTTTGTAAGTCATGATAAGTTCAGACAAGTAAGCTGGACCTTGGCCATTTAAGGCTTTATATGTTAAAAGGAGGATTTTTAAATCTGCCCTAAGCTTAACTGGGAGTCAGTGTAAAGATTGAAGAACTGGAGTTGTGTGCTCATATTTTTGTATTGCAATGCAACGTATTTGAGGGTTAATTTTTAACATTTGATATGACACCATAAATAACTGATTTACCTCAAAGCTTCCATCTGTCTTACCTGAACACATTTGTTAAAAGGCTTTCAAGGATGTACTGGAGTCTTGGCAGCATGTTTTTTTGGATGTTTGTGCACTCGCATAAATGAACAGCCATTTATTACTCAAAGTTGAAGCAAAATTTGGATCTATCATGATCCTTTCCTTATCAAAAGCACTCGATTTACGGCCTTAATACAGTATCATCCATTCAATGTCTAAACCCATTTATTCAGAGCATCGGAACATAGGCGACCACTCAAACTCATGTATGATGGTCCTCTTGTGGATCTTCAAATGGTTAAAGAGGCCAATTCTGGAAGTTTCTCACAGTATGGGTGTTTTCAGGTGGTGCAAAAATTGGAACATGGGATAGCCCTCCTGGTGGGCACTGTTTCTTTTATTTGCTGCTGTTTGAGTCTGGCAGCCTGTCAGGGATCGTTTTCATGGAGCATGGCTCCTTCACGTAACCTATTTCTCCATGTGATTCTGTTTTGTGGAAGTTCTTCCCAATTAACCCTTTTTGTGTGGATTTTTTTTTTGAGATTGTCCCTGATGTTATCCTTGAAATGCTTTTTCTGACCTCCAGGAGCCTGTTCAGCAATGTTTAGTTCTGGACCTGTTTTGGGAGGCATGTGTCAGGCATCCATATTACATGGCATGTCCATCTCAGCTGGTATTTGATGATGGTGGTGGCCATACTGTCAATTTTTGTCGCCTGAAGAACACGAAAATTAGTGCACTTTTCTTTCAGAATTTTTTCACGGGCATTTCTGGTGGTTGGACTCCAGGACTCTTATATTCCTAATGTAGGTAGTCCACATCTCTGCGCCATGCACGAAGGTGAGCAAGATAACTGCCTTGTAGACCAGTTGCTTGGTCTTTGCAAGTAAGTCCAAGTTTTGAAAAACTCTTCCACAGAGCTTTGCAAAAACTCCAAGGTAGGAAAAAAGTGGTCTGCATTTTCTAGGCTTTCATTGTTAATTATTATTGTGGGCGGGGCTATGAGGGAAGTCGGTGGGGGCTGATAGAGAACCTTGGTCTTTTTATGTTCATGGGAAAACCAAGGAGTATTCCCTGTGTGGGAAACGATTCCATTATCATCTGTGTATTGCAGCTCCACAATGGATGTATGAAAGATTTTGGATTTGACCTTGATATGGTTTAAGTTGAACAGCTTCCCTTCTGTTCTGTAAGAGATCTGGACACTGATGGGTAAACTGTGACGATTAGGTGGAGTGTTGCTACAGTGTAGCCTGTGAAAAGGGTGGGGGCAATGATGCATTCTTGTTTTATGACTGTTTGGACTGTCTTTTGGTTTTCCATTTGGAGCACACACATGTCAAGTGACTTGCTCAGGGTCACCCAGCATCAGTGGTGAAATTTGAACCCACAACCTCAGGATTTGAAGTCCAAAGCCTTAACTACTGCACCAGGCTGCCTGCCTTATTGTCAAGAAGGAGCATTAGAATCCAAATGTACTTTTCTGGACATTCACACTTTGAGGGGATTGTTCAGAGGGCCTGACAGTTCACGGAGTCGAATGCTCTGGTAAGGTCAATGAAAACAGTTTACAATGGTTGTTTTTGTTCCTCACACTTTTCTTGTAATTGTCTCACTGTAAAGATCATATCAGATGTACCTCAGGCAGGGTGGAATCTGAACTGGGATTCAGGGAGGATTTCTTCAGACAGTGGGATGAGTCTCTTGAATAGAATATTCAGAGCTGGGTGAACACACACACAAAATACATCAGGTGCGAATTTAGCATCACCACCCACTGTATACGTCTTTGAAATATGCAAGGAAACTGGAGCACCTGAGGAAACCCACAAGGACTTGAGGAGAACATGCAAACGCCACACAGGATCAGTGGCGCAGCTCGAGTTCGTGCCGCTCGGGGCGGTGCTTCAATTTGCTGCCCTCCAACATATCTGAATATGTTAAACTATTTAAATAGAAAATTAAAATGACGTATAGAGAAAAATTAAGACACATTTTGCATAGATTTATTAATATATAAAGAAACAGCAATAATTTTTTATATACATTTATAAGCATCAACTAGACAAAAATATAGTATAGACGCACTGATATGCCGTGTTCTAATTATTAGTTTAATATAATTACGCTACGAAAACCAGAACCAAAATAAGGTACAAGTGATAGGTGGGGATGTTTTCTGCGCAGAGCAAGAACACATTCGGATTAATAACGAAACGAAATTATAAATTGTAAATTAGTTGTTTATCTTCCTAGAAATTATTATCGGTGTAATGTTTATGTTTATTTTTGTCATTGCCTCATACATTTCAACTGCTGTGTCTGATGCAGAAGGACAGTCTGAACATTATTTTTCAAGCATTTGTGGTTAAAAATCAGAGAATTTGACTTTTTTCATACATGAGTGATATTTTTCCGAACCCTGCTGCTTACACACGAATTGTACTGAGCCCTTTGGCCAATAATGCCGCCCTGGGCGGACCGCCCCCTCCGCCTGCCCGCCCCCCGCTAGCTACGTCACTACACAGGATAAAAACCCTGATCTCTTCATTGTGAGCACTAACACTGCGACGGCACTGAAACAGTATCACTGGCTTAGAATAACAGCATGTTGCCATTTTATCCACTAGATGGCAGCAGAATACTGTCCTGAAAGTTATTTGACCTGAAAGCGGGGTGGCTCTGACGCCAGGGATCTGCGCCGTTTGAATCCCGTAAACGCCAGAAGAGTCTCTACTCCATTGAGCCCTTGAGCAAATCCAAAAGTAAGGCCCATAGCTTGCAACTATTTCGTCCTGGGTATGACGTTAATCTGCATCCAGTCCTGCAAGCAGGTCCTCCAAATTACAAGGGAAACTTTGGGGTTGATGGCAGAATTGGCACTCCAGCTACCGTAAAAAAACTCACAAAAATCTGCCGAGTTGTATCATCCGTTACACTCGGGTCCCAATCCAGGTGGTTGATCGCTGGGTGGGTACGGCAACGCGCTGTAACCAGCGCATGCTCCCAACTATAAAAGCTGACGTAATAACATCACGCCGAGTCTGACGCGGGAAACGTTTTAGTACAACCGTTACTGCATGATTACAGAATGGCTCGGGATTAACTCCAAGGAGGTTAAGTAAATAGAAGTTAAAGGGACATCACAGAAGTGTGAAAAAGTATGATTTGCATCGGTAAGATGGAGACCAGTTGCTATCTCAAAATTAAGTACGTTAACAAGAGCACAAAGGCGCAGAAGGGTGAAAGTGTGAGAGCAAGCAGCTTCTTGCAGAAGTAGCTGCATATTTTTGGCTGATTTTCTTAAGATGGTTGTTATATAAGTCTATGACTTTTATGCTCATACCTTCCAACTTTAGAATATCAATCAATCGGTAGTCCTGCATCCACACTTCACAAAGGTATGGCGTCAAATACGATCTTTGACCGATATTGGAAGCCTATATTTTTCTGAAAAGGCCGTTATTTTGAAATAATTGTATTATGAATAAAACGTCATTTTCCTCACCTTTCTGAAGAAAGCTGTTTTATCTATATACCTATTTTATTATTGTAGATAATAAATAATAATAATCTCCTGTTAATCATGGAGAATCCACTGCATCCACTGAACAGGATCAGCTCCAGGCAGAGGAGCAACTTCAGCGACAGACTGCTGTCACCGTCCTGCTCCACTGACAGACTGAGGAGATCGTTCCTCCCCCACACTATGCGACCCTTCAATTCCAATATTTAGTTGGGGCTCCTTTGGCCTGGATTACTGCAGCAATGTGGCGTGGCATGGAGTCGATCAGTCTGTGGCACTGCTCAGGTGTTATAAGAGCCCATGTTGCTCTGATAGTGGCCTTCAGCTCTTCTGAATTGTTGGGTCTGGCGTATTGCATCTTCCTCTTCACAATACTCCATAGATTTTCTATGGGGTTAAGGTCAGGTGAGTTTTCTGGCCAATTAAGAACAGGGATACCATGGTCCTTAAACCAGGTACTGGTAGCTTTGGCACTGTGTGCAGGTGCCAGGTCCTGTTGGAAAATGAAATCTGCATTTCCATAAAGTTCGTCAGCAGCAGGAAGCATGAAGTGCTCTAAAACTTCCTGGTAGATGGCTGCATTGACCTCGGACCTCAGAAAACACAATGGACCAACACCAGCAGAAGACATGGCACCCCAAACCATCACTGACTGTGGAAACTTTACACTGGACCTCAAGCAACGTGGATTCTGTGCCTCTCCTCTCTTCCTCCAGACTCTGGGACCTTGATTTCCAAAGGAAATGCAAAATTTACTTTCATCAGAGAACATAACTTTGGACCACTCAGCAGCAGTTTTGTCTTTAGCCCAGGCGAGACGCTTCTGACGCTGTCTCTTGTTCAAGAGTGGCTTGACACAAGGAATGCGACAGCTGAAACCCATGTCTTGCATACGTCTGTGCGTGGTGGTTCTTGAAGCACTGACTCCAGCTGCAGTCCACTCTTTGTGAATCTCCCCCACGGTTTTCAATGGGTTTTGTTTCACAATCCTCTCCAGGGTGCGGTTATCCCTATTGCTTGTACACTTTTTTCTACCACATCTTGTCCTTCCCTTCGCCTCTCTATTAATGTGCTTGGACACAGAGCTCTGTGAACAGCCAGCCTCTTTAGCAATGACCTTTTGTGTCTTGCCCTCCTTGTGCAAGGTTTTAATGGTCGTTCTTTGGACAACTGTCAAGTCAGCAGTCTTCCCCATGATTGTGTAGCCTACAGAACTAGACTGAGAGACCATTTAAAGGCTTTTGCAGGTGTTTTGAGTTAATTAGCTGATTAGAGTGTGGCACCAGGTGTCTTCAATATTGAACCTTTTCACAATATTCTAATTTTCCGAGATACTGAATTTGGGACTTTCATTAGTTGTCAGTTATAATCATCAAAATTAAAAGAAATAAACATTTGAAATACATCAGTCTGTGTGTAATGAATGAATCTAATATACAAGTTTCACTTTTTGAATGGAATTACTGAAATAAATCAACTTTGTCATGATATTCTAATTTTATGACCAGCACTGTAATCCATTAGAAAGCAAACCAGCACGTAGACTTATGCTCAACTGGAAGACTCTTAAGTCAGTGGGTCACCCATGTCATATTCTATTTGAAATCAGAAAAAAAAAAATCAAATTCGCACTTAGAGAATCAGTTCAAAACTTTTTAAAAACCTGGCAGGATCGAGTCAATAACATTTTAGAATAAGCATTTATGTTCGGGTGAATACTACTACTACACTCAAAGGTTTTATTTTGGCTGTTGGCCTTCCTCTCTTTCTCATTGGTGAGGGTTGAGTTTGAATTTAGTTTTGTTAAGCAATAACGGCCAGGAAATGGATAATTAATCAGGGAAGTAGGTTTAGACATGGTCTGTGACAAAAAAAAATAAATAAATAAATAAAGATCAAAGCACCAAGCAGAAGTTACAAGAGCACCAGTCAAATCTCTGAAAATAGAAGTCAAAATAGTAATTGTAAGTAGAACCATTCTGATCAATTATCCCGATCTCATTTTAAAAAGTTTATTGGAGAAGCTTCATTTTAGGTAAAAACCAGGGATTAAGAGCCTTATGAGGCATCATTTTATATGACATAGTATGTTCACAGTCAGTCAGTCAGTCAGTCAACATCCAACCCGCTATATCTTAACACAGGGTCACGGGGTCTGCTGGAGCCAATCCCAGCCAGCACAGGGCGCAGGGCAGGAACAAACCACCCACCGCCATATTATGTCCACATGAACAGTTTATTATGGGAGCAGCATTGTATTAGTAAACAAGAGGACTGCTGCTATGAAAAACACACACAGAATGGCAGCACCCAGAAAAGAAAATGGCACCAAACACTAGGATGATTTTATGGTCAAAATATAAAAAAGCAAAAAGGGGGAGGGGGGTCACTGCAAGGGGATTGGGGAGCTATAAAACCCCCAGCCCATTAATAACAAGCCTTCATTTAAGAATTTGTCTTGAAGTAAAAGTCCACATTTAAAAAAAAAAACTGAAACTCAGAAGAAGAAGAAACATAGAACCCAGCATAACAGTTTTGTTCTTTTGGTGAGTTATACCTTAACTTCCTGTTTGTTTTTTTTTCCTTTTTACTAAATAATTTGTCAAACTACGTTTTTTTTTTTAAATCTTGCTTTGAATATCATGAAAACAGCCTTTTTCACCTCACTGGCACCTGTGGCCGTGGACAGTTGTTGTTATTTGTTTTTAATACATTTGCACAAATTCTTAAAATCCTGTTGCTGCGTTATCATTCTGAAATACAGAGTGTTGCTTAAAGAAGGAAAAAAAAAAATACATTTAAACAATTTTAGCACAAGGTTGCAACATAATATAAAAAACTGAATTGTTCTGGTATTGTAACTTTTTGAAGGCACTGTACCTCCTCTTTGAAGATGAAAAATCATTTTTATAACTGAAGTCCATCAAATTGCGGTTAATTTAAAAATAAAAAGGTATAAATCAAAAGTGAAATTGATTTAATATAGGCATTATGCAAAAACAACAACAAAAAAAAAATACACACACAGTCTGAAAATCTGCTTAGTGTTTCTAAAATTTGGTTCCAGCCAAGAATATTCATTTTAGTTCATCCCAAGGGTAACAATCACATTCTCCTGACTTTATTACAGAAATAACTCCTTCCTGTGAAGGTTTGGGGAAAGAAAAAAAAAAAATGGTGAAATGATGCTTCCATTTTCATATAAATCACTGGAAAAAGAGTGGACCAGTCACACCACTGGTCTGGTATTAAACTACCATAAGAAAGAATACTTCTCACTATGGAAAGATAGAAAAAAATGTGAAGGTTTTCATTTAATTTACTGTATAGTAAATAAATTAATAGGACATTAAAGTAATCTAAACTGTAAATCTTTGGAATCTGGGAGGAAAACTATGTCTTATACGATTGTATTTAGTTAGGTCTGTAAGTATTTGGACGGTGATACAATTTTCATAATTTTGGCTCTGTATGTCAGCACATTGGACTTGAAATAAAGCAATCAACGTGAATGACGTATAGACTTTCAGCTTTAATTTTAGAGGTTTACCAAAACTATTGTACTAGAGGTTTAGGAATGACAGTCATTTTTATACCTGCTCCCTCAAAACCCCATTTTCAGGGGCTCCAAAGTATTTGGACATTTGACTGACAGGCTGTGCCATATCCAGGTGTGAGCAGGTCCCTCATCATTTCATTTACTATTAAGCAGGTAGAAGGTCTGCAGTTGATTCCAAGTGTAGAATTTGTATTTGGAAGCTATCCCTGTGAACTCTCAATATGAGGTCCAAAGAGCTGTCCATGCAAATACAACCAGGCCATCATTAGGCTGAGCAAATAAAACAACCCCTTTAGAGAGACAGCAGAAACACCAGGAGTGGTCAAATCAACCATTTGGTACATTCTTAAAGAGAACGAACACACTGTTGAACTCATCAACACCAGGTGGTCTGGAAAACCACAGAAGACAACTATGCTGGATGATCGTAGTATTCTGTCCTTGTGAAGAAGAAGCCCTTGACAACATATAGCCAAACCAAGACCACTCTCTGGGAGGTAGGCCTTTCAAAGTCTACAATCAGAAGAAGACTTCATGAAAGTAAAGACCACAACGTGCAAACCACTGGTGAAGCTCAAGCATAGGAAGGACAGGTTAGACTTTGCCAGAAATATTAAAAAAAAAAAAAGAGTCCAGTTTTGGAACAACTGTCTTTGGATAAATTAAATTTAGATTAATATGTACCTGAATGCTGGAAACAGAAGAATATGGAGAAAAGAAGGGTTGGTTCATGACCTGATGAATACCACTTCATCTGTGAAACCTAGAGGCCGTGTTATGCCGGATTATGCATGGCTGTAAATGGCAGAGAGTCATTTGTGTTTATTGATGATGTGACTGCTAACAGGAGTAGCAGGATGAGCTCTGAAGTGTACAGGGTGCTATACTGTCTTCTCAGATTCACACAAATGCTGCAATACAGATAAGACGACACTTCACACTATGGCTGGACAATGAGCTAAAACACACTGAGACAACAAACCAAGTGCTTTTGAAGGCAAAGAAGTAGAATATTCAACTGACCTCAACCCAAGTAGACATGCAGTTCACTTGCTGAAGACAAAACTGAAGGCAGAAAGTCCAATGAACAAGCAACACCTGAAGACAGCAGCAGTAAAGACCTGGCACAGCATCACTAGGGTGGAAACCCAGCACTTGGAGAAGGCCAGGGGTTCAGAGTTGAGGCAGTCATTGATTGGAAAGGATTATCAACCAAATATTGAAAATGATTGTTATATTTATGATTATGTTAATCAGTCCAAATACTTTTGAGGTCCTGTAAATAGGGGGGTTATGCACAAAAATGGCTGTCATTACTAAACACCTCATAGAATATTTTTGTTAAACACTTTAAATTAAAACTACAAATCATGTAATTATTTCTTCATTTCCAATCCATTGTGGTGGAGTACAGAACCAAAATTATGAAAATTGTGTCATTGTACAAATACTTGTGGACCTAACTGTAGACTTGTTTTTTTTTTGTTACTTATTCATTGACATTCTTATGAAATGTTATTTTTTCTTCCCTTGTAAGTTTCTCTTTGAAATCTTGTAAAGCACTTTGAGCTGCATTGTTTGTATGAAAATCTGCCATAGAAATAAATGCTGTTGATTCCACTAAGACATGCTAACTCCACAGGGAAACAGAATAGAAATGGGATTGGAATGCAGGATGTTGGAACAGTTGCACCACCATGTCGCACTAGAGAAGATTGATGCTTTACACCGACAGCCATTGTTTTACTCCATGAAGCGACATTAGTCACAGTAATATTGTACACTTCTGAGAGTAACATGCTCAAAATCATCTTTTAGTGCAGAAGTAACAAATATGTTGGATTGGACAGTCTGACCGTTTTCTCTTTATATGAAACAACAGACAGACACCTGTATCGAAAACCCAAACTTTACATACCCAAGTTTATATATGCCGTCCATGGTAGATGAGCCCAGTGGTTTTCCACCCCGAAACTCGAGTCATCCAAGTTACTTACTACTGGTGTTTGTTTCAGTCAGTTTACAAATTTGAAGGCAACTAGTGCAGTTAACTGTACAAATCATTTCTCTAAAATATTTTGTGGAGAAATTTAAGAAAAAAAATGCAAATCCAAGGTAAGGTGCAACTCAGAAGCAAGCAGCAAAATCAAACCTTGAAACATCTAAAAGCATGGAAACAAAACTAACTAGAACATTGGCATAATCATCCGGCATCTAGAGATCATACTTCAGGTAAAGTTACAGCAAATAAAAGGAAAAGAGAAAGAATTTCCATATACATCTCCTTCTTCATCATCTCAAATGGTCAGCTTTACTTCAACCAGTTATTTCTATTTTAAACGAGATTCTCATTTAGTCTTTTTAAATTGCAGTACAGTCAATACCTGTCTCACCCTACTCCAATTCCCCCCCATCTTTTCGGCTGGCAAGGTTCCATTATTTGATGTCATTTTCACCAGCCCCAGTGCAGAGGAAGGATGGGAATTTTTCAGCCTGGAAAACAACAACATCATTATGGGGTTTTGCTTCCATTCTCTTTCACGCAGTTGGATTTGTACCAATGCTCATGCTTACGGCAAATCGCAAGACATGAAGATACACAGCAAGGGCTGAATTGTGAAGTGTAGTGTTGCCAAGGCTTTCCTAGTCCTAATCCTTCTCTCCATTGTGAGTTCTTCCATGAGCTTCAAGGCTGCGGCGCTTGGAGAACTGTTTGCCACAATCAGGACAGCAATGTGGCTTCTCTCCCGTGTGAACTCTCGAATGAGTCTGAAGATGGCTCAGCTGGTAGAACTGTTTGCCACATTCAGAACAGCCGTACGGTTTCTCTCCAGTGTGAATTCTGGTGTGTCGCCGAAGGCTGGTGTGATCAGAGAATCGTTTGGAACATTCCAGACAGCAGTACGGCTTCTCTCCTGTGTGAATTCTTGTGTGGGTCTGAAGATGACGGAAAGTGGAGAATTGTTTACCACATTCAGGACAGCAGTATGGTTTCTCCCCAGTGTGAATTCTTGAGTGCGCCTGAAGATTGCTGCTGCTGGAGAAGCGTTTGCCACATTCTGAACAGCAATAGGGCCTCTCACCCGTGTGGATTCTGTTGTGTCTCTGAAGATGGCTACTGTTAGAGAATCGCTTGCCACATTCTGAACAGCAATAGGGTTTTTCTCCAGAGTGAACTCTTGTGTGTAGCCGAAGACTGCTACTGCGGCAGAACTGTTTTCCACACTCCAAGCAGTAATATGGCTTCTCTTTCACATGATTCCAGTGATGATCTTTATAACTAGATTTATTCTTAAACCTCTTCCCACATTCTTGGCAGACATACAATGCCACCGAATTGGTCTTTTGAACCTGCTGATTCTTGGGACCATCTTCCTCAATGGATTGAGAGTTATACTGTACAGAGTCTGGCAACAAAGTCTCTGAGCTACATGTGGAACTCCGCATGGTTTCAACATGTACTGTAAGTTGAGGTGTGTCCTGACAAGAAGTCGGAACAAATGAAGATGGCGGGAAGCTGCCATCATTTTGGAACTCTGAAGAGGAAAAAAAACGTACAATTGGAAATAAATAGCATAGTGATGTTAAGAAAAACACATGACAAGAGATAACCATGTAGAGTAAAGCAATTCATTATACAGCAAACCACTACAACCCTAGTGCTCATTTTGAGGTTGGGGATGAAAGATTCTTCACCTCTTTACTCGATTGTTTGAGAGGAGTGCCAAATTGTATTAGAAAAGTACTACTTAGGATGCACTGGTGAGACAATAAAGATTAAAAAGAGAGATATATATACACACTACAGTGCATCCAGAAAGTATTCACAGCGCATCACGTTTTCCACATTTTATGTTACAGCCTTATTCCAAATTGGATTAAATTCATTTTTTTCCTCAGAATTCTACACACAGACCCCATAATGACAACGTGAAAAAAGTTTGAGATTTTTGCAAATTTATTAAAAATAAAACAATTGAGAAAGCACATGTACATAAGTATTCACAGCCTTTGCCATGAAGCTCAAAATTGAGCTCAGGTGCATCCTGTTTCCCCTGATCATCCTTGAGATATTTCTACAGCTTAATTGGAGTCCACCTGTGGTAAATTCAGTTGATTGGACATGATTTGTAAAGGCACACACCTGTCTATATAAGGTCCCACAGTTGACAGTTCATGTCAGAGCACAAAACAATCATGAAGTCAAAGGAATTGTTTGTAGACCTCCGAGACAGGATTGTCTCGAGGCACAAATCTGGGGAAGGTTACAGAAAAATTTCTGCTGCTTTGAAGGAT
>JANRMT010062791.1:231234101-231288653 GCA_026402145.1 Polypterus bichir lapradei | reverse complement strand
AAAGGCTGTGAATACTTATGTACATGTGATTTCTCAGTTTTTTTATTTTTAATAAATTTGCAAAAACCTCAAGTAAACCTTTTTCACATTGCCATTATAGTGTGTTGTGTGTAGAATTCTGAGGAAAAAAATGAATTTAATCCATTTTGGAATAAGGCTGTAACATAACAAAATGTGGAAAAAGTGATGCGCTGTGAATACTTTCCAGATGCACTGTATATATAAAAATGATGCAGCAGGCTAGTCTGATGCCGAAACTTCATTCCAGCAACTCCAAATCGTACTCAGTAGTTTGTATGGCCCCCACATGCTTGTATGCATACTTTACAACATTGGGGGGCACTCAAGGTGCCGTTGTTTAGCCTGTTGAGGTCTGTGCATCCCTCCATGGATATGCCTCCCCAGACCAACACTGACCCACCACCAAACCGGTCATGCTGAACAATGTTACAGGTACCATAACGTTCGCCACAGCTTCTCCAGACCATTTCACGCCTGTCACATGTGCTCAGGGTGAACCTGCTCTAATCTGTGGAAAGCACAGGGCGCCAGTGGTGGACCTGCCAATTCTGGTAATCTATGGCAAATGCCAATTGAGCTCTATGGTGCCAGGTGGGCAGTGAGCACAGGGCCCACGGATGTTGGACCCTCAGGCCACCCTTGTGAAGTCTGTTTCTGATTGTTTGGTCAGAGACATTCACACCAGTGGCCTGGTTAAGGACCTTCTACAGCCCTGTCCAGCTGTCCTAGAGTAACTGCCTGTCTCCTGAAATCTCCTCCATGCCCTTGAGATTCTGCTGGGAGACGCAGCAAACCTTCTGGCAATGACACGTGATGTGCCTGCCATCCTGGAGAAGTTGGACTACCTGTGCCACCTCTGTATGGTCCAGGTATCGCCTCATGCTACTAGTAGTGACGCTGACCATAGCCAAATGCAAAATGAGTGACAAAACAGAGGAGGAGGGAAAAATGTCAGTGGCCTCCACCTGTTAAACCATTCATTGCTGTTTTGGGGGTCGTCTCATTTTTGCCCCTCTAGTGCACCAAAGCAGCTGAAACTGATGAACAAGCCCCTCTGTTACCTAACTGACCAGATCAATAGCCCACAGGTTTCATTGACTTGATGCTATACTCGGATTAAAAGTGTTCCTAATGTCGGACATGATAGATAGATAGATATCTATCTCAATATCTCTATATCTACTGTATATAAAAAAAAATCCTTTTATCCTTTGAACTTTATCTTTTGTCTGCTCCATTTAAATTTATTTGCATTTAGAATTTCAGAGTTCAGTGAAATTCTTACTTGCACATACTAATCGACATGCAGTCTGTCGCCAACTCTCTGGGGTCAAGATTAGCATGTATCACCAGCTTCCCTCAGAACATCTGTGTTAAGAGAGACAACAGTTTATCTGCTAAACTGATAATGCTGATGCACTTGCAGGTGAAAATGTTAAGTAGATAACTGAAGAAAAAACAATAAAAAAAAATAAAATACATAAATAAATAAATAAATAAATAAATAAAAATAAGTTTAAAAGGGTCCTAATCTGTCCCTGTCAAGTTAACTATAAGCTGGAAGTAAATTCTAACACAGCAAAATAACAGGCACAAGGAGTACAATATCTGATTAAACAGCATGGTCTATAATCGAAAGCCACTGGCATCTAAGAAACTGTTTGGGATAAAGGACTGGCCATCACTGGGATAAACACACCATTAAGCAACAACAGCAAGCAAACCAAGAAAGAGCCAAGATGGTGTCCTGGTTAAAAGTCCAGTGAAAGATTCTAAAAATGATACACTGTTCTTAAAAGATGCTGGATAGATTAACTTAATAAAGAAGGGCAGTCCTGCTGCTCTTTCAAGACAAGAACAATTAAAATAAAAACTCTTATTTTAATTCCATTCAGTTATACTGCAAGGTCCAAAGAATAAAAAACACCTGGGTTTGTACGTGTGATGAGAGGGCAATATGACCTGTCACGACAGCGCCGATTTTTAGCCCTAGGGCCTTATGGTTGACAGCATTGATGATTTAATTGGAATGAAAGAAACTAGAAAGAGGTGGATCTCAGGCTAATACAAATACTACAAAACGTCCCAGTATGCAAACAGGGCCTTTGCATTTACCTTCTGACCATACAGGTTTCTATAGCTGAGGCAAATAAAAACTAAGACAAGTTTTAAACCAGTTGACTATTTGTAATCTGGTAGCTACTCTTCACACCAACAAAGTGAACCAAATGTATTGATTAAACATTATAAAAGTAAAGTAGTAGACAGTAACACCATGGGAGCCTTCACATGCAGACTCAACAATATTTTTAAAAATCAAAGTAAAAGGAATTCGACAACTTTGTTGGAATGAATAGTCTGACCAGTTTCAAAACTTATTTCAGACAATTTCCCCAAGACTTATAAATTTACAATTTTACACTTACTTTCTTCAGACGATGGTTGATCTTCCATTCTTTTCCAAGATAACTCCTCGGTCCTCCTTGTGTTAGATGTTAAGGATTCAGATTTCACAGAACACTCTTCAAAAGAGCAGGGTTCGCTCTGAGAGGAAAGTAATCCCGTTATGGCCCCATTGTAATAAGCGTACTGAAAGACAGACTGCGGATGAAGATAGTCCTCCTTAATGCCACCTACTGTTTCACGTTTCGGAATTTCAATGCCGGCAGACACTTCCTCAGAGTCTTCTTTAATATTACCTGGCACCCAGTCACAATTTTCCTCCTTAATGCAAAGACTCTCCTGATTATGGAAAACAGATTCCCATTCACAGTCCTCCTCTTTAATGTTCACCGACTTTTTCTTCATGGCGTATCTGTCAGGCTGGTGCATTTCTTCCATTACTAGAAATGACAGCTTCTTCCTCTGTGAAAAGAAAGATTTCAGAGTTTCATTCAAACAGGAAATATTCCTGCTGTGGTGCTCCTTTGTTTAACCAAGTTAAAAGTTTGCAAAAATTACACAACAGCATTTACAGAGCGTTTTGTCATGCTTCACTTTCTTACATAATTCCTCTCTGTCCAGTTTGACAGTGACATCAAGGTTCATTAAGTTGACATTAAGGTTCATCTTTTGAGGTAATAGAGCAGAAATGTTTGCCAACTTTACAAGGCATAAAAACAGAACAATCTTATGAGAACAAAAGAGTCTGCATGGAGGCCTTCTTCCCCAGCTACAGTATATGTCAATACAATTCAGCCTCTTAGTACGGTATATCACAATGTTTATAAGTAAAACGATACAATGCAAGACCCCCCAAACCCCAATATTCATTTGATGTGCGATTTAAACAACATTAAGTAAAGAACTCGATCTAACTGCCGAGGTTAATATCACGTCTCGAGTACTGGCAGGCAGATATAGGGATGTCACAGTAGCCAAATTTTTATAGCCAATACCAATACCAAGAAATTTCACTATACTTGATGCTATAGCAATAACACAAATCCATTCCTTTTCTCATAACCTCCACCATTTTATATATAGAAAAAATAAGTCTTCAAGTAACAAAGCAGTTACTTATTAGTACAGGTACCTCCATTATTCAAAAGTGCTTTCATTGTGCGATACAGTTAGTATTTCTAGATTTCATAATGTAACAGAAGCTTCAAAATGGCGGTATCGCCTTCACGTAATTATGCAAGTATTATTTAAGAAGACTAGTATTGACATTCATTATTATCGAAATGCAATAAGCTTTAAATATCGCAGCTTTCCACGCAGAACCCTAGGATTGCCATTAAAACAATAAACATACGGACCTAAAGAAGAACACCAGCTAACCGATCATGTTATGTACGGTCACAATCACCACCATGATCATGCTGCATGTTCACAGTACAGTATATTGTTTACTACTGTGAACACATCACGTTCTTTAAAACTTGACTTCAATTTTTACGTTCAAGATAATACTTTGAAATGACAGAACTGAGATCTGAATAAGATATTTTAACAGCACTTCGTGTTATAAGCTTTCTGTCCAGGGTCGCATGCATGCACGATTAAAAAAATAAATAAATAACTTTGTGAAAAAAAAAGAACATTATGTGACAGAGCTAAGCATAGTGAAACAGAATGAAGTGCCACAAATCAATTACCGATTTATCTGTTGGGGGGAAAAATAATACTTCCCCAATCCCCGTACCTTTAAAGATTGATATTGCTGTGCACACTTCCAAAGGTCGCGAGCAAGGAAACTATAGGGATACAGCAGTAAGAAAAAAAATTGAATACGTCTCTCTGAACATACGACTGACAGCTTTATACGCATTTATGTGCGACTTTTATTTTACGTAGATATATTATATATAACCATAATAGAGGGTCATTTGCCTGCTTCTATGGACATCCCGAAGTATGAGGCGGAGTTTAGCCGTTCTCCCCAAGACACTTGGGTTTTACTTAACGTTGAACTTTGCGTACCTCAGTGCGTGTGGCAAAATGGGGGGGGGGGGGTTTACACTGGTTAAGTTAGCGAGCCTTTTAGGGATGTTTCATATCGGCTGTGAACATAAAGACTCCAAGCCTATCCAGTATAAGATAGTGCTGGTTAAAATGTAAATTCTCAGACATCAGTGGGTCGTATCAAGAAAGAGAAACTGCCACGAGCTCAAAAGATTGTGCGCTCCAAGGCGCAGTCTGTTCAATATTTACAAGCGGCGAAGATGACGCATTTTCTTAAATAGAATATATGGTGTTAAAAAAAAAACAGAACGGGCGAAAAAGGAGATCATTCAAGTATAACATAATTAGGCCATAATGAAACTGTGACTAGAGAAATTTGGAAGATTCTACATCCAAAAAGTGAAATGCCCAAACACTTACCCCCGCGTCACTCGAGTTTCTTTAAAGCTGCTTGTACTTCAGACCTAAGTCGTCAGTGTGCCAAATGGTGGTATCCAGTCAGACATTATCCAATACTCGATAAACACAGCCCGCTGTTTCTTCTTCTTGTTGTTGTTGTTGTTGTTTTTTTGTTTTGTTTTTTAGCTTGTGCATCTTAAACAGCCCGCTGTTCCGCACTGACTTGGTTAAGCGCACTTTAAAGCGCGTCGCTCTTCATTACGTCAACGGCGAACGCTTTCAAATGGGCGGTGTCAAAATGACGTAAGAGCCTATCGATGTCGTGATTGGCTGTAATTGAAAATGATTGAAAGTTGTCGGCCTATTCTGTCCACCGCGCTACGAACTACAGCAAATTCTTCTACTAAATAGCGGATACTGTGATGTTCGTGTGTACGCCGCCATCAATCCATTTTTTCTAACATTTGAAGAATAGCTTAAGACACGATGTGTTTTTTGCCTTTAGGTGTTGAAACGCTTGCGTTAACTTTACTCATTCAATATATTCTGTTTTTAGGTTAGAGAAGTAGACGAATAGGTAACACTCGTGTAAGAACTGCAGCTTTACACTTGGATTTTTACATACCCTTTTACATTTTAGAACATGAATTTATCTTTGTTTCCTTACACGCAGTGAGGTTTACTTTATTCATTCAAAAAGAGGTTAAAACGTTAGGTTACAGCATAGATAATAATAATTTAATTTTGTAAAAGGTTAAAATTTATTTCCATGCTAAAACGAAGGAAGGTGAAAAACACAACATTCAGGCTTAGAACTTTAACTTATTTTATTGTCTCCTCCTTGTCAGAGTGGACATAACCTTTTAAGTTTGTTTTTTTACAGCCCTATTTACTGTATTTAATTTGGTCGAATTCTACACCCTTGCATTGACAATATTTATTGCTTCGGAGTTGGTATCGAACCATTCATCAGCAGAGCACTGCACTAATGCTGTTATTTAAAGTAAACTTGTAAAACACCAACAAATCTGGGAAGCCTGGTCTTTGATGCAAGATAGTCCATCACCAGCGGAACGGAGGTTGACTTTGGAGTTGCTGTTTTTGAGTTTCTGTTTTTCTTCCCTCAACATTTTTGGTTTAGAATTGAAATTAATGCTGTTTGTAATAACAAGATCAATGCAAATTCCTCCCTTGATATTTGTTATTTTTAGCGTTCATTTTTCATAAACAATAATAATAATAATAATAATAATAATAATAATAATAATAATAATAATCCGCCAAACAAGAGACTTGAAACCGCTTTTGGAATGTAAAAATTTTTGATTTAATAATGGTTTGAGTGCTACAGAAAACATATTTCAGTATTGGTGATAGGTGTTGTTTTTTGTCACCATTTAGCCAAGCAAAGTCCTTACTTACTGACAACAACATTTCTTTTGGCATACAGTACATGATATGACCACTGTGCATGTTGTGTGGCACAATTGTTTGTCTTGCATTTGGCAAAACTGGAGGCCCATCTAGTTGTCCAACTTGATGATGAAGCAACTTTAAAGATCTTAATATGGGGTGGTACATGAACTGACAGAACTGAATTCAGAATAGGGTAGGGTGGATAGGATGGGGTTGGATATCATGGAGTTGCATTTGCAGTTATGCTCAGCCAAAAAAAAAAAAAAAAAACAACAATCACGCAGTGTTGAAATATGAGATTCACTAATAAAAGGTCTGTGATGCCCTTAGATGTATCAATGTGTATCTACACAGTGCTGAGGAATGTGAGTAAGCCATTCATGATGGGGACCAGCGCTTGCAACTGTTCCCCACGAACAAGGAACTCCCAGTAACTGCAGGTTATAAGGTGATGAAGCCCCTGCCCTTTGCACACACTGCCTAATACTACTGTAGTACATTTGGATGGTGTAGCAAGGTCCTCAGATTGTTCCCACTGCTCATGGTCTCGGCAGAGAGCCAAGAAGATGATAGACTATAGAATTGTGCTACATAAGTAAAATGTATTATTATTATTATTATTATTATTATTATTATTATTATTACAGAGGAAGTAAAAGTCATAACTAGGTTTCCATAGCTGAACAGGCAAAAAGATCATTGCCAAACAAGAGAGTAAGGCCAGCATGTCTGCCAAACCATATCTCCCCACACTGGTCCTCGATCTTGAGCCTGTGTTCCACCATAACCTAACTCCATTTTTTCCATTGGATCAATGCTTCAGTATGTGCAGTTTCTGTATCCAAATGATTTTAGGAAACTAATTCCTGCAGATAATTAGAACTGACTGTAAAGTTTTGCAATGCTGACCTTAAGTCAATACTAAAAATAGGATTATGAAAGAAGAAAGTAGTTCCATGGTGGATGGATGCTTGTATGGACCCAAGGCAATAAAATAGAAATAAACTTTCCCCAAAAAATGTTTATATTGTCACACACATGTACCTCGGGGACAGCGTATAGGCTCTGGTGGTGGTAATTCTTCTCTTCCTCCCTCTACAGCCTGGATAATTGACAATTGCCCACCTCTGATGTCATATCCAGGGTCCACTCCCTGGAGTCGCCTCTTCCTGCCTGGCCTGTGATTAACAGGAAGTGTTGCCATCTTAGCCAG
Source organism: Polypterus bichir lapradei (assembly GCA_026402145.1). Classification (NCBI taxonomy): domain Eukaryota; kingdom Metazoa; phylum Chordata; class Cladistia; order Polypteriformes; family Polypteridae; genus Polypterus; species Polypterus bichir. The sequence goes on along the minus strand of JANRMT010062791.1, from coordinate 231,281,197 downwards.
TTTAACTGAGACTCATGTCATTAGGGACATTCTTTTTTGCTGAAAAGCCTTAGAAAATTTGCTTTAATAATATACAGGGTAGTGGTGTTACCACAACTGTTTGTCTTTTGTTTTGTCAACGTTTACAATATATATTTTGTAGCCTGTGGCCGGGGCTTTTGCCCGGTCAGGATGCCTCCACGCTGGGAGGACCGGGGAAGCAAGCGTGGACAGAGCATTACTTCCCTCAGGACACTAGATGGCAACCCCCCTGGGTTGTAGTGGTGCCTCGGACTCCCGCAGGGCTTCATGGGAGTTGGAGTTCGACACAGCCCTGCTAGGATCTGCAGGTGCCACTAGGGGATGCTGCAGCAAGAGTTGCTGAGCCCTTATGGGCAGTTCTTCTGTGACACCCGGAAGTACTGCTGGAAATGTGTAATCAAACACCTGGAGCACTTCTGGGTGAACTATATAAGGGACTGGCAAACACCACTCCGGGACCCAAAAATAGTTTTCTTTGCCTCCACTTTGCATTTGCTGAAGTTTTTTTTTTTTTTTTTAACGCTTTTGTCATTGTCTTTTCACAAAATTCTGAATTTAAAGGGAATAATCAAAGGGACATCATTTTGGGAGGAGTCAGAGTGGGGGGACAGTCGCGTACATGAGCATTACATTTCATGCTGACTGGGATTCATGGAGCTGAATTGCGTTAAACTTGGCTTATGCACTGTTTTGTGCAGCTGAATTTTTTTGTGTGTATGTACATATCCACTTTTGCTCCATACGCCATATTTTAGTATGAATTTTATGCATTTCTATGAGTTTTACATGAGGCCCCTGATCATTATAAAAATTGTGATTCATTACAAATGTCCTCCTACTTTAGTATGTTTTTTTAAGCGTTATTCGTGTCTTTTTTGTTTGTTTCTTTATCAAAGACCAATTTGCATTGGTTATTTACTTTATAAGTTTAGTTATTGAACAAGTTCATTTTATTTACCATCTATTTTTTATAAATAACACACTTAATGCCTTAATGCCATGTCTGGTTGTTAGACTCACGTCTTTGAAGGTCATGCAACACTGTACACCAGCACTGCAGACATGTCCATCCATCCATTTTCCAACCCGTTGAATCCGAACACAGGTGTCTGCTGGAGCCAATCCCAGCCAACACAGGGCAGGAACCTATCCCAGGCAGGGTGCCAACCCACCGCAGGACACACACAAACACACCCACACACACGCTAGGGCCAATTTAGAATCGCCAATCCACCTAGCCTGCATGTCTTTGGACTGTGGGAGGAAACCGGAGTACCCGGAGGAAACCCACACAGACACGGGGACAACATGCAAACTCCACGCAGGGATGACCTGGGAAGCGAACCCAGGTCTCCTACTGAGAGGCAGCAGCGCTACCACTGCACCACCGTGCCGCCCTGCAGACATGTCAACATCCAAAATTGCTCCTTAAAAACTATGAAAACTTAAAGAGCTTTTGGTTTACATTCTTTGAATCTTTGCTTCCCATTTCTTGACTAGGATTCTGTGTTTTTGTAATTGGACTTGGTTGCTTAGGTTCTCTGTCGCTTTCATTATGGACTACAGTGTGTTAATCTGCCTGACTATGGTTTTGTCCATCTCCAGATCCTGTTCTGTATTTTCCTTTCTATCTTTTGTTTATCCCTAAACAGTCATTGGTTCTGTTAATATTATGATTTAATTTGATTTTTATTTTCATACTGCAATTTAGTTTATTGTATGTATGGATGCTGCCATTTGCTGATGCACTTTTCTATGTCTCCGGCCATGATGTTCATTGCTGGGAACCTGATCAGATGTTGATGTTACATGTACAAGATAAAGATGGTGGCACACAAATCTGGTCCAAGTTTTGGATTAATTGAAATAAAAACAAACCTTGGAAATCTTCACATATTGTTAGAGTTAGGTAAGGGACTTGTCTATGGCTAGGACTGTGTTTAGTTACATGACTTTGACTTTTGGAACCTCTTTTTAGTGTTTATATTTGTTAATCTTTTGTTTATTAGGTTCACTGACTCCCTCTTCTCATAGAATTCTAGTCACACCTCCTAAAGGCTTTAAGCTTTTGCCCTGAATAATTTCCATCTGGCCAGAATGCTAGGCAGGACCTGTGCTGTGGGACAACTCCAGAGTTAAACCCCCCAACTGAGAAAATACTCTGTGTGTAGAGGTTAGTATGCCAACATCTACTGGGAAATTCTCAACAACTGCATGAGGTGGACATCCTAATTATGGATGTTTGGGTCTGTTCCTCAACATTGCTATCACTTGAGTGGGGTCATGCCCAGGCTTTTGAAATGAAAGTGGCTGGGCTGTGGATGTCAAATGCCTGACTTTAGAAGCAAGCTGAAGTCTGAGTTATTGAAGTTCCAGACAGGTTTGAGTATTCTTATTGTAAAACACCATTATAGTCAAATAGAAACTGCCCAAGGTAACCCTAACAAGAATACGGAGATCTAAATAACCAAACATCTAAGGATCGCTGGAGCACACAAGCCCCTCCATCACACCAAGGCCTCAATTTTATGATAGCTCATTTTGTATTTGGATTGAAATAACTGGTGGACCAAAGTGAAGTTTTGAAGACTGATGTTCAGTTCTTGCCAAAGCCCTAAAAATTCAGTCAAACGGATTCCATAATTGCCATAATTTATTTTTATATAGTGTGATAGACGGCCGGCAGCTCAATCCCTGAACTGGAAGAATGGAGGAAGGCAGCTTTTCCAGGATACTGCCTCCCCCAGAATGCTAGATGGCAGCTCCCCTGGACGGTAGCTGTGCCCCGGATTCCTTCAGGGCATCCTGGGACGTAGAGTCCTCTTTCTCAGTGCTGTTGGGTACCGTGGGTGCCGCCAGTGGGAGCTCATAAAGGACCTGGGGACTTATACTTCCCCTACAGCCCAGAAGTGCTTTGGAGTCAGGAGTGCAGAAGTCCACAGTACCTCCAGGCTGCCTAAGGACTGAGGATTCACCATTTGACAGGAGCAGGAGCACTTCCGGGTCAAGGACTACATAAAGGACTGGTGGAGACCCAGCAAGGAAGCCATAGTTGAGAGGAGTGTAACAGAGCTTGCTGGGAGGTATAGTGGAGAAAAGAGATTTATTACTGTGTATTGTACTGCCTGTTTGTTGTGGCTGTGATGCTTTAAAAGGCACACTAATGAAGTGCAAAAGAATTAAAATACCTATGGTGATTGTACCCTGTGTCCGGTGTACTGTCTGTTGGGGAAAAAAGAGGGCGGTAGTGCCACCGACTGTCCACCCTTTTACAATAGAATTATCTAGCACTTAAATTGCTGGGTTTTCAGTTTAAGGAATCTGCTTCTGTCATTTTAAAGTCAGAATTATTTATGGTTTTTGCAACATCTTGTTTGCCATTTCAGGTTCTTATAGCTGCCATTTCGAGTTCCTGTTGTTAGGTCCACTTCCCCATGTTTCTGGGGGTGTGGCTTCAGAGGTCATGATCTTTTCATAATCAACGTAATGGGATAAAAGGACAGTTAGGGGTTCGTCTCCTTATCCAGTCTGCTGAGGCCAAAAATCTATCAAAAAACCTTGCTCTAAATATTCTCGCGCGTTTTGTTCAGATTTAACTTCTTGCTTGTTGTTTGTCTCACTTCTTGGCTTCATGTTCTAATTGGGGCTTCCTAGCTTGTCCTTTTCTTTTGTTTATTTTCTTATGTACATCTCCTGGTGCTACTCAAAATGTGTACCTGTCAGTTCATTGTCAAGACAACAATGGAGGGAAGGCTGAATCCTGACTTTAAGGCTATGGACAATGACAAATCACTCAAGGAAAAGAAGCTGGAACCACCATCTGGTGTTTAACACATAGCACTGGGCTTCAAGTAAAGACACACAACATAGAAAGGAAATTAAAGGTCCACACTCGTGGGAAATAAGAAGGGACATGTTTACCCTTAGATTCAAAATTATTATTAACGTCTTGTAATCTTGAAAACTTAAAATGAAACAATAAATTATGTTTGTATTCATCAATAAGATGGCTTTACTTGTAACTCTTGACTTTGAAACAATTTGCTGCTTTTTGGTCTCTCATTTTTTGGATCTTAGAATGGAGGTTCATGTGTTATGTTGTGTGTGGCAGATGATGACTGTTGTGTTTATGATGTGTTCAGATATTTTATTTCTTTATGTTTTGATCTGCTTTTTTCTATGACAAATATAATTCATATTTTTGACTTTTGCGTTTGTTTTGAGTATACAGTACTAATATTTTTTCACTTTTCATCGCCAACCGCCACTGAAGTAAAAGAAAAGAGGTACGAAACATTTACTTTACCGTAGAAAGTAAAAGGAATCCCGGAGGTTTATTAATCGTACGATTAGAAAAGGAGATGTTAACTTACCCAAGCTGTGGATTTAAAGTACTCCTGCAGCAGAAACCCGACAGAGACAGACAAAGGACACAAGTGTAACACACACTCTTTTATTTTTCTTTTTTTTTTTTTTGTCCTGTGGGAAATCCCTTTCCCTGTTTCCCACCTGAACAGCTCAGTTTTAAGCACAGTCAACACTCTTCTTTCCTTTCTCTCGCCTCCACTCTTCCTCCAACAAGCTTCATCCTCTTCCACCCGACTCTGGCTCCCGGAGTAGTGGCCGCAGGCTCCTTTTAAACGGCCCCCGGAAGTGCTGCAGTTGTTTGATGACCTTCTTCCGTCAGCACTTCCGGATGTGGCGGAAGTACTGCAACCAAAGCATCAACAATTGTCAGGGTTGAGCTTCCATGCTGCAAATCTGTGGCCCTGCTACAAGCCAGGAAGGCTGCCCTCTAGCATCCCAGGGGAGATAATGTCCTAGATAAGCTCTCTTTCCGGGTCCTTCCAGTAGAGAGGCATCCCAGCTTGGCAAGGGCCCCCGGCTGTACGCCAAAGTGCATGTGTGCGTATGTGCGAGTCCATGAGGTAGACCTTGCATGAGAACGTCCTCGCGTCACCCGTGATTGGTTAGACCAGGGGTGTCCAATTTCAGTTCTGGAGGTCTGCAGTGGCTACAGGTTTTCATTCTAACCCTTTTCTTAATTAGTGACCTGTTTTTGCTGCTAATTAATTTTCTTGCCTTCATTTTATTTGACATGCTATTTAAGACTCAAACCCCATAATTGTTTCTTCTATTCCTGAATTACAAGCCAATAATGAGATACAAAATGAGCCAACACACGAACAGCTAATCTATGTCCATCATACAATATCAGAAAATAACAAAAGGCGACGGTCTTAGTAATGTTGATATGCTCAAGTCCACAAAACAGTATGGTGGTGCTTTCTGTTGTGGTCGAATGAGAGCACCAACAAGCCATGGAATTAAATAACAAGCTAAATTAACAACAAGAATCAGCTTCTAATTAAGAAAATGGTTGGAGTAAAACTGCTTAGAGTTTGCGGTCCCCAACTTAGCTGGTCATCTGTTGGCTCACCTCCTATATTGTTGTTGTTTGGCTGCCATTTTAGGAAAAAGGAAGCAATTCAGTGGACTGTTAAATAACTGAGGCAATTAAAATGAAGGGAGAACAAGTCAGTTAACAGCAGAAATTGATTACTGATTAAGAAATTAGCAGGAAAGAAAACCTGCGGCCACTGTGGCCCTCTAAGGTTGGAGATGGACACCCTAAGGTTAGAGGGGCTTGATGATTGGTCGGTGAAATGGCGCAGAGTATAAAAGGCACGTCCTGCCTGCAGGGGTTGTCTTTTGATATTAGAAACTTAGAACATTAGAGCAATCGAGACGAGAACAGACCATTTAGCCCAACAAAGCTCACCAGTCCTATTCACTGATTTCTTCTAAAATAACATCAAGTCGAGTTTTGAAAGTCCCTAACATCTTACTGTCTACCACACTACTTGGTAGCTTATTTGAAGTGTCTGTGGTTCTTTGTGTAAAGAAAAACTTCCTAATGTTTGTGCGAAATTTACCCTTAACAAGTTTTCAACTGTGTCCCCAGGTTCCTGATAAATTCATTCAGTCTCAATCCACTGGACTAATTCCCTTCATAATTTTGAACATTTCAATCATGTTAACTCTTAATTTTCTTTTGCTTAAACTATAAAGGCTCAGCTCTTTTAATCTTTCCTCATAATTCAACCCCTGTAGCCCTGGTATCAGCCAAGCCGCTCTTCTCTGGACCTTCTTCTGTCGTGAAGTTGACTGAGTCATGGTGGTGAGTGATTGTTTGGTGTAGTTCTAGTTATCGTTTTCTACGCATGGATCTAAATATCTCCTTGTAGTACTATAGATTTAGAGGTATTTATATGATTACCTGTAGGGTTTTTAGTGCACTTTTTGTCTTTTTGCATATACACTTTTTTCTTTTTTATAAACTGTATGCTTTTGTAGTATCTTCCTGACTGCATTTTTATTTAGGAAGTTAAAAGCGAGGAGAGTGTGTTGAGCAGATGGAAAGAGTACTTTGAGAGGCTGTTAAATGAAGAGAACGAAAGAGAGAAGATGTTGGATGATGTGGAGATATTGAATCAGGAAGTGCAAAGGATTAGCAAGGAGGAAGTAAGAACAGCTATGAAGAGGATGAAAAATGGAAAGTTTAAATACTTGGGATCAACAGTACAGAGTAATGGAGATTGTGGAAGAGAGTTGAAAAAGAAAGTGCAGGCAGGGTGGAATGGGTGGAGAAGAGTGTCAGGAGTAATTTGTGACAGACGGATATCAGCAAGAGTGAAAGGGAAGCTCTACAGGACGGTAGTGAGACCAGTTATGTTATATGGGTTGGACACGGTGGCACTGACCAGAGCGCAGGAGACAGAGCTGGAGGTGTCAGAGTTAAAGATGCTAAGATTTGCATTGGGTGTGACGAGGATGGACAGGATTAGAAATGAGGACATTAGAGAGTCAGCTCAAGTTGGACAGTTGGGAGACAAAGTCAGAGAGGCAAGATTGCGTTGGTTTGGACATGTGCAGAGGAGAGATGCTGGGTATATTGGGAGAAGGATGCTAAGGATAGAGCTGCCAGGGAAGAGGAAAAGAGGAAGGCCTAAGCGAAGGTTTATGGATGTGGTGAGAGAGGACATGCAGGTGATGGGTGTAACAGAACAACATGCAGAGGACAGAAAGATATGGAAAAAGATGATTCACTGTGGTGACCCCTAACGGGAGCAGCCGAAAGAAGAAGAAGATTTAATGTGACATTGTTCAATGGTTTCACATTTCAGTGTGCGAAAGCTAAGTTACTCTACAGTGGGAGGTGACAATAAGTGATTTTAGAAGCAATGCCAGTCCCATCTGGACTACCTGTATTTTCTCCCCCTATACTTTTGCTTTATCATGAGTTGAGAGAGCCTCACTAGATTTGTTATTGGCTTAGCCTACTCTCGTGTGCCCTAACCTTAACACACACACACACCCATACCCTAAGCACTGATGCTTGCACAGCCCATTGCTGCTCAGTGCTCCACACAGGGGTGTCCCTCTCCTAGACACCGATACACCCGAGTTATTGTCACTTACCAACCAACAGTGAGTTACTCCTTACTGTGCTGCTCACTCCTGGGGGTGTCCCCACTCAGCCGGCTAACCCTGTGGGAAAGAAAGTGGCATCACCTCACACCAGGTGCCATGTAATCATTAGTTCAATCACTCAAGACCTGCAGACAAAGCATAGACATTTAAAGGCACAGCAATATTTATTAAAATAGAATATTAGCAACATCTGAATAGCCCTAATAAGATCAAAGTCATAAAGCTTAAGCAATACTTTCCACAAGGTTGTGCAAGCTGAGGTGTAGCATCAAAAGGAACATCTCTGTCAGGACAGGGACATCTTTTGGGTGGCTTGCTTGGATTCAGGAGTCAGGCTGATGCATGGATGGAGTCTTTAATGTCCTGATGGATGTCGTTTCTCTTAAACTTTGAGCAATCGGTCCTTCATGCCAAATGACACATATGGGGCTCCATAGCCTATGACATTACACACAGATAATTGTCTGACTACTCTGATGGACAGCTTCTTCCAAAAGCTTTAATCATAAAAGTATGTGCACAACACCTTGTCTTCTCAAGAGTGTTTATCTCTATAATGTCCAATTCCTTTAGGGGAAAAAAATGCTTTTCAGCTGATGTTTGATTCACAAATTGACAGTTCAGCCTAATCAAAGGTTATAATTTAGAGTTGGTGGGGAAAATGGAAGAAAGTTGGGTTTAGACCCAGACAGATACAAAGAAGTGTGAAGCAAATATTACTGAATTCTTTTTAGTGTCACTCAGAGGTTCTGACAATTCTGGTCTGCGTGAAACATCTGTAAGTAAACTCCCAGAGAGTTCATTTACTGTTCATCATATCTCACTACAGCAAAACTTGCAGCAAGGAAAGAAGCGGTCTTTGAAGCTGCCGTCCCAAAATTGTTTTTATCCCTCCATGACTACTTTTACTAACACTTCTATGGAGGGATAGCAGCTGGGAATGAAAGAAAGTTTTGGCAATACCTGTTGGTCTAGGAAATTATAGTTTTGTTCAAATGTGTGGTCATTTGAAGTTGTATGTTTTGGTATTTTGTGATGTTTCCCACTTCTCTAGCTACGGCAAAGAGTAATAAGTCGAGACCGTTACATGAATTATTACTGAACGTTAAATGGTAAGGTCAAATGATTTAATGTGCAGGACTCAAATTTTCAGTTTCTTGTACCCCACTGGTGCTGATTTTTGACTGCTTGGTGCAGTGGGTGAGGCACACGACTTGAAGTCGTAAGGCTGCTGGCTCAATCCTCAACTGTCTGCTACCTTGAACAGGTCAAATAACCAGCCTTTACTCCAATTGTAAAAAATAAATACATGCCGTACGTAAACAATTCTCTTGCACATTGTCTTTGGTAATTAAACAACCTACATTTTAGCAACTATTTTAACTCCTGTTATAGTTGCTAGATAGAAGAATTTTAAAATATACATCTTTGATCCATTTATTTAATTTGATTTTTGACATCTGGATGGTGTGGAATAATGCATTACCTTATTTACTGTATGTTAAATATCATAAGCTTAGAAGTAGTCACATTGGAGTATTTGGCTTCTTGAACACTTTTGCCTGCTGATCACAAAAAAAAACACCTTTAACTTATCCTATGATGTAACAATAATGTTAATCGTCTATTTTTGTGATGTCTTCTCATATTATAAGTCTACTTATATCTATACTAATAAAAGGCAAAGCCCTCACTCACTCACTCACTCACTGACTCATCACTAATTTTCCAACTTCCCGTGTAGGTAGAAGGCTGAAATTTGGCAGGCTCATTCCTTACAGCTTACTTACAAAAGTTAAGCAGGTTTCATTTCGAAATTCTACACGTAACGGTCATAACGGTCGATAATGGTCGACAACGTCCGCCATGTTGAACTTTCTTATTTATAGCCCCATCTTCATGAAATTTGGTAGGCGGGTTCCCTGTGCTAACTGAAACCAATATACGTACTTATTTCGATGGTATGATGCAACTGTCAGCCGCCATATTGAACTTTCCAAGGTCACTAATTCTCCAACTTCCCGTGTTGGTAGAAGACTGAAATTCGGCAGGCTCATTCCTTACAGCTTACTTACAAAAGTTAAGCAGGTTTCATTTTGAAATTCTACGCGTAACGGTCATAACGGTCGACAACGTCCGCCATGTTGAACTTTCTTACTTATGGCCCCATCTTCACGAAATTTAGTAGGCGGCTTCCCTGCGCTAACCGAAATCAATGTACGTACTTATTTCGGTGGTATGATGCCACTGTCGGCCGCCATATTGAACTTTTCAACGGTCTTTGTTACTTATGGGCCCATCTTCAAGAAATTTGGTACGCGGGTTCCCAACGCTAACTGAATCCTACTTACGTACATATATACGTCCATAGCCTGCAGCTCGGTCACCGTGTGAGGCGGTGTTGGGTCCCCCATCCCAACGCCTCCAATATTTTACACCTTTCGACAACCGCCAATACTCTTAGATTGACAGGTGACGATTTCAGTAGTGGACACTTTGATGTTTATGAATGTTTAAACTTTCAAAAGCTGGATGTGAAGTTATCGATGAAACTGGTTGTATACTTACAACGCTTGACAGATGCCGAATGTCTCTTCAACACAAGTCCTACAAATACTGTCATAATTGAAACAAACCATGAAACTCAAACTGATTATGACAGCAGCAATCCAAGCTGTGAGATTTGAAACAAGATTACTGTTCACATGGCCAACTGTACGTTACATGCTCAAGAGTAAGCTCAGCGCACAGCTTGGTCATATTACAACCGGAGGGCCGAATTCACAATGTGGTATACAAATAGATCCTTAACAAATAATTATTGGTATATTTTCCTTCAGTTTAAAAAGGTTTAATTTTCTTCTTAATAAAAATTTTAAGGCAGTACTTCGCCGCTGTGAAGCGCGGGTATTTTGCTAGTGATGTAATAACTGCAACTTAGTGGCACTGCTACTAGGAATGCGGCTCAATATATCAGGTACTGTTTGGTTCATTTATGCGTGGGAACACCTTACTAAGGAATCTCATTACATTAAAAAGGACTGGCTGCTCCATAAGCATTTGATTCCAGGGCACAGAAAACACTTGCCAACCCAACAAAGATGGTTTTTGCCCTCTCTTCATATCAACCTTGGAGTAATGAAAATTTTCAAAAAAGTGATGAACAGGAAAAGTGAAGGACTTTGATATTTGAGATGTTTCCATAAATAACTGATGCCAAGATTAAAGAAGGCTAGAGATCAACTATTCCTTGTTGAAAAATCTGATAGTGGGGAAGGAGTAAATTGCATGGAAGGGATGCAAGACTGTTATTGCGATTTTTCTTGACAAATACAACTACAGAGCATCACACTATGTCCAGCAGGTTGACAACATGCTTAAAAAATACAAAACCAGGAAGTGCATCATATCACTAAAGATTCATTTTCTGCATTCACACTTGGGCTTCTTCCCTGCTTATCTTGGAGCAGTTAGTGATGGACATTGTAAAAGATTTCACCAGAACATTGTAACAATGTAACAGTGGTATCAGGGATGGTGGAATTCATCAATGCTGGCTGACTGAGACACAAAGTGTCCAATGTGGAGTAAAAATGAAAATGAGCAACAAAACATTTTTAGCTCCAAAAAAAAAAAAAAAACACACATCAGCATTATTAAGTGAGCAAACACACTAAAGATAAAAAAATATTTCAGATTTTTCTAAATGTCTATGTAATACTAAAAACCTGAAATGACATTTGTATTCAAACTAAATCTGTATATAATACTCACCAAAATATTTCAAGAAGTAAAACTTTTGAAAAAAATTGTTGCTCAGTGTTGTTAATAAAAAAAAGCATACACTTGACGGTTATATGAAGAAGAGACACATTATGGTATAGTTTTTATGTTTATACATCTTGAGTTCCTACAGTTGTCCACCTGCAAGATTGGCCTGTACTTATTTACTTTTAGAAGTAGAGAACACTGGTTTACGCTTGTATTGTAGGTGAGAGTAGACCTGTTATCAGCTGTGCAGTCCTGCCATCTACCTTTGCTGCTATATAATGCCCTGCCAGAACTGTCTGTGTGAAAGCATACATTCATAACCCATGGTCTCCACATGGCCTTAACAAACAGTGTACAAAGTTAATCTACTGATTTTTTAGTATTCCACAACAGTTACATATATGGTGCACCTAAAAACATACTTGTGTTTAACAAGCTTAGGTCTCTTCTGGATGTTGGTATCGTTTAACCTTTTCATCTTGTGTTACCTTTTTGTTTTTATTTTTAAGTATTGGTAATTTATTGCACAAAATAGAATTCTATTAAACTTAAGCATTTCACTTTGCAAATACTTTCACAAAACAATATCAATTGCATTGGTGGCAAAGTAAACATGCAAAAAGGATGCCTGCCTTGAAGCCTTCCCAGGATCACTTGTGAGCAGGATGATACCCAAAACCTCTCCTAGTAGCTCATCAATGAGGACGAGTTGAAAATACCCACTCCCCAATGAAACAATTTCAAAACCTGAGGAGCCTGGGCGACATTTACTACAGTATTACACAAGTTCCCAAGTTTTCTTATTTCATATCTTTCTCTGGTGCATGGCTTCTTCTGTGTCTTCGAAGACTGCTACTGCAAGAGAATTGTTTGCCACACTCAGAACAGCAATATGGATTCTCATCAGTGTGAATTTTTATGTGTTTTTGGAAAAGGCTGCTGGTGGAGAATCGTTTACCACATTCAGGACAACAATACGGTTTCTCTCCAGAGTGAATTCTTTTGTGCACCCAAAAATTGCTATTATCAGAGAATCGTTTGCCACATTCAGGGCAGCAATAGGGTTTCTCTCCTGAGTGGATTCTCATGTGTACCTGAAGTTTACCAGGACTGGAAAACTGTTTGCCACATTCAGAACAGCCATGTGGTTTCTCTCCAGTGTGAATTCTTGAGTGTCTCAGAAAACTGCCTCTGCGAGAAAATCGTCTGCCACATTCAGAGCAGCAAAAGGGTTGTTCTCCAGTGTGAATTCTTTTGTGTACCTGAAGACTAAAGCTGTATAAAAATTGTTTCCCACATTCAGAACAGCAGTACAGCTTCTCTCCAGTGTGAAGTTTTATATGCACCTGAAGACTTCTATTGTCAGAAAATTGTTTGCCACATTCAGAACAGCAATAAGGTTTCTCACTAGCATGAATTACTGTGTGTGCCTGAAGATTGCTGCTGTTGGAAAATTGTTTGCCACATTCAGAACAGTAATATGGCTTCTCACCAGTGTGAGTTCTCATGTGTCTCTGTAAATGGCTGCTGGTGGAAAATCGTTTTCCACACACAGGACAGCAGTGTGATTTCTCTCCAGAGTGAATTTTTTTGTGTATCCAAATACTGCTATTATCAGAGAATCGCTTACCACATTCACCACAGCAGTAGGGTTTCTCTCCTGAGTGAACTCTTGTGTGTACCTGAAGACTACTGGCACAAGAAAATCGTTTGCCACATTCAGAGCACCCATGTGGTTTCTCTCCTGTGTGAATTCTTGAGTGTCTCAGAAGACTGCTTCTGCGGAAGAATCTTTTACCACATTCAGAGCAGCTATAGGGCTGCTCTCCATTGTGAATTCTTGTGTGTACATGAAGACTATAGCGGTCAGAAAATTGCTTGCCACATTCAGAACAGCAGTAGGGCTGCTCTCCAGAGTGAATTCTTGTGTGTCTCTGATAACTGTTATAGAAGGAGAATTGTTTACCACATTCAGAACAGGAATAAGGCTTCTCTCCAGTGTGAATTCTTATATGCGCCTCAAGACTGCTACTGTAAGAAAATTGCTTACCACATTCTGAACAGCAATGCTGGTTGTTGCTAGTGTGAATACTTGTGTGTCTCTTAAGACTGCCACTGCAGGAGAATTGTTTGCCACATTCAAGACAGCAATACGGTTTAGTGTGAATTCCTGTGTGTCTCTGCAAACTGCTACTACAGGAGAATCGTTTGCCACATTCAGAACAGCAGTATGGCTTCTCACCAGTGTGAATTCTCATGTGTTTCTGGAAATTGCTGCCTTTGGAGAATTGTTTACCACAGTTTGAACAGGAATGTGGCTTCTGTTTTGAAAAACTCCACTGTGGATCCTCAGTATTTGATTTTCTTTTATATGCTCGTTTGGGCTTTTGACTGGCATGCAGAGACATTGGATTTATATTTTGCACCTGTTGAGGAGTGCCAGAGCAGTCTGTTAGTTTCACTGTATGCAAACAGCTGGATTGCAATGAGGCTGCTCCTGAATCTGATTTCTTTACATTTTCCTCACATACTGATCGTTGATCTTTGCCTTGAAGAGGGTACTGACCAAATGAGGATGAGGTGAAGTGGTCACTATCCTTCAATTCTGTAGAAAAACATAAAATGTATCATTTAAAGAGGTTTAAATAAGTGACACAGAGGGGTTTAGATAAAGACCTAAAATGAATCAAACACATGGGTAAATTTGTTGGTACCCCACCACAAAAAAAGAACCCATAACTGACTTTAAAATAACTTGAAACTGACAAAAATAATTAACAACCATCATTGCTAATCATTGTTTAACAACAACAAAATCAAACTCTGATTTAGAGTGTTATTATAAATATTGATACACAATATTTAAAATAATAATGGAAAAAATTGAGGGGACCCTCAATCTAATATGTTGTTTCACAATCTTTAGAGGCAATCACTGCAAACAAGTGGTTCCTGTGGCTCTCAATGAGACTTCTGCACCTTTGCACAGATAGTTTGGCCAACTGTTCTTGAGAAAACTGTTCCAACTGTGTCAGGTCTGAAGGGGGCCTTCTACGGACTGCATGGTTCAATTCTTTCAAATCAGGGCTCATAGAAAGCCACTTCAGAAGAGTTCAATGTTTTGTTCTTAGTAGTTTTCTTGTTTGCTTTTAGCTCTGTGTTTTGAGTCATTATCCTGCGAGATGATCCATGACCTTGCAACGGGGACTGAACTCTTTGATACGGGGCAGTAAGTTTTGCTCCACAATGTCTTGCTAGTCTTGAGATATCATTGTTTCCTGTACAGATTCAAAACACCTCATGCTAGATGCAGCAAAGCAGCCCCAAAACATAACCAAGCCTCCTGCACGTTTCACAGTTGGTATGGCGTTCTTTTCTTTGAAAGCTTCAATTTTTGCCTGTGGGCATACAGCTTATGTTACTTGCTAAAAAGCTGCAGTTTTGCCTCATCTGTTCAAAGGATGTTCTCCCAGAAGCATTGTGGGTCATCAATATGCATTTTGGCAAATTGTACTCTAGCTTTTTTATGCTCTCCTTTCAACAGTGGGGTCCTCCTGGGTCTTTTTCCATTTGGCCCACCGTCACTCCAAAAATGACAGATGGTGTGATTAGAAGTCCTCCTTGGCTTTTTGTCTATCATTCTCATTATACTTCTGCCCATTCTGGGGTCAATTTTCCTCTTGCAGCCGTGTCCAGGGAGGTTGGCTATGGTGTCTGGATAAGTTGCCCCTCACATTTCACCCCAGCACATTTCGCCCCTGACATTTATGTACATATCTATAATTGCAATTAAAAATGTAATAAACCTTACCCAACATTGAAAACAAAAAAAGTTCACTCAGGTAATGTTCTTAAACACAGATCAACATGTTCCACTGAAAATAGTATGTGTGATTGCCTCCATAAAAGGTGAGTATTGTACTTAAAATTTAATCATTGTGATATAGTGTTGTATGATTGTACTGGATTTTGCGCTTTTTTTTGCCAGCACTTTGGCCGTTTCAAGATGTGTGTTTATGGTTTTTGCTGCCTGATTATCTGTGGTGTATGGCTGTGTTGAAGAACCATCAACACGTCACAGACAGCGCAATATCAAAACTGTTGCGTCACCACTCACCTCATCGTGCATTACTTTCTCACTGAAAGCGTTATTTTTGCATCATGACTAAACCAAAAATCAACTTCGTAATGTAATTGATTACCTCAGAGGCATCGCATACAACTTTGAGTTCTAATCAATAATTTTATAAACAGAAATTATTTTTTGTGAACATTACAATTACAAAGATATTAATTTAGTACATAATTGTATTTCATGTGTTTTTTTACAACGGCATGTGATATCAATTTTTGTAAATTCGTTTGGATTCGTTTAATTGAAATAAAAATGTATATATGTTTACAGAGCGTTTCATTTAAGTGATGCACTATTGCTAACTTTTTTATCATTTTGCTACAAAAATGTTTAAATTAGGAAAGTCAGTTTTGAATGCTGAGAATGATTATTCACTTTATTTTTTTCTAGAAACTTCCAACATTCAAAATGTCTGGGTGTGGGTATTAGAAGTTACTGGGGTGGGGGAGAAATATCATGGAGACGAAATGTGAGAGGCAAAATTTCCGTAAACCATTGGCTACAGTCCCATGGACCTTAAACTTAATAATATGTACTGTTGAGACAGGAATGTCAAGTTGCTTGGAGATGTCTCATAGCTTTTGCCTTCAGCATGCTTGTCTATCATTTTCTTTCTGGTCTCTTCAGCCAACTCTCTCCTTTGCTTTCTATCGTCCACGTTCAGCGTGGGACACACGATGATAACAAACAGCACAGTGACTACTTCTCTCCATTTAAATCAGCTGAATAACTGATTGCACAATTGGAGACATGTGTGATACTAATTAAAAGAAACAGTTCGAAAAATCACCCTGATCTAATTAGGGGGCACCAACAAATGTGCCCTGGCCATTTTTGACTATCTTCATCGAATAAGCAATACTTGACCTCTTTGCACACTTGCTTTGCTTTACTAGATGAACTATCAAAGGCATGCAGGGGCACTGGGAAGAATTGCTTTTCATTGAATCACTTTTCAAGAGGCATGCAACACTTTTTTAATGAGCTGTAAAGGAAACAACAAAATTGTCCTTGTCTTACAATGTCTTACTAGCCAAGTTATATAGCATTGTCTGAGAAGTCTAAAATGTCACTGCTAATTAAATATTACCAAAGTTTATTAACTTGAAACTTGTTACACTTAGCACATAACTACTGGAGTGCATCTTCAAATACAATATTCTCAGATTTTCTTTCTGGCGCCAAGTATCTTAAATTACAATATTTCTATTTATATAAGTACAAAGCTTATTAAATACTAAGACTGCAGTGACACACAGAAAATCGTGAATCTTCATGGCTGCCAACACCTTTACACCATCAGGGCATTGAGACTTGTGGATGGCACATGGTACACTGAGCAGCATCCAAAATGGCGATAGGAAAACGAAATAGTGGCACCACAAAACCCTAAATATTTTAAAACAACAAAAACTAACTTCAGACCAAAAACAGATTAAAATTAAAGACGACCATGCATTGAAGATGAAGGAAACAACACAAAAATATGTGGAATATTAAAGAAGAAAATTTAAAAGAAAAAAAAAAAGGATGTTTTAATTTTTGACACAACTGACTACACTCCAATCTCACTGTCCACTTTAATTTTGACGGTGACATTTTTATGTAGCCCCAAAATTACAACTTGATGGCTATGCCAAACGGAAACAGAAAAACGGAGGGAATTCATAAGACCAGGACGAGGTGAGAAACAAAATTCTTGAGGTTCAAGATGTACGGCTCTTTGAGTTTTAATCTTCCATCACCCATTCAGAGTAAAAGGAAAGAACATTACAAGCAAGCGTGGAACTCTTTGTCTTAAGGAGAACCCAATACATTCCAGCTCTGAGTGAAGCTGTTGACATTTCCTATTTTACATTAAAACACTTCTATGTAAATGCAGGTACCTGTGTGGCATGTCTGTGCACCATTTGTGCAGTAGGGCAGGAGGGGAATGGCTCTTTCCAAAAACTAAGCCCAAGTCAGCAGAAAAGTGGATTTGGGTAGCCATTTCTGTTCTCTGCCTGGCAAGGATGCATTTACGTATAGTGTGCCCTGCAGTATTCATAGCTTTGGTTTTCCAGCTGGCAGTACAGACAGCCTCACCTACAAAAATCCAGAGTTAAATCAGGACTCGGCCAGGAAAATATGCACTTTGGAGTACAACATTAGGAACCTGACAGCAATTAAAGAAACTGAAAATTGAACGTTTGAAAGTTACAGTAATACCATCCTTCCTTCCTTCCTTCTGTCCGTTTATTTATTCAATTTAAAGATAAAGGATCTGGGGCCTCACGTATAAACGGTGCGTACGCACAGAAATGATGCATAAGAACGTTTCCACGTTCAAATTGCAATGTATAAAATCTAAACTTGGCGTAAAGCCATGCACATTTCCACGGTACCTCATACCCTGTCGTACACAAGTTCTCCGCTCAGTTTTGCAGACTGGCGGCACCCAGCGTCAAAGCATCAAAGCAGTGCTACTGTTCCTGTGTGGTTATCCTTTCTTTTCCTGACACGGCTTTATAAATACACTTAAATTAACCGCATATTGTTTATTAGTTTAATGCATCTGATTGTAATTAACCAGTAACAATATAATGGACCACGGAATGGTCAAACTATTCCAAATACCATAACTGCTTTAGCGTTGTTACTCTCACTGCACCTTATTTTACTTTACTTTACTTTTACTTTTAATTTCTTTCAGCTGCTCCCGTTAGGGCTTGCCACAGCGGATCATCTTTTTCCATATTACTCTCACTACACCACTTGGAGCAGCTGATCAGAAAGAGAATTATCGGTATACAGCATCAACACACGCTGCCTCAGCCATGCTTCCTATTTGAACTGTTTCTCACACAGCAAACACTTCAATCCTTTCCTGTACAGACTTTGCGGTTCAGAAAGAGTTTCATCCCAAGAGCTCTAAACACACTCAATCAAGTGCTCCTTGTAGAACTATTTGTATTTATAAGTAGAATTACCGCACTGTAAACTTGCACTACAGTTATAATATTGTAAAACCTGAGCCACTTTATAAAGCACGTATTTACATATGATGATGATATCATTTTTATGATGAAATGTAGCAAAATATGTTTTTTATATTATACAGAAAAAACTTTAACTTCATTTAAATAATGTATATTGTAATAAAGATTGTTCCTGCCTCGCACTGTATGCTTCACTGGGACTGGCGTGAAGGATAAAATAATTAAACATGTACTACGAAGATATTTCAATGTTCCTTAAAGGTTTTGAAGAATCAGCGCTCTAAGCTTACAGATGGCTTAACGTCTATTACAGAGCTGATTGTGTGGCGATTGGTTACTTGGAGAAAGAAAAGCAAGGACAGGAATTGGAGGTTAGTACGTTTGAAAGAGACAGTACTGCAGGGGCGGCCACGCCAATATATACTGAATATAAAACAGAAAGAGAAAATAACGACACAGCTAAAAACGCAGCGGCAAATTTCGGCAAAAGTTAAACGTTTGTGTCATGAGCACGAGGCGGCTATGCAGTGTCGGCAACGGACGTGACCATCCGCCGTGCATAAGAGACCATATTAACATTGGTGGGAGAAGGGACCACCGATTCTTCCTCTGCCCAGGGCCACCACGAGCCTAGAGCCTCCCCTGAGTACTGCTGCAATATATTATTTCATCGAGGGTCGCAGACAATCACTGCGCCATCGTGTTCCCATGTTTAATAATGTGCTTTAACTCCTATCATCATGAAAATATCACGTATGCATCTTAGTATTTTAGTTATTCAGAGAGCTGTAATATCACAAATGTAATGGATTCTGTGTCCTGTCGGAGGAAGAGAAAGCCCGGAAGCAAATAGTGATTCACGCACATAGAGCACATAGAAGATCAAATACAAAACAAAGCATTTAACGTGCTACTTTAATTACGATGTGATTTGACAAACTGGTTAATTAAATGATTTAAAGATGAAGTTTATGATGTTCTACTTTAATAACAAAATAAACTACATGATTAAAGTGGAAATTTCAAGATTAAAGTTGACATTTCGTGCTTTTTCCCCCACTGTGTGCCTTTTTTTTCCTCTGTACCCTAATAAGCTTTCATATGACACTGAGACGGTGGGCTACAACTCGCCTTTTCACGGTGACTTTGATATCTGACAACTTCTTTTTTATTTCGGGCACTGTGTGACTTTGTGAACTTGAGCTTTTGAGTTTCTCCGACACGCTATGTCACTCGATCAGCTTCCTTTTGTTGTTTATACCACTGTTTAAACCAACAAATAGTACATTTTTCTTTGCCTCCACTTGGTATTTGCTGAAATTCTTCCATTTTCCCTCTTGCTTTTCCCATTGTCTTTTCACAGAAGGCTGAGCTTAAGGACGATTTATATTGATTTGCATATTCAAAGAGGCGTAATTCTGGGAGGAGTTGGGGCGGGACAGCAGATGCGTGCAAGTGCGTTACTTTTCACGCTGACCGGGATTTATGTAGCGGAAGAACGCGGAAGTTGGCGAACACACAGATTCCTGCATCTGGATTTTCCTGTGCATAAGCACATTTCGGCATTTGTGCTTACGTCATGTTATAGTGTGAGTTCTACGCATGGGGTTATGCATGAGGCCCCTGGACCCCATGGTAGACCAATGAGCAGAGAGCATAGCCAAGAGATTAGGTGTATAAATATGTAGCAGCAGAATTCTGGACCACCTGAAGCCTATGCAGAAGCTTTATGCAATATATATATATATATATATATATATATATAAATTATGCAGAATTGCAGTAATCTATACGCAATGTTACCAGGGTATGTACTGTACAAGATCAGCAGTACTATTAGGTGTGAGAAATGGATGTAGATGATTTATATTGTGAAGGTGAAAATATGTGGACTGGGTAACATTATTAATAAGAGCTTTGAAAGACAGAGTGCTGTCAAGGATGACACTCAACCTCCTAACCTGAGAAAAAGAAGAAACTATAGAACCATCAATTGTCAAGGAAAAATCTGTCATGTTTGGCGAGAGAAGATTTAGTGTCAATGAGGAGAACCTCGGTTTTATCATTATTACGTTTGAGAAAATTACAATTAGAGTGGGCTAAACCAGTTGCCCATTCCCCCCAAAAGGAGCTCCATGGTCCTTCATTTCTAGTTGTATCAATAGTGAGAAGCCACACAGGGCCAGCCCCACGTTGTTTGATGTCCTCACACAGACAGTACCAGTAAGTGGCAGCTTATCCAGCCAAGCTAAAGGGAACTCCCTGCACCCAAAGTGAGCAAGAGGTTCTTCAGAACTTCTAAACTACAACCAGGAGGGCCTCCCATTATGCAGTGGGGCCAGTTGCTATTTCTTTACCTTGTTGCACTTGCCGTCCTCCCTGAGCAATCTTGGACAAGCCCCCAAATGTCACTGATGAGCATTCGCTCAGGGCCATTGCCCTTCTTTGTGTCGTATTCCCACAAAAAGAAGGTGAGGGTGTTGTTTTGTTTATTGGATTTACTGGTTTGGCTGACTTTTAGCTTCTGTTTACTGGAATTTGTTATTGGATTGTGTCTTGAGAGCGTATTCACCTTAGAATTGCCTCTCATTGCATGTCTTTTTTGCTCTTTTGTGAATAAATAACTTTTTTTTTTTTTTTTTAGAAAGATTTTTTGTTTGCCCTATCATTTACAAACTGAGAGTTTATGGTCATCCTCCCTCTTGTTGGACTTGGGTAATAATTTAGGACATTGCTTGTGATTTTTTTCAACCTTCAAAGCCTGTTCTTCATTTTTAGGCCTAACCAGGCCTGACATGTCCCATTTGGCTCGGATCACACTTGTCTTGGGGGTGCGACCTGTTTTGGGCAAGCCAGTCAGAATTCTGGCCTTACAGTGGTGTGAAAAACTATTTGCCCCCTTCCTGATTTCTTATTCTTTTGCATGTTTGTCACACAAAATGTTTCTGATCATCAAACACATGTAACCATTAGTCAAATATAACACAAGTAAACACAAAATGCAGTTTTTAAATGATGGTTTTTATTATTTAGGGAGAAAAAAAATCCAAACCTACATGGCCCTGTGTGAAAAAGTAATTGCCCCCTGAACCTAATAACTGGTTGGGCCACCCTTAGCAGCAATAACTGCAATCAAGCGTTTGCGATAACTTGCAATGAGTCTTTTACAGCGCTCTGGAGGAATTTTGTCCCACTCATCTTTGCAGAATTGTTGTAATTCAGCTTTATTTGAGGGTTTTCTAGCATGAACCGCCTTTTTAAGGTCATGCCATAGCATCTCAATTGGATTCAGGTCAGGACTTTGACTAGGCCACTCCAAAGTCTTCATTTTGTTTTTCTTCAGCCATTCAGAGGTGGATTTGCTGGTGTGTTTTGGGTCATTGTCCTGTTGCAGCACCCAAGATCGCTTCAGCTTGAGTTGACGAACAGATGGCCGGACATTCTCCTTCAGGATTTTTTGGTAGACAGTAGAATTCATGGTTCCATCTATCACAGCAAGCCTTCCAGGTCCTGAAGCAGCAAAACAACCCCAGACCATCACACTACCACCACCATATTTTACTGTTGGTATGATGTTCTTTTTCTGAAATGCTGTGTTCCTTTTACACCAGATGTAACGGGACATTTGCCTTCCTAAAAGTTCAACTTTTGTCTTATCAGTCCACAAGGTATTTTCCCAAAAGTCTTGGCAATCATTGAGATGTTTCTTAGCAAAATTGAGACGAGCCCTAATGTTCTTTTTGCTTAACAGTGGTTTGCGTCTTGGAAATCTGCCATGCAGGCTGTTTTTGCCCAGTCTCTTTCTTATGGTGGAGTCGTGAACACTGACCTTAATTGAGGCAAGTGAGGCCTGCAGTTCTTTAGACGTTGTCCTGGGGTCTTTTGTGACCTCTCGGATGAGTCGTCTCTGCGCTCTTGGGGTAATTTTGGTCGGCCGGCCACTCCTGGGAAGGTTCACCACTGTTCCATGTTTTTGCCATTTGTGGATAATGGCTCTCACTGTGGTTCGCTGGAGTCCCAAAGCTTTAGAAATGGCTTTATAACCTTTACCAGACTGATAGATCTCAATTACTTCTGTTCTCATTTGTTCCTGAATTTCTTTGGATCTTGGCATGATGTCTAGCTTTTGAGGTGCTTTTGGTCTACTTCTCTGTGTCAGGCAGCTCCTATTTAAGTGATTTCTTGATTGAAACAGGTGTGGCAGTAATCAGGCCTGGGGGTGGCTACGGAAATTGAACTCAGGTGTGATACACCACAGTTAGGTTATTTTTTAACAAGGGGACAATTACTTTTTCACACAGGGCCATGTAGGTTTGGATTTTTTTTCTCCCTAAATAATAAAAACCATCATTTAAAAACTGCATTTTGTGTTTACTTGTGTTATATTTGACTAATGGTTACATGTGTTTGATGATCAGAAACATTTTGTGTGACAAACATGCAAAAGAATAAGAAATCAGGAAGGGGGCAAATAGTTTTTCACACCACTGTATTTTTGTAGGCCTCACCTGTGTTTGCTATTTTGGTGTCAGAATCACAACACGGCGAGGTTGAGAAAGAGCCTGCTGCTGTGTCATATCATACCTGGTGGCAGTAGAAGTCCGAAGCCCACTCACTCAACTCACTTGGTCGGAGGAAGTTCCCGTCAGATAAACTGTATAAGCTGGTGTTTCCCTCCCAAGTGCATGGCCTGCCTCTCGACACGGGCACATAAAACAAATCGGGCAGTGCCCAGAGTGATTTCTTGATGGTGACAAGTGTGTTACAGTAGTCCTAAGAGGTCAAATGGGAATGTACTACAAAAGTCCTCCCACATCTGAGCAGCAGGACCCCAGTTTGCAAAGCTGGAAACTTCATGTTGACTCACCACTTGTGCCACTCATCTAATTGGGCAGCAGACATGTGCAGCACTGGCCAGGTCGCCTGACCTCAGAGTTGCCAGATTGGGCATTTTCACGTACATCTGGACTATTTTTAAATCTGTTGTGCATAAAAAATTAGCTATGGTGTGATTCCTCATTATGGGTTCTTTTTCTTGAAATCGTGCGTGATTTTGTAAGACTGGAAATTAATATTATGTGAATTTCCACAGCCCTTCAACCTTCAAAAGCGGTTCTTTTTCTTTCCAACATAATGATAGTGAAATGTCACACAAACTCCCTCATTTAAAATGTAAAATGTGCCAATTTCACAGATAGTTAAAGTTTACGCAACCAAACACAGCCTTTGCTACTCAATTACCAACTGCAGTGGCAGTCGACCATTACAGTGGATTAAACCATCAGTCTAAAAACAAAGCACAAATCGGTGTCGAAAATTGGGATGTGCTGGCTGGATATGTGCAGCACACAATGCATTTTCACAGTAACTCCTCTACTGTCGGACCACATTTTGTAAACTGTAGGAAAAATGTCAACATAATTTAAAAAACAGAAAAAAAAACAATATTATACAAGGTACAGAAAGATCCTCCCAGTTTAAAACAACTGATCACTTCTGCTCTTTGAGACGATACAAAGGTTTACGCCTGTGGCATAACTGGTAAGTAATTCTTACTTATTTCACTGTTGCATTTATAATAAACCATTTTGTCTTTCTGGTTAAAATATTTTGGGCTTCAAGTTAATGACGAGTAAGGTTTTGTTTTGGGTCAGGTGAAAGATTGGACAGATGCTCAGTATAAATCTTCCAAGTTTAATCTGGCGATGCCTTTTCTTCTGGTCCTCTTTACTTTTATACATCAGAAATTTGACAAACGGGAGGAGACCATTCAGTCCATCAAGCCCCCTTGTTTAGCTAATAGCTAATCTGTCCCAATATCTCATACAGATTTTTCTTAAAGGTTTTCTGCTTCAACTCCGTGTCTCAGCAGTTTGTTCCAAAGTCCCACAACTCTTTGTGTAAAGAAGTGCTTCCTGGCTTGAAGTCTTGAATGCATTTCCTCTTAATTTCCACTGATGTTCTTGAGTATATGATTCACCCTTAAGCTGAAAGAATGTTGCTGAATCTGCTTTATCAGTGCCTTTGAGGATTTTAAATACCTGGATGAGTTCCCCACACACGCAGTCTCCTCTGCTCGAGAGTAAACAGGTTTAATTCTCTGAGTCTGTCACAGGAGGACATGTCCTTAATTAAGTCTTAGAATGCAGTTCGTTGCTCTCCTCTGCACAGCTTCAAGTGTTGCTATGTCTTCCTTGTACTGTGGTGACCAAAACGGCACACAATACCCCAGATGTGGTCTGACTAGTGCATTATACCCAGTACTTTGAGCAGAACATCCCTTAAATTCAAAAGTTTTTTATTTATAACTTATATATGTAGTTTGAGCATAACGTTCCTTGACTTAAAGCCAACAGTTGGTTATATATTAACATTTTATCCGCCCTTACCCCTTTGTGACTGTCCACAATGAAGTTTAGCATGTTTTTCTGTGAGAGATTCACTGTAGCAGGGTATCACTGCAGGATAACTTTGATCACACAAGGCTTTAAATAAAATTCCCAGGCTGCAATTCCCATGCAGCCACTCATCATCATCAGCAGACTTTAGTTGGTTTCCACCAGTTCTCTTTCCTCTCCACACAGCCATTAGCCCCTGCCAGTACAGTAGATACCCATAGATGCTGGATCACAAAGAATGGTGAAGGCATTCATGTCACCCACTAGATTTTCCAAACAAAGAGACAGCAGGTGCCTGCTGGTTTGGTTTCTAATCTTGAAGCAAATTTGATTTTTTGTGAATTTTCAAAGGGAGGATTGTCAGTGGTGTTTTTGGTTTGCTTTTGTGCAGTGAATATAATAAACTTAAACTGCCCAAAATTGGCATTCAGTTCATTTTTTTTTTCATTTTACCTGTAAATGCAGTAATTTTAAAACAATGTCCCACTCAGATATGAGCATTATAAAATGTTCATGTTTAACACTTAAAGTACAAGGCAACCTTTTAGGTTAAAAACACTGGCAAAATGTTAGACTTACTTTCTCCAGAAGGACTTGACGGGATTGGCTCAGCTTCTATTTTTTTCCTCGATTCTTTCTCTGTTTCTTCTTCTACGGTCTCGGATTTCACGTTGACAGGACGCTGCTGAAAAGAACGGTACCCGTCCTGCTGGGAGACTACTCCGGTCACTTCTGTATCTTTACAGACATACTCTGAATTGAGGTCCTCTTCCTTGATGTGGTCTTTAAGTTCACGTTTCTCTACGTCAGTACAGGCAGATGTCTGCTCCGAGTCTTCTGTTGTGCCCACTGACTCCCATTTGCAGTCCTCTGACTTAATTGACAAACTAGTCTGATTGCAGAGGCTGGCTTCCCATTCACAATCCTCTTCTTTAATGGTCATGTCTCTTTTCTCCATGGTGTATTTGTCAGGCTGGTGGATGTCCTCCAGCAAAAACACCTAAGAATCCCTGGGAATAGCAGCAGCACACATCTGTTTGGAAAGAACAGAATTTCAGGTTCTTGTTATTTATGTTAGGTAGAATGCCTAGAGGGGGCTGGGTGGTCTCATGGCCTAGGAACCCCTGCAGATTTTATTTTTTTCTCCAGCCGTCTGAAGTTTTTTTGTTTTTTCTGTCCTCCCTGGCCATCGGACTTACTTTTATTTTATGTTAATTAGTGTTCCCTAATTCTATTTTCTAATTCATTTTGTCTTTTTTCTCTTTCTTCATTATGTAAAGCACTTTGAGCTACATCATTTGTATAAGAATGTGCTATAGAAATAAATGTTGTTGTTGCTGTTGTTATAGCAACACATCAGTTGAGGATTAAGCCAAGTCAATTAGTTCAATCACAGCTACTACAACTTAACCTCCTCATGCTTCATATTAAATAGCCTAGAGTAAAACAGTAGGGAATGTCATGAAAATAAAGCAAGCAGACATGAAGGCATCTCCCATAATTCTGTGCTAGCAGTAGGTAACACCAGGCACAAAATGTAGTGTTTAAAGAGGAGTGTGTGGTAGAGTACATCAGCCTGACATACAAAGTAGGGTGGAGTGGTGCCTCTGATTCTTAGGATCTGTGCTGGTATCCGGAAGGTTTCACGTTCAAATCCCCGTTACTGCCTACTCTGCTGGACCCTTGAGCAAGACCCTTAACCTGCAATTGCTGCAGGGGTGCTGTACAATGGCTGACCCTGTGCTCTGACCTCAATGGGTATCTGACAACAAAAAAAAAAACTTCCTAATATAAATAATTGTATAAGGCGAAATAAATAACAAAAAGTCAGATCCAGTAGATGTGCTGGAAACATGCAGTAGTAATATTGCATGGCACAGATAACGTCATACCCCGCAGCAAAGAGGGGGCAAGTCACTGCTGTTTGGCAAAAGGCAGCATTGCCCCATCACTCTCGAACTAAAGGAGTTTTGGACACTTTCATGTACATACGGTGGTGCTAGAAAGTTTTTGAAATCTTTTAGGCTTTTTTTTTCAATTACTACATAAATATGACCTAAAACACAATCAGATTTTAATGCTAGTTTTAAAACTACATGGAGAGAATGCAATTGAACAAATGGCACAAAAGCGTTATACCTGCTCATTTCTTTATCGAGGAAGCTTATCCAATGGCACATGTGTGTGTGAACCTTTTTGGATTATAAGTTTATTTGAAGTCAGGAGTTTCAATCAAAAGCATATGTGAACACTAGAGTTCACTGTCGCTCCTCAAACCCAACAGACAGATACTGAGGACACAAGTTTAAAAGCGCGGAGAGCTGGTTTATTTTTCTCACGCCCTTTACAATGCCTTCTCTAGCACCACAGCCCCAAGCAAATACGCAATACAGCCCACAATTATTCTTTCTTTCTCTCTCTATTATTTTTTCTTTCTCCTCCACACCTCCCAGCACACTTCATTCACCTTCCACCCGATTCTGGCTGCCATCTGTGAGGTCAGTTCAGTCCTTTTATATTGGCCAACCTGCCAGCACTTCCGGGCTGGGCAAAAACCTTGTCTCTTGTATAGTCACAGCACCCCCTGGCGGCACCTAACAGGACTGAGATACAGAAGTCCAAATACCAGGATGCCCCGTAGGAATCTAGGGCACCGCTGTAAAGGAGGGGAGCTGCCACCTAGTGTCTTGGGGGAGGTAGTGCCCTAAAAAAACGGCCTTCCCCCAAGCGTCCTGGCTAGATTGAGCTGCCAGCCGTCTGTTACAGGTGATAATCAAGTGTGAGAGAAGCAGGCCGTGCCCTATTTAAAGAACATAAATCTGAGTCTTCTGTGTCAAAGCCTGATCTTCACCATCCACGTTTGTGGAAGTGTCTCCTGCCTTGGTCAGAAGAGATTTCTAAGGACCTCATAAAAATGTGTACAAAGCAATCAACACCATTATTACCCTCCATAGGAGTGGCTGAGCAAAACAAAGACCACTCCAAGAGCAAGGTGTGGAATATTCCAGATAACACCAGGGTCATGTGTACAGATCTTAAGGTCTGTCCTGCATCGCCTACTGTCATTGCTCAAGAGCCCACCATCAGGAAAACACCAAACTAGAATGGTGTGCATGGCAGGGCTCCAAGACGAAAGCCACTACTCTTAAAGGAAACCGATGCTGCCCGGCTAAAGTTTGCTAAATACCACATGGATAAGCCGGAAGAATGTTCTGTGGATGAATGACTTCAAAATAGAACTTTTTGACGAGAATCATTACATCAGGCAAAAAAGCAAACATTGCATTCCAGCATAAAAACCTCATCTCATCTGTTGATCATGATTAGGGCCTGTTTTGCTGCCCAGCTTGCCATTACTAATAGAACTATAAATTCTGAATTGTTCCAGCAAATTCTACAAGAAAATGTCAGCGTATCTGTTTGTGAACTAAAAGTGGGTCAAACAACGGGATGACGACCCTAAACATGCAAGTCAAAGAATGGTAAAAACAGAAGAACTCTCATGTTTTAGAATGGTTGGGTAAAAGTGCTCACCAGAAATGTTGTGGAAGGACCTGAAACAAGCCGTTCGTGCGAGGAAGCCCTTCAGTATCTTTGAGCTGATGCAATTCTGCAAAGAAAAATGGGCTAAAATCCCTTCAAGCCAAAGGACGGGGCGGATCGTCTGTTACCGGAAACATTTAGTTGAAGTTACTGCTGCACAAGTGGGCCACACCAGTTACCGAAAGCAAAGATTGACAAACTTTTTAACACAGAGACGGGTACCATTGGATCTGTACAAAATTCCCTGCTTCATGCTTAAGCTGGGCAAGACACGCCCAATAAGACTATTGCGCATGCTTGGCGTTTTGTTGCTGAATTGTAATGTGCTCACAGTCTCTGCCTCCTTGTTGCCGTTTTTTCAAGTTATTAAGTTGTTAAAGAGGAGGTTTCATTCTGTTAATGATGAGTCTAGACCTTGAAGTTTATTAAATGGTCGAGGTATTACCTAGCTCAGGGGTGGGCAATGTCGGTCCTGGAGGGTCGCACTGGCTGCAGGTTTTCATTCCAACCCAATTGCTTAATTAGAAACCAATCCTTGACAATCTCAGAACTTATTAAATGTTATGGCTTGTTAGTCTGCAATTTAATGTTCTTATATCGTTGATTTTATTTCCCTTTCTAAGGATATTATCCAAATGATTTGAAGCCTAAATCGGATAATTTTCAGTCTGTCACATTTTTCTTTTAAGTGTTTTATTAAATCAAACAGTGCATGATAAATCCACACACGTGTGACTGGAAACAACACAGACAGAGAGCTGCTGGCTGATTTGTCATTTACATCTTATTGCTAATAAGGAGCCATTAAAAACAGTGAATGCAGCATTTAAGACTGAAATAAGCAATTAAGGGTGGGGAACCTTAACAAGCGAGACCACTAAAACGAAGCCTCAAAATGTCACTTAAGCAATAAGCGCTTCACCAGCAATAACTGACTTCTCATTAAGAATCAAAAACCTGCAGCCACTGTGGCTCTCCAGGACAGACACTGCCCACCTCTGACCTAGTTCAAGCCTGGCCTAGGAAGGCAAAAAAGGCTCGACTAGGGTAACTAATATCTTTTCTGTCCTAATTATTTACTTTTTAGGCTTAACTGCCTGAAAAAAAAGGTTTGAGCCATTTGGTTAAGGATTGTGCTGCCGCCTTCTTGTATGAGTTGTGAAGCACATCCTTGCGTCAGTTATTTGATCCGAGTAAGACTGAGGGCAACTTTTTGATGTTAACCAAATACTCTGTGATGCGTTTATATCTTTGTCATTTAAAATAAGAAAAGAAATCTGAATAATAAAAAACAAGTAAAACCACAATAATAATAGTATAAACTCAATTATTTTTGTCTCTCAACTGAATTTTTTAGCTGAAATGTGATGAAATTGAAAACAAATTCAGCTATGACAAGTACTATTAAGGCAGATATTTTCTTTTTATTGACCTGTCTAGACTTAATGGACAAGTTGGACAGATATGTCAATCCAGGTATATTTATTTATTCATGTATGTTACTTGTAAAGTGATATTTGACACAAAAGGATAGATATATTTTCTTTTCACATTACAAAACAAGAATTACCGTACTGATCAGGCTTGAGATGCAGAGGGTCATTCGGCGGGGCAGCTACAGAGCACTGAACGTTCAGAAGGCGCAGTGCGTTATGCGAATTAAACATCTGAGCGAGAGGAGGAAGGAAATCCCGGGAAAAAGGGTGGAACGAGCGCGAGAGGCGGGTTTGAGTGCGGAAGGCGCTAGAAAGGAAGCGCTTTTGCTCGGCTTTAGTGGTGAACGGCGGGACTCACACAAGGCAGCTGCGGCAGAGGTGCGGATGGGAAGGAGCAGTGTGGTGTACGTGAACAGCACGGAGTGAACGAGTGAGCTGAGGGACGCGAGAGTGAAGCAGCAGACCGTATAGGAGGGTTAGACGAGTCTGAGTGCAATTAAAGTTAACGCGATCACAGAGCTACATTTATGTCGGCTTCTCCAGGTAGTCCCGTCCTCCTCAGACATGCAGGTCTCGACCATCAGAGAAGTGTATCTCTCTCAGATCAGGACCCAGGGATACTACTGTAATGTTAATTTCCACGGCGCAACATGTGTACTAGAGCACAATTATCAAGTCGTTGATGAGCAATTAAGGATAGTATTTGTGGACTTTTAACACAAGTTTTAATGTATGCCCATTTAAGAGATGCTTATTCTTTCAATTAAATCAGTCATCAGCAGTGCATTCAAAGTTAACAGCCGTTTCCGTTGTTTAAGTCTTATTTTGACACGTCTGTTTCTCTTATGCTGTGCCAATTTGAGAATTAGTACATTGGCCTCATTTTCTTTTTGCCTTCTTTTCAACTTGCCTTTTAGGAAGGCATTCAAATTCAGGTTATACTTGCTCAAGCAGTATTTTATTGAAAGTTTAGGTTTAAGGTCATTGTTTAAGTTTAAACTATGCCATTAATGTTTCCTAAATTCCTTTGTATTGATTTTACATTAAATTTGTGATTCACTATGTATTCATGATTTATGTATTGATTTTATAATTACATGTTTTAATGTTGCATGCGATTAATTAGTTATTTTTCAATCAATTCCCAGTCCTTATATACATATATAAAGACACACACACACTGCCCTCCATAATGTTTGGGACAAAGACACATTTTTCCTTGATTTTGTTCCACAGTTTAAATTTTCAAATCAAACAATTCAGACGTGATTAAAGGGCATGTCGCAAGGCTGGCATTGCTTTCACTCATGAGGATTTGCAAACACTTCGGTCTCATCATATAGAAATGACCATTCTTTTTATTCATGGTCGCTTCTTGTCATATATATACTGAATACATGTGGATAACATCTGTATGCAAATGATTATTTGGGATAGGCTTCAGCTTCCTTGCGACCCTGCATTTTTAGAAAATGGACGGATGTAACTTGTTAAATGATCTCTTTCAGTCACACTCAATTACAACGGCTAGTTAACACTGAGGCATTTCATTGTTTTGTCTTCATTTTTAAATTAATCTCGATTTTATAATAACCGCTCTGTAAAGTCCGTTTCCTCGCATCACTTAATCGATGGATGTACACCTAGTCTTAACTGTCAATTCGTCCCCGCACTAAAGAAAGGAAGAAACTAAGTAATCAGTGCACTGTCGACGTGAAAGATGGTTCAAGTCACGCAGCGACAGCTACCGGCCGACGGAATTCGCCCCTGGAATTCAGGAGTCGGAGTCAATGAGGCAATTTTAGGACGTGGACACTAAAAAAAGGAGACAGACTGTAAGATCTAGCAAGTAACTCCGACTGGAGACTGCAGTAAGTATAAAAAGCACAAAGAGAAGAGCCACAATTCCAGTTACTTACCCTCGTATCTTTAGGGTGCTCTCCACGCTCGATCATTGCACGCAGACTACGTCAGCCGGACACAAGAGGACAAATAAGAACCAATCTAACACTTCATATCTACCGTTTGCTATTGCTCTTTCTTCTTCATCTTCTTCTACTGTTTCTAGTTAAACGTTCCTCGCAACTCAGAAACAATAAGGCACCTCGACTTGTGCTTCCGGCGCTCTTAATGACGTCATCCCCTGAATAAACTGCGATTTCGTCAGGCTCGCTCTGTTGTGTTGACGACTTTAGATTTAACACGTGCTCTTTGTCACTTGTTACTGAATCTGGAAACCCCTCTAGTAGGAAATGATGTGCGATGTACAGTATGTAAAATTTATATTAACCTGTTCAAATTGTTTTGCTGCGTGTTCTTCAGTATCTGTAACGCTCATACTAAAGTGTGTATTGAACGATAAAGCCAGTTTCTTCCATCCGTAATTCTTTAGAGGTTCTATGGTAGCATCCCACTAATACAATTTCCACATTCTGTTACAGCCGGTAATGCGTGCAGCCTAGCAGTACGTGGGTGGAGTACGGGATATCAAATGCGATTTTAATAACATCCTCGTTGAGGACAGACACTTGTAGATTCAGCGACTGGAAAAGCACACATCAGACACGCTGAAGACACGTGTCACATAAAACTCTTTTTAAATACACAGAATATACGTAATGCCAAAAACAGTGATCTCAAAACATATTGCACAATCCTAATTAATTCAATTCAAGAAGGACCATTCCACTGAGACGGCTCAGCTTAGTATTGTCAACATATTACTGTAGACCAGAGCTACCAACACGTCGTCTGTCCTCATCCTGGTAGATCACTCCTCTGCTTTTGATATAATCAACCACCAGATTCTCCTTGCCACCCTGTCTGACCTTGGCATCACTAGGATTGCCCTCAGGTGGTTTAAGTCCTACCTATTGGGGGGTTACTACTGTGGCAAGTACTGCTGATCCCTCTCCTCTACTCTCTATACACCACCACACTGGGCCCAATCATCCAGTTCCATTATATTTCTTATCAGTGCTACGTAAACAGATGATACACAGCTGTACCTCTTGATCTCTACAGTGGTTCACATGGTATCAGACAGAATATCTACATGTCTCACTGATGTTACAATGTGTTTGAAGGAACTGCATCTCCAGCTCACCTTGGCAAAGTGAGGCCTCTTTTCATCCTAGCTCATCCATCTGTTCAGCAACCCCTTTTTGTTTAACTTGGTTCATTATCGCTAACACCTGCCAAGTCTGTATGCAACCTTGAGGTGGTGATAGATGACCTGCTGTCCTTTAAGAGACCATGTTGGTCTTGCAGCTTCACTCTATACAACATCCATAAGATCAGACCATGTCTAACAGGATATGCAGCGCAACTTCTGGTCCAGGTTTTGGCCTTGTCACATTTGGACAACTCCAACTCTCTACTGGTAGGAATACTGGCATGTGCCACCAAGCCACTGCAGATGGTTCAAAATGCAGTGGCATATCTGGTGTTCAATTAGCTGAGGTGGGCACATGTTACTTCTCTCTTCAGACCAATACATTGCCTATACCTATTGCGGCAGGTATTAAGTTAAAATCTTTGATGCTTGGCCAAACAGTAGTCAAAGAATCAGCACATTTTATATATATATATATATATATATATGGAGACACTTGTGAGGTCCTATGCTCATCCTCAACCACTCAGATCTGCTGATGAGTGGCATCTAGTGATGTCAACTCTGTCTGTTCCCAAATCTCAATCCAGATGTGAAGCTCCTAGCTGGTGGAATGAGCTGCCCACCTACATTTGAAATTCTGGCTCCCTCAATATGTTTCAGATGCTCCAGCAGATGCTCTTGTTTGCTGAATTACTGCCTAACAGATATTAGCTGTAAGGTTTTATAGTCTAGGAGTTGTAACAAGCTTGTATATTTTGTTCTGAGCTCTTCACTTGTGGTGGTCAAATTTGTGCCTTTGGCCTTTAACACTTGATCCCAAACAGTCCCCCAAGACTGATGTTTCTCGATCATGTTGACCCTTTTTTTGTAAGTCACTTTGGATAAAAGCATCTGCTGAGCAAATAAATGTAAATGTAGATCCTGGTATCAGCTTTGATGTATCCAATGACATCTGAAAACTTTTAAAAGCATTGAAGACTTTGTGATTCAGTTTGTGCTTCATTTCTGTATTTTCACTTTTCATATACTTCTGTGTTGTTCAATCCCTTGTATGTAGTTTGAACAAATGCCACTTGTGAGGGCACTAGCTGTATCTTGACAATATTTCAAACATAAAAGCTACACTCCCTGTGTAATTATAATTGGATCAATGTAATATCGATATCAAAAGTCTACATATACCTTCAATTACATTTCAGCTGCTATTGAAGGATGGCGGAAACAAGAAAAAAATCACGTTTGACTTTTTTGCTTTGCGCCCTCCCCCATCATAACCTATCATCTATAGGGGAGGAGCAAAAGCTTTAGATTTGTCAAATATTCCGATCTCCAGTTTTTGACAGATCTCAACATTTTAGGGTCCCCTGATATCAAAAATATTATAATGTCAATGATGGGTGTGGGTCTGCCTGTGTGTGTCACAGTTTCTTGAGGATGATCTGGAGCTAAAATGGCTGGAGAGAAAAATACCAAACTCGAAACTTAAGCCTGTTATGAGATGACGATGTGCTGATTAGTTTTTGAGCCAAATCATGAAAGAGAAAGAGTCACTCAAGAGGAACCCTCAAATAACATAATCCTGCAATTAATTATGAATTCTTCTTATCAATTGTTATCATAATGACCTACTTTTATGTTCAGAAAGATCAGCATCAGAGTGGTAAATAATTACTGAAATGTTAGAGAGTACTTCGGGTAACTTGGTTCTGAGGGTGCATAGTCTACTGACGCTCATGTCCAAATTTTTTCAAATTAATTAGATCTTACCACCAACAGTATTTGAAAGAAATGTACATGGATTACAAACCCAACTCATAAAAATTGGGAGAGTATGGAAAATCCAAGGGCAGCACGGTGGCGCAGTGGTAGCGTTGCTGCCTCGCAGTAAGGAGACCTGGGTTCAGTTCTCGGGTCCTCCCTGCGTGGAGTTTGCATGTTCTCCCCGTGTCTCCCCCCATGACCCTCTAGTTAGGATGTAGCAGGTTGGATAATGACTGACTGACTGAGTTTGACTTGTAATCAATCCCAAACAGTATAAAGACATGATATTACATGTTCAGTCTGGTCAGCTTCATTTTTTTCAAAATATGCATCCATTCTTACCATTGAGGGCCTGCAACACATTCCAAAGAAAGGTGTTGGTTTGTCTTGTTAGAGCAATATTTTACTCCACTTCCCCCTTGTGTATTATTCATGTGTAGCCTTTGTCAGAATGCCTCAAATCTCACAGAATTGCCACTGTTTCTAAGGTATTGTACCATATAATTTCTCCCCACCTTCCCTTCTACATTTATAACCTCAGGCAATTAGGTGTAGTAAAAGACAAGCAGGAGTTAAGTTACACTTTAAATCATGTATTATTGATAATATTCATAAATAATAACAATAAGCAAAGTACATTTGAATTTTGGCCACCATACAAGCTGATAAATGTTGATGTGTAGTTTCAGGCGGCACACAGACTTGTTAGTTACTTAAAATGTCTCTAGTTAAGGCATCATCTATGGTCAGCTTTCTTCAGAACAGGCCGCATTGCTTTGTCTATGTTACAAATAAAGACATACAAAATATTTATCAACTTGTTTGCAAAATTTAACATCACAACAGGTGTGATGGGGAAATTTTGGGCCAATAATGAGTTTAAAAAGAAAAGAATGAAAGAGAAGAGAAGAGATGGTATTCAACAGGTGATTGTAATCATGCTTGGTTCAAAAGTTGCATCCAAGAAAGGCCTAGACCTTTTTTTTTTACTTTTATTGAATTTAATAAAAACATTCCATACAATCAATTCAAAACTCAACAGAACTAAATTCAGTTCAAACCCCACCCATGAGAAAGAGAGGAAGGCCAACAGCCGGAGTAAAACAATTGAGAGTAGCAAAGAGAGAAAGGAGTCTTTTCCCCAATTTAAATACTTAATCTAAAATGTTCTTGATTAGGTACTGCTAGGTTTTAATAATGTTTTGAACAGATCCAATAAGTGAGAATTAGATTTTTTCCAATTTCAAATAGTATATAATGTCAGTTGCCCACTGACTTAGAATAGAAGAGTTCGGATTCTTCCATTTAAGCAAGATAAGTCTACGTGCCAGTAGTGTAGTAAAAGCAATTACAATTAACTTTAAGCCCATCTGGAAGTCCACCAAACACAGCTGTTAGTGGATTAGGGGGGATTGTGACCCCAAGGCTGTCTGATAGGCATTTAAAGATTTTGGTCCAAAATGTTAATTTGGTGCACACCCAATACATGTGGCCCAGTGAAGCTGGAGCTCAATGGCAACATTCGCAGGTTAGATCTTGCCCTGGAAACATTTTGGACAATTTTAAGAGACAGATGTGCCTGATAAAAGATTTTGCGTAGAATAATTGAATGTTTTGCGCATATGGAGCTCGAGTGAATTCTCTGCATGGCTGCCTTCCACTCCATTTCTCTGATGTTGAGTAAGAGATCCTTTTCGGAAAAGCCTAGTCCTTTAGCAGCAAAGAGGAAATGTGTGAGAAAATCATTCAAAAGTTTAAAAACAATATTTCTCAAAGACAGATTGGAAAGGATTTAGGTACAGTGCATCCGGAAAGTATTCACAGCGCATCACTTTTTCCACATTTTGTTATGTTACAGCCTTATTCCAAAATGGATTAAATTCATTTTTTTTCCTCAGAATTCTACACACAACACCCCATAATCCATCCATCCATTTTACAACCCGCTGAATCCAAACACAGGGTCATAGGGGTCTGCTGGAGCCAATCCCAGCCAACACAGGGCACAGGGCAGGAACCAGTCCTGGGCAGGGTGCCAACCCACTGCAGACACCCCATAATGACAATGTGAAATAAGTTTACTTGAGGTTTTTGCAAATTTATTAAAAATAAAAAAAGAAACTGAGAAATCACATGTACATAAGTATTCACAGCCTTTGCTCAATACTTTGTCGATGCACCTTTTGCAGCAATTACAGCCTCAAGTCTTGTTGAATATGATGCCACAAGCTTGGCACACCTATCCTTGGCCAGTTTCGCCCATTCCTCTTTGCAGCACCTCTCAAGCTCCATCAGGTTGGATGGGAAGCGTCGGTGCACAGCCATTTTAAGATCTCTCCAGAGATGTTCAATCGGATTCAAGTCTGGGCTCTGGCTGGGCCACTCAAGGACATTCACAGAGTTGTCCTGAAGCCACTCCTTTGATATCTTGGCTGTGTGCTTAGGGTCGTTGTCCTGCTGAAAGATGAACCGTCGCCCCAGTCTGAGGTCAAGAGTGCTCTGGAGCAGGTTTTCATCCAGGATGTCTCTGTACATTGCTGCAGTCATCTTTCCCTTTATCCTGACTAGTCTCCCAGTTCCTGCCACTGAAAAACATCCCCACAGCATGATGCTGCCACCACCATGCTTCACTGTAGGGATGGTATTGGCCTGGTGATGAGCGGTGCCTGGTTTCCTCTAAACGTGACACCTGGCATTCACACCAAAGAGTTCAATCTTTGTCTCATCAGACCAGAGAATTTTGTTTCTCATGGTCTGAGAGTCCTTCAGGTGCCTTTTGGCAAACTCCAGATGGGCTGCCATGTGCCTTTTACTAAGGAGTGGCTTCCGTCTGGCCACTCTACCATACACGCCTGATTGGTGGATTGCTGAAGAGATGGTTGTCCTTCTGGAAGGTTCTCCTCTCTCCACAGAGGACCTCTGGAGCTCTGACAGAGTGACCATCAGGTTCTTGGTCACCTCCCTGACTAAGGCCCTTCTCCCCCGATCGCTCAGTTTAGATAGTCGGCCAGCTCTAGGAAGAGTCCTGGTGGTTTTGAACTTCTTCCACTTACAGATGATGGAGGCCACTGTGCTCATTGGGACCTTCAAAGCAGCAGAAATTTTTCTGTAACCTTCCCCAGATTTGTGCCTCGAGACAATCCTGTCTCGGAGGTCTACAGACAATTCCTTTGACTTCATGCTTGGTTTGTGCTCTGACATGAACTGTCAACTGTGGGACCTTATATAGACAGGTGTGTGCCTTTCCAAATCATGTCCAATCAACTGAATTTACAGCAGGTGGACTCCAATTAAGTTGTAGAAACATCTCAAGGATGATCAGGGGAAACAGGATGCACCTGAGCTCAATTTTGAGCTTCATGGCAAAGGCTGTGAATACTTATGTACATGTGCTTTCTCATTTTTTTTATTTTTACTAAATTTGCAAAAATCTCAAGTAAACTTTTTTCACGTTGTCATTATGGGGTGTTGTGGGTAGAATTCTGAGGAAAAAATGAATTTAATCCATTTTGGAATAAGGCTGTAACATAACAAAATGTGGAAAAAGTGATGCACTGTGAATACTTTCCGGATGCACTGTAAGTAAGCCTGTCTGACACCTATACATCAAACTTAAATGTTGTCTATGATGCAAAAATAAGTTAAAAAAATATTTTCCTGTACCCAAAAGTTTTTCTGAGTTGGTAAGCAAATATGTCCAGTTCCTACATATCAATCAGATACTACATATGTTCTGTGTGTTAGCTTATTATGCTTGCATAGCATCATTTACATTGCTTTTTGCATCATGCCTGAAAATTGCTTCAGGGGTGCCATACAGTTTCTGAGCCTGTAGGAATAATACAGTGTAACAAATACCAAAAAAAAAAAAGAAAAAAATGGCTCACTGTATGTATTCAGGTAAAGTATACGCTATAAGAGCAGCTGTATTATACATTATAAGTGCAACACAGGATGGACAGGCGTATCAACCAGGAGAGGGGATGGTTACTTACCGGGATGGGAGGCTCCTAAAGGACAGACAAGCTTCTCAAAAGGGACTTCTCGGGTGCATGGAAAAACAACCCAAGCAGGATAGAAGATTCCTTAACGCGGTGGGAAACCCCAGGCAAATGCACAGGTGTCCCAACCAGAAATATTTATAGTGCCTTCCTTGGCCAGGATGAAAGGGAAGGACGGAGAAGAGCTGGCTTTATGGGATGTTTGTTCCCCCAGCACTCTAGATGGCAGCAACTCTGGATATCTGCACCCATTCAGGAATCAACAGAGAATGTCAGTAATTGTAGTTCAGCAGCGCAGTGCTGCTGTGGTCAGTGGGTGCAGCAAGAGGGCACTGCAGGGAGATGGACTCCCTGCCTGATGGGATGTCTGTGTTACCCGGAAGTGCTTGCAGTGGGCAACAACCCTGGCACAGAAGGTACTCCTGATCCCAGTGGCGTAGCGTAGTGGGGGCGGCAGGGGCGACCCGCCCCGGGTGGCACTTTTAGGGGGCGGCAAAGAATTACTGTATATTTTAGTCTTTTAAATTGAAATACCTAAATAAGGGGGCGGTGAAATTTTCCTCCGCCACGGGTGGCTGACACCCACGCTACGCCACTGCCTGATCCTTAATAAAATAGTTGATGCCATTGCAATATTTGGCTCTAGAATTAGTTGCTTGGGTCTTGACTATCCAACCTGCTCTAACAGGGTCATGGGGGTCTGCTGCCAATCCCAGCCAACACAGGACGCAAGACAGGAAACAAACCCTGGGCAGAGCGCCACCGCAGGGCACGCACACACACACCCACAAACCAAGCACACACTAGGGACAATTTAGAATCGCCAATGCACCTAACCTGCATGTCTTTGGACTGTGGGAGGAAACCCACGCAGACACGGGGAAACATGCAAACTCCATGCAGGGAGGTCTCCTAACTGCGAGGCAGCAGTGCTACCCACCGTGCCACCGTGTCGTG
Source organism: Polypterus bichir lapradei (assembly GCA_026402145.1). NCBI lineage: Eukaryota > Metazoa > Chordata > Cladistia > Polypteriformes > Polypteridae > Polypterus > Polypterus bichir. The sequence continues at coordinate 231,241,584 of JANRMT010062791.1, read as the reverse complement.
GGTCTTGACTAGTATATGATAATCAAATGCACAGTCTGTAAGAGGTGTAAATCTGGAATATGTTCAATGTGAAAACTAGGGTGACAAGCCCATATGACTGTTACTAAAATGAATTAACTGGCAGCTTAGAAATATTTGAAACTAGCCAGGCCCCGCGGCTCCGTCTGCCTATTAGTGAAACAGGACAGTAAGGAGGGCCCTGCCTGGCTCCCCACTCCTGACGTCACGCTCCCCCCTTCCCCTTAGCCTGCAGCCTCTGTCTCGGATTAGCTCGAATATATTGTTCCTGCATGCGAACTATGATTCTTAGCGCGATGAGAGAAGTCGCAAAATAAACCGGAATGTTCAAGCAAATTAGAGAAAAAAAACCCCGCTCTAAATCCGTTAAGCGGTTCTCTTGATCGCTAGCTAACCGAATGGAAGATACACTCCGAGGCAGGCTCTTGAGTGAGGAGGCCCTGCCCCTTCTCTTAGGCCCACTACGTGTCTCGGATTCGTGCAATAAATCGGTACCGCAAGCGAACTATGATACATAGCGCAATGTGAGAAGTCGTAAAATCAACCGGAATTTTCAAGCAAATTATAGAAAAAAAAAAGATATAAATCTGTTAAGTAATTCTCTTGTGAAAAGCGGACAGACAGATGTTGGATTATATATATAGAGAGAGACAATTAAGTATAATTAAGTGAACCAGCTGATTAACTCTTTCAGTAAGACATTTTAATTACATGAGATTTCATTAACAAGGGCGGAGTGGTGTCTCTGAGGCTAAGGACCTGCACTGGTAATCGAAAGATTGCCAGTTCGAATCCCGTAAATGCCTAAAGTGACTCAACGGCCCCTTGAGCAAGGCGTTAATCTGCATCTAGCCCTGCATGTAGGCCCTCCAGGGAAAACCATGGGGGTTGGCTGGGGAATTGGCACTCCAGCCGCCATAAAGAAACCTCCCACTGTTCCATTCCATATGAACTAGTGTGGTACTGAGGTGTACCCGTTGCATGGGATCTCTGGGATCCTGAGTTGGTTTGTCATGTGGTGGGTGCAGCCAAGGTACCAAGGATACTGGGGTGTTGATATGATGGTGGACTACTGCTGCAGATTTAGGAGCGTACCAGGAAAAGTAGACAAACGATGGGCCACTAAATGAAAGAAATAAATCTAGGAAAAACTAGATAAGTTATATGGAAATCAATGCATATGTTTAAAAATATTTGATTGGTTACATTATTGTGTACATAATAATCTGTGTAATTTGTTAAGTTTTAGTCAAATTCCTTTCAATTTTGTACTTCAATGTGATGTCATGGAAACATTCTAATTATTTTTTATTGTGTTAATGAATGCAAATAAAAATAACTTCACAATTAGTACAATCTTTATTTGTTTAATTTTGCAGTGCTGTGATTTACTTACCTCAGTACAGATCACCGTCAATTGAAGTTGCCTTCCCTAAGTATTAGAAGCAGCTATGGCGAAGAGGGCCGAGGCTGGCTAGCGTGTTGTGGTTAACACTCCTGTTGTTATCAGAGCTTATCGGAGTTCTGTGTTACAAAGTTAGCCCAAAAGTAACTATTTCATTTTGAATGCATGCTCAAAGATTAGGTGGGTTAGTGACTCTGAATTGAAACCTTCTGTATTATCTTCCAGGATCGTGAATAAAGATGGAACACCAGCGACCTTTAAGCCAAACAGCTTTTATTGTTTTACATGTTCCACCAACAAAACCACCTTCCAAAAACTGCAACTCTGGGCGTCAACCAGCAATATAATAAATAATGTACAGCGAGGGGGGCGGCTAGCACTCTCGCACTTGATTGCCCTTTAGTGATTGTAAAAAAGGCTCCTGTGCCTTTAAGGCGCTGAAGCATGATCACGTGAAAACCGTGGAGTGTGCAGTGAGCATGTGCGTTTGTGAGATGTACCTCGTGAAAGCCGAAACTACTGGAGCCACTAGAGAAAGTTTAAGTTTGTGCGTTGTTGACCAAATGTAAGTTCTTATGTACATATTTATAAGTTAAGTGTTAAAAGTTAGAGAGAAAACTGTTCTGAATTAGTAGTTAGGTTAATATTTTACGTTACCACATTGAAATTGTAATTGCAAACACCTTACGTTGAAAGTGGGAAGCTATAGTGCCACCTATTGGACATTTGTGTATAGCATAGTGAGATAACATGTATATATGTACTAAATGTCTTATGTTGTTGTTTGCCTGTTAGAACCACACATACACCTACTCACCTGCCTGTACAGTTGTTCTACTTCATGTGAAATTTTGGCATCTCAACATTTAAGCGATGTTCCTGAAATGGTTGGATTAGTTCCTGTGTTCTAACCGACACACCACAGAGACTACAGCGTATTGCAAGTCTGCCTTCTCAAAATTTCTTCACAGCAGTGATAATCCATTTACAGTTCTCTTTAATAATACAACACCTTCTTAATAAGATTAATTTACTGCCTTGAGCCAAATACTTTGTTAAAGTAGAAAATTTCCGAGTCACGGCTTTTAATGATTACGCGAATATACGGTTTATCAATATCCCTATTAAATCCTGTAACACCTGACCTCCAAACAGCTGCTGAGGAAAAGGGCGGAGCTGTGACCGATGAGTGGCATAAGAAGGGACCAGGACAACTACCTGGGGTCGACCCCTGAAGACCGTTTGCGAAAGTGAGGCTACGCGATTGATACTGCACTGCCGGATAGCGACTAATATTTGAAGCCCGTTTGATCACCGGCACCGGCAGCGACGTTGTCGTCGTCTTCAGTAGCCATACAACGGGAGTTCGAGACGGCGATTTAGCTTCAAGGCATACAATAAAGAAAGCTTTTAATCATTACTGTTGTCTCTTCAGCAGTCTTCCTTGCTTTGTGCAGTAAAGGGAATTCGTGAACAGAATTAAAACGATCGATGTGAAGGTACAAGAAAGCGCATCCAAGTACTCTACTCGAAGTCTTGCAAGGAGCAGATGCTAAATCCAAAGGCGACAGCTTACGAGCCAGACAGGAGCCGGTGTCACCGGTTATATGTCGTCATCAAGAGCGACGGAAGCACAATTCAAAGTGCGTTTGTATTTTTGAGCTGCGTGTCACTACCTGCACTGACAGTAAGGAAGAAAAAAAAAAAAAACATTTAACGAAGAGCGATACCAGGCAGCAAGCTGTGAAGTTCAAGTGCTGGATTGTTCACTAGTGGTCAGCTTGTGTCAGGCTGACAAAGGCTGCGAGCAGTGATCGAGCGTGGGGAGAATCCTGAAGATACTGGGGTACGTTATTGGAGTTCCGGGTTTTCATTTAATAAAACACAATGTGTATACCACTGCCAATAGTCTTCCGTCAGTTTTACTTCAACGATCTTCTGATACTTGAGTGGAAGAGTGATACGTGTCGAATAGTTGTTCTTTATCTTTGCTTTAGTGCCCACGTCCCACCATGCCTCTTTGACTCTGCTCCATTCACTGAACACATTTGAATGTTCAACCCAGGGCCGGATTTAGACTTGATAAGGCCCTAAGCTATTTGAGACATGGGGCCCTTTATAAGTCCAGATATGCTGTAGTATATTTAAGTATATATGACAATTGCTCACTCGGACAATTTGTTTTGGGAGCCCCCAAGAAGGCGGGGGCCCTAAGCTATAGCTTGTGTAGCTTATACGTAAATCCTGCACTGGTTCAACCGCTACCTTAACGCACCCCGACACGCACACAATACATCGACAGTACAGGTTTTCTCCTTTTCAAAGTTCGAAGATGGGCTTGGTGCACAGTGATAGGGAAGCGAGGGAACGCAAAATTACCAGTGGAAGATAGAAAAAGAATCGTGTCACTATAGGCGAGAGCGAAAGGCACATTGAATGTTTTCACACATTTTGAGATCCGCCTTCAGACTTTGGGAACATCAGCGATAAACTCGAGACAAACTGAGAAAATGACGAAAACCACGGAAATATTTCGGTTCGAACTGGTTAAATTATTTGCAAGAATATCTTAATCTATTTTTTTTGCCCTTTAACTTGCATAACGACCTCAAAAATGACAGTTGAAAAGTACTTTAGTGTCATATGTTATATTATTCCATTTCTTGTTTGCTACTAATAGTGCATGTATTATCCTTTTAATTGTAAAATTGTTTGTTAGACCGGCATGATGGGGGTGTGTGATTCCTATTCAAATGGCTCACTCATTCCTAGCCAGTTAGATCTCAATGTAAATAACCAATTCAGAAAAGACATTAGCTGCCCTAATCCAGCCTGCTTCGTCTTCTCAGGCCATTCATTGATTAGATAACCTCTCAATCCACTAATAAACCTCAAGCTCGCACTCATTATGAAGTCAATGAAACTTCCTCTCCAGCAACCATTGATGTTACACAAAATGCAGATAGTGCATGCAGCATTATTTGTGATTCCACCCATTTTAACTTTCCAATCCCATTTCCAGTGTGTTGCATACTCCAAGAAATAAATACAATTGAACTTGCGTAGCATGGGGACACAGGGGTAAGTGCTATTACTGCTTCTTTATGCATCCAGTCTACAGTGTTCAAATCCAGCATCTGGTAATTGACAATGTATATTTTGTTCCAGGTGTAACTCCATGGCTTCACCGGGACGCTAATACAGTATAGTACAGACAGATACTGGGGTAAGATTCGCAATAAGCTTTAGGTATGAACTGCAATGAGCAATATGCCAGCGAGGTGTTTTTTTTGTTTCGGGTGCGAACTTTTCGCGTAACTTTCCATATTTACCGACCGGTGTTTTAAAGGTGGCGTCGAAGCTAAACGCAATCACGGGTGCCTGGGAAGGTCAAAAGACAGCTATAAGTGGAGGCCGTGTTGGATTAGTAGTGTAGGTGTACCATAATGTTTTCGTTTCTATCTTTGTAACCTCAAGGTTATGTATAAATGGTTTTGTTGTTTTCTTATTTAGTGTTCTATTATGTGTATTTTGTTGTCGGATATTTAGATTTTTACTTGAAGTGTATGACTTCCCCGGCAGGCCTGAAATGGTATCTCCCTATGTTTAGGCAAGCCGACCCTGGGAATTGAGAAGCTTTTATAAGTACAGTTGTGGCCGCTAAAGGGGGGCGATCTGAGAAGAAGGGTTCGGTAGTGTGAGGTACGTCATGCTCAGCGGTGCCTGGTGGCTGAGCTGCTGGTTGATATGAAGGAGTGGGTTAGGCTCCTGAGATTTATTTTTTTTTTGAGGAGTTGTATTTATGACCTCGGCTGAAACAGAGTCCAGTTTTGTTTTATTTTAAGGCTGCTGATGCCCTTACATGGACTAAAAATGACTGTGTATATATACAGTGCCCTCCACAATTATTGGCACCCCTGGTTAAGATGTGTTCTTAAGCTTCTAATACATTTTTTTTTTCCAAAAAATATAGGCTCATAACACAAAAAAGAAAACAATCCAACCTTTAATTGAAGTACTTTATTCATTGGGGAAAAAAAATCCCACATTAAGAAATACATTTTTTACATGAAATCATGTGTGCCACAATTATTGGCACCCCTAACAATTCCTATAAAATAAATGTCATTGAAGCATTTTTGTAATTTCTCCTTTATTTTTTAAAGTTGATCAGAGTAAATTGGAACTTTTAAATAGTAATTAATGACTTCCTTTGTCCCTGGGGTATAAATATGATGTGACAGAGTCCTATTGCTCTTAGCCACTCTTCAATATGGGAAAGACAAGAGAACATGCCATTCAAGTAAGGCAGATGTGTGGTGACCTTCAAAAGTCAGGTAATGGCTACAAGAAAATAGCTACTCGCCTAAACCCACCTGTATCTACAGTCAGAGGAATAATAAAGAAGTGTAAAACTACAGAGACAGTGACAAACAAGGCTGAACGAGGACCCAAGTTTATCTTGCCACCATGCACAGTGAAGAGGATGGTAAGAGAAGTAAAAAATTCTCCAAAGCTCACTGTTCGAGAACTGCACCAAAGAATGGCATCTTGGGGGTCACAAAGTCTCCATGACAACCATAAGACGCTATCTCCATGCCAACAAGCTATTTAGGAGACATGCAAGGAAAAAGCCTTTTCTCACCTACAATCACAAACTTACACATCTGGAGTTTGTTAAGCAGTGCTGGGTTTGAACTGGGTCTGTGTGCTTTGGTCAGATGAGACTAAAATTGAGCTTTTTGGCAACAAACATTCTAAGTGGGTCTGGTGTGAATCCAAGAATGAGTATGTGGAAAAGCACCTCATGCCCATTGTAAAGTATGGTGGAGGATCTGTGATTTTGTGGGGCTGTTTCTCTTCCAAAGGACCTGGGAACCTTGTTAGGGTGCATGGCATCATGATCTCCTTGAAATGCCAGGATATTTTAAATCATAATCTGGAGGCCTCTGTCAGAAAGCTGAAGATGGGTCATCATTGGGTCCCCCAGCACGATAATGACCCTAAACACATGGCAAAATCTACACAAAAATGGCTCAGCAGAAACAAAATCAAGCTCCTTCCATGGCCATCTCAGTCCCCAGACCTCAACCCCATTGAAAACCTGTGGGGTGAGCTGAAGAGGAGAGGGCCCAGGACTCTGGACAATCTAGAAAAATTGTGCAAAGAGTAATGGTCAAAAATCCATGTCTCTGTTTTCTCCAACCTTGTGAAATGTTAAATGAGAAGATTAAGTCCTGTCTTGTTGGCAAAAGGGGGTTGTACGAAATATTAACAACAGGGGTGCCAATAATTGTGGCACACATGATTTCATGTAAAAAACGTATTTCTTAATGTGGGATTTATTTCCCAATGAATAAATGTACTTCAATTAAAGGTTAGATTTTTCTCTTTTTTGTGCTGTGAGCCTATATTTTTTGGGGAAAAAAAAAAGAATTTATTAGAATCCTAAGAACATATCTTAACCAGGGGTGCCAATAATTGTGGAGGGTGATATATATATATATATATATATATATATATATATATATGAATGCACGCTTAGGAGAAGCAGTCGGATCATCTGCTGGCTTTCTGCTGCTGGCAAACTGCATGTTTTGCTTGTCGTTGTTTTAAGAGCTGGGAGCGCATGAAGCATGTCTGCCAAAAGCAATCCAACACCTGCTAGGTTAGATGTCCGCGACTTGTTTTAAATGATGTCTTGGTGCCTTGTCTCGCGTGACGTTGTAAAAACAATACTTGTCCTTTATTTCCAGCCCCAGGCTTGGTTAAATCTTTCTCGCAGGACGTATAATGCTGCTCGTGTTGTGAAGCTAAGGAGATGCCATCGGATCATCTGCTGTCTTCCAGCTGCTGCTGTTGTGCTGCCCGTCGATCATTTTAAAGCAGTGTTTCCCAAACTCGGTCCTGGGGACCCCTTGTGGCTGCAGGTTTTTGTTTCAACCAGCTTCTGTTTTTAATTGAACTCCTGGGCTAATTAAGTGAACTGATATTTCCCAAGTTCAGTGTTTACGGAACAATATAGAAATTAGAAAACTAAGTTTGCTTAAAAAAATATAT
>JANRMT010062791.1:231209990-231229101 GCA_026402145.1 Polypterus bichir lapradei | reverse complement strand
CATATCTATCTCATATATATCACACATATATATATATGTATATATATATATATATATCACACATATATATATATATATCACATATATATATATATAGAGAGAGAGAGAGATATATCTCATCCAACGTCTCTCTCTCTCTCTCTGTCCGCTTTTCATGAGAGAACTACTGAACAGATTTAGATGAGGTTTTTTTTTTTTTTTTTTCTTTTTCTATAATTTGCTTGAACATTCTGGTTGATTTTGCAACTTCTCTCATTGCGTTAAGAATCATAGTTCACTTGCAGTTGCTTGTGCAGTCCTATTTCACTGCCATGACCCACAAATTAAAAGATACACTGTCTCCAACACGAGATGCAAAACTATTAGCATAGAAGAACTGCCATTCTCGAGAAGAAGTGCAGTTCACTGCTATGAGTGCACAAGCCAGAGAAGCTCCTGTATATTCAAAGGCTGTGGTTAATACCAAAACAAGAATTGGTAGAAGTCAACACCCAGAAGACATACTGCCATCAAAACTCCAAACTTGAAACTGTACAAGAATCAGATGGCGTGAAGACACCAAAATCTAGATGGAAAACTGTGAAAGGATGACTGTAATAACATTGTATTAAATTGTAGTTAAATTAGTAATATTTAATCCCTATGTTTTGGTATTCCCTGACACAAGAAGCCCCCCAAAAACACACAACAATTTAGCAGTAAAAAATTATAAGAAGCATAAAAAAAAACAATAAAACCCCAGAAATTAACTGGCCTAAATCATAACACCATTACAGGAAACGGCAACATTTGAGAGGTGAGGGTGAAAAACTATAGTAGGAATAGATAACTAAATAGTATAATATCATGTAAATTATGTACATTTATGTCTCAATGTTTTTTATGATTCCTGATTTTACCAATTTTTTACTAAGACTTACACATTTTTTGCTCAATTTTATTTCTCTTGTTTGAATCCCAAGGATTCTGAGAATACCATTGTTTTCCTTGTACACCATTGTTTTAACATGTCTTGTTTTGAATATTACCATAACAACATTTTGATTTGCTGGGCGGAGTGGTGGCTTTGTGGCTAGGGATCTGCACTGGCAAGCGACAGGTAATTCCTGTAATTTCCAGAAATTATTCCACTCTGTTGGGCCCCTGAGCAAGGCCCTTAACCTGCAATTGTTCCATCTTGGGTATGATGTTAACCTGCATCCAGCCCTGCATTTAGGCCCACCAACCTTTAGCGAAAACTCCAGCCATGATTTAAAAAAAAAAAAAAAAATCTCACATTGGTACCATTCCATCTGAACTAGTGTGGTGCTGAGGTGTCAACCATTGCATGGCTGCACTCGGGTCCTAATCTGGGATCCTGAGGTGGTTTGCCATTTGGTGGGTATATCAATGTGCTGTATCAGCGCACACTCCTGACCTCTCTGTCTCTATCCATTTGGAGCACCTGTTGCTATGATGTGATGACCCTGAGGAAGAATCAGAAGTCGCATCGAGTGACATCATAGACACAACAGTAGAAATACCAGTTCCGCATCCACCACTTTGTCTAAGTTTGTGCCTACATTCTGATGTATGTTTTTGATAGATTTTTCTAAGAAGAGGTCTTAGGACCCTGGCTTTTGAATATTTGGCTTTATTTCCTAGTTTAGACCCATGCTTTGTGTTTTGTCTAATGTTTCCCTTCCTTCTCTATCCTGTCTTCTGCACCTCACCTTGGCCTGGCAGAATAGAGGTTTTAGATGGAGGATCTGTCATATTTAGAGACTGCAGTTGCTGACATCATGTCACTCGAGTTGTCACCATTAGTGATTCACAGTGACTGACTAATTACTGTCCTGTCCTGAGGTAAGTAAGAGAGAAATCTCGTTTGAAGTCACTAAAGGAGAAGACCAAGCCAAAGATGAGCCAATTTTCTAACCCCAAAATCAATCCTAATCTTTCATCAAAACCCCAAAAAATATAGTAAAACACAGTTAATAAATTGAAACCCAAAATTTGTTTAACTGGAAATTGAAATAAAGAAAGCACACATGAGAACATAAGAAATTTGACAAACGAGAGGAGACCATTCAGTGCATCAGGCTCATTTGTTTAGCTAATAGCTAAACTGTCCCAATATCTCATCCAGATTCTTCTTAAAGGTTGTCAAGGTTTCTTCTTCGACTCCATGTGTCTGTGTAGTTTGTTCCTGAGTCCCACAACTCTTCGCGTTAAAGAAGTGCTTCCTGGCTTCAGTCCTAAATGCACTTTCCCTTCATTTCAACTGATGTCCCCAAGTACGTGATTCACTCTTAAGCTGAAAGAATGTGCCTGGATCTACTTTGCCTTTGAGTGTTTTAAATGCCTGGATTAGGCCTCCACACAGTTTTTTTCTTCTTGAGACTAAACAGATTTCATTCTCTGAGTCTGTCACAGGAGGACATATCCTTAGGTCCCATGATGCACTTGATTGCTCTCCTCTGCACTGCTTCAAGTGCTGCTATGTCTTTATTGGACAGCTGTGACCAGAACTGTACACAATACTCCAGATGCGGTCTCACTAGTGCATTATACAGTCTGTGTAATGTCCGTCAATTTCTTTTCAGCAGTTTTTATGATATAACCTAACATTTGCATTTTTATTTGTTTCTGCACATTACTTAGATTAGGAAAATATTGTGTTAACTTAAACCTTTAAATCCTTTTCACATGTTACTCCCTGTATGATATTGTCTCCTGTATTGTGATGTTCCTTTGGCCCACGTTTAGAACTTTGCACTTTACAAAGCTAAACTGTTTGCCAAGACTTTGCCCAGTTCTGAATATTATCCAGATCTCCTTGATTGATTTTGCTGCTTCACTTTGCCACTCCTCCAGTTTTAATACACAGATTTTTTTTTTTTTATCAGCAATTCCGAATAAACTGGTAGTGCCCTGGGGTTGACCTTCATGCTGTCATACAGGTGACTTTATGCCTTGCACACTTCTGATCATTCATGCTTAGTAATTCTGTAGCAACAGATACAAAATAGCAGCACCCAATACCAAATAAAGATGGTGTTTTGAAGATATATAAAAAATAATGTAATGCCTTCAAATATTTTTCCAATAAAAATTTAAATGGTAGAAATTAAATCCACGTTTCAAACCCCTCAAATAGAGGAAGAAAGGCAGGATAATGTGTAAAATAAGGTGTCGCACACGCGTATTTAGGGGACAACCAAAGGGCCTGAATAAATGTAGTTCCACGCCAGACCAGGGGGTGGTGAAGTGCACTAATTCTCTCTCTCAATTCCTTACAGACTATTCTCAGGGAAATCCCGCCCTGTTTTGGGGTAGCCAATGACGTCGCTTCTGGTTCCGGTCCTGATAACATCACATCCCCCATGAGCCGCCATCTTAAAGATGATACTCAGTTCTGTTTTGGACTCAGTTGTGTGAACATACCTTTGTCTTTTGACAGATTTTGCAGCCGGGAAATATTATACGGGTGGCTGCCCCAAACCTTCCCAGTGTCTTGGTTATTCTTGTGACAAAGGTCCAAACAAAAAATAAAACGGTTCTAACTCCTAACAATTACCAGATTGGCTCAGAGTGTTCACATTGCTGTCACGTCACCCATTTACAACTGGTCCACATGGTAAAACTAAAAAAATGGCAAAAGAAGAACAGGAGCTCCACGTGAATGGAACTGAATAAATAATGAGAATGAGTCTCAACACATGGAAAAAGGTTTGGGACAGCCACCTATATATTGTCCCTGGCTTCAAAAGGGTTTTGAATGATGTGCCACAGAGCCACCACTCTGCAATGATGTGCTTTGTTTGACGTCCAAACTGAACTGACTTGCATTGTGAAATGATGGCGGCTTTAAAAGCCAAAACTGGAAGTGATGTCATCTGAGGCCAGAACCTGAAATGTCAGTCTGACAACCAGAACCGGAAGTGACATTGCTGATGTTGAATCAGGCAGGTTTTCCCTCATTTGGCCTGCAGAGACAACAGAAATAGGTTTAGCACACCCTGCCGCCCCCTGGGCTGGTGGGTAATTACCTCCACTTGGTCCACTCCGCTTCCTCCTAATCACACGTGTGTGACAACACCATATACCAGTGTTTTCCAGCCATGAACTGACACCATTTTGTTAAAACTGTTTGCCAGTCTATGAATATAAGGCATGGCATGGATATTAATTTTGTCATTTCCTATTGCAGGGCCACAAAAATCAGGCTCGCAATGTTAATGTCCACTGTTAATGAATCTGAAAGTGTGAAGCTAGAAAGTGCAACCTGCTCTCTGATATAATGTTCTATTTGTAGCCCCTGGAAACCCCCATTCTGCAATCTAATTTAATTGAAAGAAAGAATCTAATAAAACAACCTGTTTAAAATTTCATGGTGCACATACTTGGTTTATCAATTGAGCTGCTTTAAAGTCCATGGGGACCCCTCCAACACTGGCATAAAGCTGTGAAAAATGATTGTAAAACTACAACTGGTTAAAAAACTCGGAAAGTACTGCCATAGGCAATTCAGATACAGTGTACCCCCTTTGAAGATTTACAACAATGTAATTTGCTTCAAGACCTTCAAGACACCTGCTGTGTTTTTTTTTTGGAAATGTATGTGTAGGTGTGTTGGTAAGATTGCATTCACCGTTATTTGTGATCCAGCAAGTTGGGTCTCCTCTTAAGCGGTAGGAACTAATGACGGTGTGAAGAGAAAGCAGAACTGGTGGAAGTGCAGTCTTTTAGTGATGAAGAATGGCTGGATGAGGTTTTCAGCCTTTGAAGTTTGTGATTGTTTGTAGTTATGTGTGGCTAAGGTTAACCCAAAGTAATACCCTGCTACAGTGTACCCCTGAATATTGAGCCTCTTATACAATAGAACATTAACCTGCTACTGTAAGCTGACATCATGTAGAATTCTATAGTTACGTGGAATTTTTATTAGTCTTTCCTAAAAACCATCTGCAATTGTCATAATTGCCAACCTGTACTTAAACCAGAAATATACATTAAATGTGCAGCTAGCAGAATATCCTGATACTGTCATTAATTATTAGTGCTAGTTTGTTGTGTTATCACCTGATATTGTTGGAATAGAATTTAACTGGCTGTGATGGTGGGTTGTGTGTTTAGGCCCTATGAAGGACAAGTAACTCATTCCCCATCAATTGGAAAATTATTTTTTAAATTTTAATCCACATTTTTGTGCGTTTTTTTTTTTTTTAAGGTCATTCAAGGTTGTTTTTAATTACTTTAAAAATATTTTGAATCTTGGTGTGCTTCCATTTTAGGTACTATTCTGGATACCATTGCTAGCGTGGTTGTTGCCACGTGACACCAGGAAGTTGTAACTCATAACATCATCGTCCTGACAGTATAATGAATAGTATCACACATTTCAGGGTTGTCCAAAACTCTGGATGAAAAACAAAGAGACTTTGGCCAATTTCTAGCAATTTTTGAATTTAGTCCTTTAAAATGGCTTCATGCTTCTTAGACTAGGATTTGTATTGAATGTATTGGGCTTTGTTTTCTTGATACTTTTTGGCTTTGGTAATGATCCCCTGCTTAGGATTTTGACGTTGATTTTTGTATAGTCCTGATCTGTTATTTTCTATTACCGCCATATTTTCATCGAGGGTAAAACAAATTTTGCCTTGTTAGGACTGGACACTTCTTTCTTACTATATATATATATATATATATATATATAATATACAGGTAAAATTCCGTTACAACGAACTTCCAGGGACCTAAAAAATATTTTGTTGTAATGAAAATTTCATTGTAATGAGATTTTGCATGGCTTCCCCGATGGCACCCACAGTACCCAACAGGGCAGAGAGACTGGACTCCAAGTCCCAGGATGCTGTGCGGGAATTTGGGGCACTGCTGCAGGGGAGCTGCCATCTAGCATTTTGGGGGAGGAATTGTCCTGGAAAAGCTGCCTTCCCCCATCCTTCCATCTCATGGGCGTCCTGGCCTATCTATCTAATCTATCTACAAGGTATCTAATCTAATCTAATCTTTTTTGCTTTATGCACAGCTTTGTTTTTCCAGCCTCAGACTTTAAATCTGGCTCTCAGGTACTTTTCGTCTTAAATCAGGCTTTTGACATATAATGGGGGTTTATGGGAGTGGCTTACATGAAATTCAATGTTGGGATCTACTAGTAGAGAAAAGTTGTAATGGTTTGCTAGGTGGTCATGTACTTACTTTTCAACTAGAAATGTGTGTTCCATTCCCACCCGTTACATCTAACATTTTCTTTCATCTCGCATTTCCCCTCACGATTGTTGTAATGCTCCCGGGTTGCTGCAAGTTGGACCATAATGTCTCTGAATGTATTTATTGAAATTTGAGTTTTTCTGCAACAGAAGAAAAAAAAAACAAAGAATATTCTATACAAAGATGGACTAAATATTAACAAAAAGTATGTACAAAAAGCAGCATATTTGAATATAATAAAGTTTGGTAATATACAGTACAGGCCAAAAGTTTGGACACACCTCCTCATTCAATGTGTTTTCTTTATTTTCATGACTGAAGGCATCAAAACTATAAATGAACACATGTGGAGTTATGTACTTAACAAAAAAAGGTGAAATAACTGAAAACATGTTTTATATTCTAGTTTCTTCAAAATAGCCACCCTTTGCTCTGATTACTGCTTTGCACACTCTTGGCATTCTCTCGATGAGCTTCAACAGGTAGTCACCTGAAATGGTTTTCACTTCACAGGTGTGCCTTATCAGGGTTATTTAGTGGAATTTCTTGCTTTATCAATGGGGTTGGGACCAGCAGTTGTGTTGTGCAGAAGTCAGGTTAGTTGGACGATCATTTATTTTTCAACAGGACAATGACCCCAAACACACCTCCAGGCTGTGTAAGGGCTATTTGACCAAGAAGGAGAGTGATGGAGTGCTGTAAATGGTCATGAAAATAAAGAAAACACATTGAATGAGGAGGTGTGTCCAAACTTTTGGCCTGTACTGTATAATTTGTAATTATCTTTTAACTAGTCGGGTAACTTGATTAGTAAGGTATATTACTCTGAACACTTCTATGTAATTTATTTAAACCTGCCTAATTTGTACACTTATTTTTTTGTACAGGGTTACAAGATAGTAACTGCTTCACCTCACCCTCCTTTGCTGATTCCTCTCTTCAGAGCAGCGAACAACAGCCAGCATGTGAGGAAAATGTCAAGCAATTAACATCGGAAGCAGCCACATTGCAGTACAGTTCTTTACATGTCGTAAAACTAACAGACTGCCTTGGCAACCCTCAACAGGCACAAAATACAAGTCCAGTGTCCTTGCGCGCCCGTCAAAAGCTAAAAAAAAGGTTTAAAAGAAAATCAAATAATAAAGATTCACAGTCAAATCCTTCGAAACAGAAGCCACATTACTGTTCTGAATGTGGCAAGCGGTTTTCCTGTGCAAGTAGTCTTCGGGTACACACAAGAATTCACTCGGGAGAGAAACCCTATTGCTGTGCTGAATGTGGGAAACGATTCTCTGACAGTAGTAGTATTCGGATACACACAAGAATTCACTCAGGAGAGAAACCATACTGCTGTTCTGAGTGTGGGAAGCGATTTTCAGACAGCAGCCACTTTCAGAGACACATGAGAATTCACACTGGTGAGAAGCCATACGGCTGTTCTGAATGTGACAAACGATTTTCCTGCAGTAGCAGTCTGCAGGTACATACAACAATTCACACTAGCCAAAAGCCCCATTGCTGTTCAGAATGTGGAAAACGATTTTCTGACAGTAGAAGTCTGCATGCGCATTTAAGGGTTCACACTGGAGAGAAGCCTTTTTACTGTGCTGAATGTGGGAAACAATTCTCGTACAGCAGCAGTCTTCGGAGACACAAACGACTTCACACTGGAGAGCAGCCTTACTGGTGTTCTGAATGTGGCAAACAGTTTACTGACAGTTCTAGTCTTCAGGTGCATGCAAGAATCCACATTGGGGACCAGCCCTACTGCTGCTCTGAATGTGGCAAACGATTCACCCGCAGAAGCAGTCTACTAAGACACTCAAGAATTCACACTGGAGAGAAACCATATGGCTGTTCTGAATGTGGAAAAAGATTCTCAGAAAGAGGTACTCTTCGGAAACACACAAGAATTCACACTGGAGAGAAACCATATTGTTGTTCTGAATGTGGCAAGCGATTCTCAGACAGTGGCAATCTTCAGAGGCATGCAAGGACTCACATGACAGAGAAAGCTAAGAACTAGGAAAAACTGGCAACTTGTGTAAAACTGCTAAACTCCTCAGGTTTTCATGTGGTGGTATAGATTCACCATGGTCAGGTTTGATACTCCTCCAACGTTGTGGGTCTCCCAGAAAGATGTTGCTTAGCACACCCTGCACTAGAACAGATAAAGGCCATATGAATAGAGCAACAATTTGAGGTGAAGAGATTGTCTCAAGTGTGATATAATACTATCTTGATCTGTTGTTGCCCTTACTGAGATAGAAAAAGCACATGCTGTGTGGAGAATAAAATGAATATCACTGAATACAGGCCAGAACTCATGTGTTACTACTGCTGATTTAGCAAAAGGGCGAGTAAAAATGAATGTAGAAGATGAATATTGATAAGCAAATTTAGTCAGGTAACTGATACAAGCTTACTGTCTTAACCAAATTAAAGGGAGTAAAATAGCTGCAGTGGGCTGGTGCCCTGCCCAGGGTTTGTTTCCTGCCTTGTGTCCTGTGTTGGCTGGGATTGACTCCAGCAGACCCCCGTGACCCTGTAGTTAGGATATAGCAGGTTGGATAATGGATGGATGGAGTAAAATAGAATATTTAAAAATGATTGTGTGTACCAATTACTACAGGTATTTGAAATAGTTACTAGAAATGTTTTGCTATTTTTATTAGTGAAGGTACACAATTTGTATTCGTTACAATGTTTCGCATAAAGTTTTTATTTGTGATTTTTATAACTGGCGCACAGGCAGGTTATTTGACTTATTCAGAATAGCACAGACGTGAAGATTGAAACAGCAGTCTTGTGGTTTAAAGCCCTGTGCCTTAAACGAATGTCGCATTATGCATGGTGTCAGACTTGTTGCCTGCAGTTGCTGATCTTGTCACTTGAATGGATAGATTTACATAAATGAAAATCAGTGGGCATGTCACATTTAGTGCCTTGTGTGCCAACCTTTAACCACAGTTGTGCTCGGCCCTTTTTGTGACAGTTGATAATGTGCTGCCTGTATGAAAGGTTAACAGGTACAGCAGATTCAGTCGCTATCTCAGCCCCCTTTTTATTTATTTTTTTTTCATTCATTATACTGCTGTGATATGTAAAACATGAGACATCAGACCAAAACACTTGTATTTCTTATTCCTCAGCCCTGCATTATATGCATTGTATTTCCGGATTAGCATTCATTTGTTGTCATCTCTCCTGCACACACAACCTTCCCATATGACTAAAGACAGAATTAAATCTGTTTGATTTAATCGGGGAAAGGCACAGAAGAGCTGGGGTGAGTTGCTGGGGATGTCATATCAAGCAACTGGATTCAAGGTAGTGTGCCTTGGACTCGCTAAGAGTATGTAAATGGAAGCTACGACTAAAAATTGCAGGAAACGTTGAATGTGACCTGGTGTGTAGTTACCGCACCATGCAGCTTAAAATGGTAGATTACTGGCTCCGGCAAACTGCAAACATATGCCTCCTGTGAAACTAGTGATGAATCCAACACCAAAGACCTCTTGGCCTTACTGCTTAATGTACATTAATAATTAAAATACCAAAAACATTTAGCCTCATATGAGCCAACTTTGAAAGAAAACAAACTCAATGATTCCAATTTTCTAAATCTAAAAGATTTGCCCAAAATCACTTTCTGTCCAGGATTGCCGTCTTTACTGTCTTTCCATAGAAGTGTTGGGAAACATTCAGTTAATCCAGAAAAAAAAAACCATAAAGAGTGTTGTGCCCAGAGTCTAAAATCACTTGTCACCTACCCTGGTGGATGTACTCGGCTTTTACATGCAGAAACATAAAGCCATTATGATTCTTTCTTGCCAGTCACACCCAGGCTACTCCTATTCCTGCTCCTCCTTTTTGGTAAAGTGCCTTTAAATGGAGAATTCTCAAGTTTGGTACTGGAAAGCCACACATGCTTACAGGTTTTGCTCCAATCCAATCTTTCGATATGATATGTATACTGGTAATAACAATGTTTTCATTTAATTCTATGGTCAGTTAGTGCTTTCATCCAATAATCAGGGTGGAGTGGTGGCTCCGAGGCTAAGGATCTGTGCTGGTATCCAGACGGTTGCTGGTTCAAATCCCCATTACTGCCAAAGGAGATCCTACTCTGCTGGGCCTTTGAGTAAGGCTCTTAACCTGAAATTGTTCCTGGGGGCTGTATAATGGCTGACCCCAAGGGGTATTGTGAAAACTAACAAATTCCTAATATAAGAAATTGTATAAGGTGCAATAAAGAACACAAATAAAACCATTATAATATTGTTATTTTTTTTCCTTGCCAAAGACATCCAAGTGATTAGTGGCCTGGAACAGTTCAGTCATTTTGCAGTCTTTCACTTTTTCTTTTCTATATCTTTCAAATTATTTTACTTAAACAGATATTCATGATGGCGGCACGGTGGCGCAGTGGTAGCGCTGCTGCCTCGCAGTTAGGAGACCTAGGTTCGCTTCCCGGGTCCTCCCTGCGTGGAGTTTGCATGTTCTCCCCGTGTCTGCGTGGGTTTCCTCCGGGCGCTCCGGTTTCCTCCCACAGTCCAAAGACATGCAGGTTAGGTGGATTGGCGATTCTAAATTGGCCGTAGTGTGTGCTTGGTGTGTGGGTGTGTTTGTGTGTGTCCTGCGGTGGGTTGGCACCCTGCCCAGGATTGGTTCCTGCCTTGTGCCCTGTGTTGGCTGGGATTGGCTCCAGCAGACCCCCGTGACCCTGTTCGGATTCAGCGGGTTGGATAATGGATGGATGGATATTCATGATGAACACACCCAGGTGTCAGCCAGTCATTTTTGTACCCCCATTTTCATTTGGCAGCAGCTGAAGAAAATCGGAATTAAATTCAAAACATTGAAATGGGCTGATTGTGGCTAAATGAAGCAAATCAAGGGAGAGAACGTTAATATAAAATGGGTTAACAAAAATGTTGCTCATGCAATAATGGCGTCAGCAGCAATAATTGGCTCCTAATTATGAAATTGGAACAAAAGCATTCAGTTATGGTGAGCCTCCAAGGCCTACCTTGAGGACAAATGGCTTATAATAATAATATTATTATTATTATTATTATTATATGGCGCAGTGATAGCGCTGCTGCCTTGCAGTTAGGAGACCTGGTTTCGCTTCCTAGGTCCTTCCTGCGTGGAGTTTGCATGTTCTCCCCGTGTCTTGGTGGGTTTTCTCCCACAGTCCAAAGACATGCAGGTTTAGGTGAATTGGAGATCCTAAATTGTCCCTAGTGTGTACTTGGTGTGTGGATGTGTGTGTGTGTTTGCCCTGCGGTGGGCTGGCGCCTTGCCCGGGATTTGTTCCTGCCTTGCGCCCTGTGTTGGCTGGGATTGGCTCCAGCAGACCCCTTTGACCCTGTGTTAGGATATAGCGGGTTGGATAATGGATGGATGGATGGATAATAATAATAATAAAAAAGTGCTTATCCGCAGGCTGTGGGATGAACAAACTTAACACCCTCTGACTTCATATTAGGTTGATCAGTTTGTTTTTGTTAAATTGCTTGCTTGGGGGCTTTGAAGCACTGATGAGCTGGTGCCAACGTTCCCAAAGTAATGTTGCCAGCTTGAGGGGGTAAACTTTATCAATGGAAATTTGTACTGTAAATTAAAAACGTTAATGTCTGTTTCCTGAAGAGGCATTAGCTCTCTTGGAAATGTGTTCTTTTAAAATTGTGGCATATTAAATAATTAAACAATATCATAATATACCAGAAACGTCGATATCCCTCCCATCGTGATTACGGCGGTACAAGAATCACATGAGAAACAATATCTTTTAGCTTACATTTACTGACGATTAATGCGGTTATAGACGGAGAGGCGCATGGTACAGACTTAATCCAGGTGGGAATCTGGATCAACACAGTCAGCCAATTTCCTCGTCACCATGCTGGGAGGTTTTTCTTCGAGCTTTGTCGATTCCGCCTCTAAAGGTCTGGCTGTTGTCCAAGCTTTTATAATGTCTTGCTTCATTTGCTGGTCTTCTCTGTCTCCAAACAAGGGCTGAATTCCTCCTCCACAAAATACAGAAATATCATAGTGCTTACATGCCGATTCTCATTCTCCCAATAAGGAAAGAAGATTTGTGCTGATAGAGGACAGAAATACCCTAACCTGTGTTTAAGCTGACTATACAATCCTCCAGTTGTCTTTGGCTATCTAATCCAATGCTTGGCTAGCAATTCTAACTGCTGAGCCCCTGTGTGCCACAGTTAACATGCACATGTGAATAAAACTCATAACAGTATTGTCCAGATATAGTGACATAAAGAAAAATGTAGTATTACAATGTCAGTGTGCAGTGATAAAATTGGATGGGGGAAAATGTATAAAAATCAAAGAATAAGGTACAGGAATAAACCACAAAACACTTAACACAGGGAGCAGGGAGTACATATTAAGAACAATGAGGGTCCTCAGAAGCTCCCTAAACCCTTGGGGCAAAGAATTCAGGTAATCAACCCACTGGCAGTCCTCACAATTTCCTGTACACCCTGTGGCCACTTTATTTGGTTTATCTATCTGGCGTCATGTAGGTTGTGTAGAATAGGAAACCTATTGAATGCCAAAAATGGGATGTCAAAGTATGAAACAATTACAGTTTCAAACATTTTTACGCAAGTCATTCTGTGCAAGGCCTAGGTATTTTATACAATGCCTGGGGAAAGTATGCAGCATATTAAAGGAACACTAACATTCCATGCTTTGCATAACAACATCACACATTCTATATAATACCTGCTTTTTGACACGTTGCCAGTAACATAGGATCTCCTTTTTTGCCTCCAGAACAGCCTGAATTCTTGGAGGAATGGAATTAGCAAAAGTGCTACAAACATTCCTTGGAGATTGTGGTCCACGCCAACTCCATGGCATCACCCAATTCTGGAGAGTGTTTTGGCAACACATTGATATGGTGGGCCTCCTCATCACAGAGGGGTTCAATTGGATTGAGAACTGGGGACTATGCAGGCCATTGAAGTAAAAAGAAGTCATGATCATGTTTTAGATGATCACCTTGAGATGATGTGTGCTCTGTGACATGACATGTCAAGTCAGCGTATGGTCACAAAGTGATGCACTTGGTCAGCAACAATGGTTAGGTGCAAAGTAGCTTTGAAGCAGCATTAATTATTCACCATACCATTACATTAGAGCCACATCCAGATTTCATTGACACATGGCAGGCTGGATCCATGGATTCAGAACCCTTTCCTTTTTCACATTTTCTTATGTTTCAGCTAGTGCTGACATTTCAAGCCACACATGCAATTGGCCACCTGGAAAGATTAAGTGGTGTTGTTGAAGGTGGTTGAGTTTAAATACTTGGGTTCAACAGTACTCAGTAAGGGGGGATTGTGGAAGAGAGGTGAAGAAGAGAGTGCAGGCAGGGTGGAATGGGTGGAGAAGAGTGTCAGGAGTGACTTGTGACAGACGGTATCAGAAAGAGTGAAAGGGAAGGTCTACAGGATGGTAGTGAGACCAGCTATGTTATATGGGTTGGAGACGGTGGCACTTACTAAAAAGTAGGAGACAGAGCTGGAGGTGGCAGAGTTAAAGATGCTAAGATTTGCACTGGGTGTGACGAGGATGGATAGGATTAGGAACAAGTACATTAGAGGGTCTGCTCAGGTGGGATGGTTGGGAGACAAAGTCAGAGAGGCGAGATTGCATTGGTTTGGACATGTGCAGAGGAGAGATGCTGAGTATATTGGGAGGAGGATGCTAAGGATAGAACTGCCAGGGAAGAGGAAGGCCTAAGAGAAGGTTTATGGATGAGGTGAGAGATGACATGCAGGTGGTTGTTGTCACGGAGCAAGATGCAGAGGACAGAAAGATATGGAAGAAGATGATCCGCTGTGGCAACCCCTAATGGGAGCATTCGAAAGAAGAAGAAAGATTAAACATCTAGTAGTACCAGGTTTTACAATGCTCACACTTAATTTTGCTTTTCTGTTTGTGTGACAGTCCAGGTGAGCTCTATGCTGCCTGTTCCATCCCGGGGTCTCTTTGACCTTAAACAGTCAAAATTAAAAAGCCGGGCCAATGAGGACAACCACTTACAGCAAAGGGTTGGTGCAACACAAGGCAAAACATTTATTAACATTCAAACAAGGTTGTTCAACAGTGCAGTGCAATCTTCTTAATAAATGAATAAATAATCCATAAAAACCAGTGCAAATCTGTGCAGGGTAAAAATTCCAATAAATAAATCAAATAAATAAAGATTAAAATCCAAGGTGCCTTCTTTGTAAAACTGACATCTCCTCTGCTTACCCAACATGGGTACTGCAGCCAGAGGAGATGTTCTGCAAACAGGTACAGCCAACCCCGTTCTCATAGGCTTGGGTCCCTGCTGTCCAATGGGGTCCCAGCAGGGTGCCACACCAAGCCTCATTCCTCCTGCTTTCGCTGCCACCCCCAAGCTTTACATGTGAGTGAGCATCGGGCTACTCCAGTTACCCCAAAAAATGCTCAGCCGAGTGGCCCACTTCAGCCCCTGAGCTTCACCTTAAGGTCCTCCAAGGGACTCTCCTCCCGGCTACCTGCCTCCTTTCTTCAGCACCCCTATGGCCTCTGATCCTACTGTGATCATTCGCTCTTCCTCTATAACCTCCTTCGTGATCTCTTTGCCACCCCTATCTTGCTCCTTTTCTGCCTTGAAATCAACTTGATTGGATGCAGATGTGATCCTCTGCCCACTCTGAGGTGCGAATGCAGCACCTGTCTGATCCGCCTGTATTTGTATGTAAGTGCGCGATTAATCAGGCACCACAATCAACCACAGAGCAGCGCACACGATGGGATACGATTATTTATTTAAAATCTGTCCTACGACACAAACCATTTATCACGATATGGCTCTAGCTTGAGTAATGATTAAAGATTTAAATATATTAAAGCTAGCTTTCTTGCCTGCATATTATGAAACCATGGGTCTAAATAAATAAATAAATAAAAGTTTATTTCTGGAACATTAATTCGGAAGGTTCTTTTGAGAGCTAAAAATGTTTTCCCTATGGCCTCACCATGAAGAACCACACTGGCACCTTTACTCTCTGTGCTACTTAGTGCTTCAGGTTTACTGACTTAGAGTTTGCACTTTCTACAGTAGAATTTACAATTTTAAACTTAATGGAACATATTATTATTATTATTATTATTATTATTATTATTATTATGATTATGATGTTGTTGTTGTTAGTATCTATATTTTATATGTAGAAATCTTTTGCTATATAATAAAATGCCCCTGTCTTTGTGTGTGTGTGTGTGTGTCCCCTCCATGCAATCTGATTGGTCAGTTTCGCTTCGGTTGCTCATTCAAATGCAATCGACACGGGAAACACCAGATAAGAATGTTTAAAACTCCGGTAAAAAATATCATAACAAGACAAATTAATTAATAGTTGTGAGGTTTGGATTTTATATCTTAAAATAATTAAGCACATTTAGCAAAGTTCACTATATAATGTTAAAGCGTTTCCAGGTAGGGCAGCTGAGACTGGATACAAGCAGACTACAGTATACATTAGGCTGTCACCAAGAGTTTAAATGTTTATTTACTGCATGACAAAGGCAGCTGCCTTCAGCTTCTGTGCTAATAAAGAAAGGAGCTGAAAAATGGCAAAACAAACACACGATGCTAAACATTAATGATCTACGTGTTTTTGCTGACCGTGTTTACTTATAATTTAGTACAGTTCATTTTATCCTGTGTCCGGCTAGCAAATGGAAGCAGCCAGTGATGATAGCAAACTTTATATGATGTAAGTAATCTAATTCTGTATCCTTTACTTGTGTATAACAAAGACCTCATCTAACAGAAAAGGTGGGCATCTTGTTACAGAATGCTGTGTGTCTACTTACAACGCCCTGTGGTAGAAGTGCTCCCTCTTCGAAGAGAATAAATGGTTTATGATTTAAACTTCCTCCTGTCTGTTTTCTCTTAGAGGTTTTAGGTCACCCAGGGGGTGATGGTCGTTTCTTCCACAATACACACCAGAATAGGACAAGTGTGGGCAAACTAAGGCCCCCAGGCCACATGCGGCTCAAGACATCAATTGGTGTGGCCCGCACACAAATGAAAAACCTTTGTGATTTTGTTAACAAAAATGACAGCAACGTCAATTTGAGCAGACCATGTGCAAGTTTAACATGTTTGTGATTTTATTAACAAAAATGACAAATTAAATAGATAATCAGTGCGTGTTTTGGAGCATATGAACAAGTGACCAAGCTCGTAATGTTACATGTGTACAAGCAGAAGCTTGTGTTTACGAAAGTGGACGTTGTATTGCATATAACCGTATGCGTGCACTAATGTTTCGAATATAAGTAGTTGGAAGACCGGTTGCTACGTAAGCGCACACATTCTTGTGCATCTGTTTGGATCACTCCGATTAATTTGGCCGTCATCATCCGAACGCTGTATTAAATTTCAAACTCTGTAATCCCTAACAACGAGTGTTTCTGTGAAAAAAAACGTTAAATTGAAGATGAACGTTGTGCTTCTAACAAGGATTGGAAACAGAAGGTTTTTATTTTTTTTATACAAATGTTGAAAGTAAAACATTGTGCCGAATATGCCATGATAGTCATACTGTTTTTAAGGAGATCAGTTTGAAAAAACATTTTCAAACTAAGCACAGTAAATTTGAAAGTAATTTATCAGAAAGTGAATTACAGTAAAAAGCTAGTTTTATTAGCTGCTTTCTTTGTGCACCAATGCTATATAGTTATATGATTAATAAATGAATTTTTGTGTTAAAATAACATTCATTATTTAGTAAATTTAGATTTTTGTCACATGCGGCCCGCTAGAGACCTTACAGATGTCCATGTGGCCCTCTGGGAGAAACGTTTGCCCACCCCTGGTGTAGGAGGAACGCTGAGAGTCACGCCATACAACAACAACACACAGATTACACAGAATATATTCACAATTTGTTGTGAAGCTATCATTTAAATTAATTACGTTGCAAAGTGGTGAAACTTTAAAAGCTACACTGTTTATTTATAAAATATTACATTTAAATTATTATACCATTCATGCAATGCCTTTTTTGTCAGAGGGATACAAAGGTATAGTCATTGTAAAAATAGGTTAGAAAGAGGATGTTTAAAAAAATAAAGTAGCAATTCTAAGACAGTAAACCTCTTAACACTAAAGTAGCGCAAAGATGTTTCTAGGAATGTGCAAAAAAAAATACACCACGTCATGACATTCTAGGATCAGCCCTGGTGTGTGCCCGTCCTCTCGTAGTATGAAAACCACCAGCCAAAATAATGAATAAAAAGAAGGTCTCTTGTCATTTTTCATATGTCATGACAGTATTTGTATGTACATTGAAAAATAATAAAGAGTAACATATATTAAATATATTTATTTGCACAACTCAATAATTAAATGGGCTTAACTTTTTAAATATTTTTATAATAGTCAGTTATAAGATATTAAAAATCTGAAGTGGTCTCTCCCAGACTTTCTCGTATACTCAGATATGTGGATGGATATTTGAGAAATAATCTATCTATCTAAACGGCAAGACAATAATTATATTTTTATACTATGTACTTTAAAGAACCATCAACAACAATTCAAATCAAATTAATAATATATCAAACAATTATTATAAAAGTAAAGTTGAATAAATCGAACTCTGCCACTGCATGAACAAAAGGCAAAGTAACACTTCCGGTTAACAGAAATAGCCCAAATGTTGACAGAAATCTGCGTTTTGTACCTAATACTTGTATGCAAAATTTGGTTGACCTAAATGAAAGAGTACTTAAGTTATCGGGTTTACACACACACACACACACACACACACACACAGGCAGACATACATAATTCCAAAAATCGTGCTTTCGGTCTCAGGTGGTCTAAAATGTTAACATTAATCAAAATCTCGAAATAAAATTTTTGGAGGACTCCCTACACTTTGTATACGAGAAAGTCAGGGAGGTCTAAAATTTCGAGATTCGTCAAAATTTCGATATCAAATCTTTGGACGATTACAATACTTTCCCTATAGTTCGTATACGAGAAAGTAAAAATACTAAATGTTTTGTATTTGAGGTTATGCCAGTAAAACAGAAATAGCCATTATAACAATTGCCATGTCTGGCCTAACCCTAGTACTAGTAACAATGATTTTCAGATAGATCTTTGTGGTCACATTCAATGCATAAATTGTGAAGTGGGGTGAGTGAATGTCTGTAAAATGGATTTATCCAAAGTTGCATCAGTGACACAAGATGATGTTACTTAGGATCCCCAAATGTCATGGGCAAAATATAGGCTGCAGTGCGAGTAACAGCATCACCAATCTAATTAGAGACTGAATATGCAAATTCAAATCATTCTTGTCATTAATGCACAGGTCAGTGCTCTTATAAAACACATTGACCAGTCACATTGTCCAGTTTGACATTCTGATGAGGGCAAACTACTTCTGCAGGAGTGGCACCAGTGCACGGCTGAAGCGGTACATTTCTTTTTGCTTGGTATTGTTTGGTAAATGTGCAATACATGTTTGTATATACTAAACGTAGAGTTCGAGTAATTCTGAAGTAAGCTACGTGCTGGTATAATTTTCCATTGCTTCCAAATGAACTTCACATTGCTATTGAATGCTTGACATGTTTTAAGTGTTAGAAGTATAACGTTCACAGACCAATACATTCTCTATCAATAGCAATTCAAAGATAACCGTCCTTAATTGAATAATTCCATTAAGATGTATTTACGAAAGCTACAAATTCAGAACTGAAACATACTTCGACATTGGTCTGCTATGGATTGCCGCACAACCTCTCTTGATTTCTTTATAGCGGACATATTTTTTGTGTGTGTTATTGTTGATCAGCATTA
>JANRMT010062791.1:231083740-231209980 GCA_026402145.1 Polypterus bichir lapradei | reverse complement strand
ATTATTATTATTATTATTATTATTATTATTATTATTATTCATCACCTGCTGACAAGACTGCTACTGTCTCTGTTACATGTTCTTCTATTACATGACAGTTAAAACATCTAAACTGTCCCAATCTGTCCCATAATACAGTACATCACGCATCCCGTCCGTTTCACGCTTAAAGGCACAGGCACTGAATTTTCGGATTGATATCGCACCTTCCTCAGTGATTGTTGAACTATGACTGATGTATCGATTATCTGTTCTTAGTCACTGGTACAACTTTGGATAAATGCATTTTACGGATGTTCACATACCAAAACAAAAAGTCAAATTGATTGGTTTGAACATCGGCCAGACATTTGCTGCGGTAAATTGACTTCGCAATCTATGCCTTCAGCTAACTGGATAAACAGTTGTTTATTTGCAATTCTGTAGTCGTCAGGAAATGCCACGAGGTTTAAGCCGTCCTTGAACTATTTGTTACAGAAAAATGAAGCTCACTAATTCATCGGATTTTTCAAGGAATAGACGCGCCTTGGATCATTCCGCGGGTCTGCTGAAAGTAAATTAACTTTTTATGCATTAAATGTAACCACAAATATCTGTGTGAAAATCGTCATCCCCAGTACCAGATCAGACTTGACTAATTTCATAATGAGTTTTCTATTTTACTTGCATGTCCTCGATTACAGAAAATGTTCTATTTTCAGTACGTTATTAGTGGTGAAAAATATGAACTATTATAATATAATAAAGAATTCAAATGCATTTAATTAGTTTGTTATGTAATTGAATCTATTAATAATTGTTACAATGTACAAATACTGTCATGTCTGTTTTCTTTTGTGCTGGTGGTTTAAAGGCTCCGCACAATACGCCAGGACAGGAGCACAATCGTTTATTTATAACTGATGCTTTTAACATTACAGAACACTCCTTTTGAAAAAGTTTGTACTATTATTTTGAATTTCCCTGACAAAAAGAAAATGGGGATGAATGAAGTAATAATTTGAATTTAAATCATTAGCTCTTATGTTTTATCACTTTGCAACGAACGTTAGATTCATTTGAACGATAGTGTAACTCAGAATGCAGCAACATTAGAAATGTTAAAAAAAAATGTAGTCAGTAACAAAATGTGGCAAAGTAAAAAAAAAAATTGACCAATTCATTTAAATGTTGTTCATTTCCAATCGATAGTTTAGGTTATAAAGTTTTACCATTTTGTAACGAACAAGTAAAATTAATTTAAACGAGAATTCCATAACTTTAGATATGCTATTAAAAAAATCTCGGACCTTTTCTCCCAGGTTTTGTTTCCCAACGGCAGGAATTTAATGTACGGAGCAGGCTAGGGCATGGCGCTTAATTGCTTCGGTTACCAAGGGCGCGACTTGCACTAATCCTCTTTAATGGGGCCGAAACCGGCTCAGATTATAAGCACGGCGTCTCGATTTAAGTGAAGTGTACTCGCTAAGCATGCTTCGAGGAACACCCCCAGAAGTTCAATCAAAAGGTAACAGCGCACGAGCCAGACGAGAGTGCGGCTCATTGCGTGCATGACATCATCAAGAGCGACGGAATCACACATCGAGGTGCTGTCGTTTTTGTCAGGCGCGGATATTTAACGAGAAAAGCGGTCGGACGCAGATGTCGAGTGTTGGATTTCTCCTTACATGTCCGTTTGTGTGTTCGGCTGACAAAGAGTTGTGTGCAGTGATCGAGCGCGGAGAGCACCCAAAAACACGGGGGTAAGTGATTGGAGTTTCGGCTTTTCGCTTAACGCCTAGGATACTTTCTGTAGTATCCAGGTACTATTACTTAAATGATGTTACTACCTGTATTTAGTGACCACGGCCATCATTTGCCAGTTTGACTCCGATCCTAACTATTTACTGTCCCGCTAACGCACACTGTCATATTTCTTTCACCGTCGTTCCAAATAAATAATGAAGTAACAATGGATACTTGTTACTAAAAATTGGTATTAAATTGCTTGATGTAACCGATATTTTGGTCTAGTACGAATAACTTAAAAACTCTGTAATATAGACCTAGATCCTCAGGGCATTGCATTTATTAATGTTAATGCAAGATGAAGGTTCTATACGTGGAATTTCCACAACTATTGTAATCAGAAAGCTCAGTTCACTTTCTAAACGAACACGCGGGCTCAAAACAAAGCTAAAAATGGACCTGCAGTTTATCCCATAACCGTTATACAAACATTGAGGATTTCCAGAAAAGATTCTTTGAAAACTACAAAAGCTGCTGTGTATTCGCCACTTGTAGCTTTTAAACAACACGGAAATGAATCAGAGTGAATTTGGCAGATGAGTTCTTACGTTGAGCTTACCTGTCACTTTTGATGTGAACTAGAAGTCAGTTGTCAGTATTTTTAGGGTGCTAGTTAAGTCTGTGTAAGTCCTATAGTTTTAAAATGATAGAGTGAGGCAGGGAAGGTAAGTAGACAGCGTTGTCAGACAGCTGGATTGGATCTGGCCTTGCACATTAACCTTAATGTAATGTAGTACATTCTCATGTTTAAAAATTGCATTTTGTGCCAGGTATTGCATACTGCTAGCACAGAGTTGTATGAGATGGTGCCATGTCAGACGGCTTTATTTTCACTACATTTCTACAGTTTTTTTTTTTTTTACACTAGGTAATTTAATATAACAAATACTTGCTGTGTACTTGTTTAGGAGTAGATGCGCTGAGCTGTTTGACTTGATTTAAACCTTAACGAGATGTTACCATAACAAGTACATAAAAAGCTTGTTTATTTATTTTGCAGTTCTGATTGGATAACATGCTGGCCTTTCCGGACAGATGGGTGCTGCCATAATGCCAAGGAATTCTTAGATACATTTACCAGAGGAGACGTATTAGGCTGACAGTTCCCAAGAAGGTGTAGGCACAAGCACTTAGGAAGCTTGTTCAAAGCTATAAAGATCTAACTAATTCTCCTCAAATAGAGTAAAGGCACTGTCATTTACCTTTCCCTTGCCTTCACCCACAGACCTAATGGGCCAAGACAGGAAGAGCTCTGATGTCATTTCCACATTCAGTCTGGATGTTCCACTCTGAGGCATATATAAGCACCAACAAACCTGGATGTCTACATTTATTCAGGAACCTGCATCTGGTTGGGAACATTATGTCCTTTCAGGAGCGAGTTTATTTTCTCATCATTGAAGAGAGATCAGTCTGTTTTGAGCGACTGTGACTGCTCATCTTGTTGTTTTCCTAAACGTCTAATAGGCTTGCTTACTAAACAGGGTTTTTACCAAGCTGTACGCCCACCCTTCACGTGTCTCTTTGTTTTGTCATATGAGAAATATTTTTCAGAGGAGACTTGCTACACCATGGAAAAGAGGGTTATGACCATTAAAAAAGAGGATGGTGAATGGGAAGCTGGTTTCAATGGTCAGCCTACTTTGCCCATTAAGTCGGAAGACTGTGAAAGGGAGTCAGTGGCCATTGCAGAAGACTCGGAGCAGACATTTGTTTGTACTGATATACAGAAATGTGAAATTAAAGACAATGTCAAGGAAGAGGACCTTAATTCAGGGTCTGTATTTCAGTATGGTTTTCAAGATGAAGAAATGACCGGAGTAGTTTCTCTGCAGGATAGGTGGCTTTCTTTTAAGGAAGATTCTGTCGACGTGAAATCCGAATTATTAATGTCGGACGCACCAAAAGTATCAAAGAGAACAACGGAAAATCGGCCAACCCCGTCAAGTCCTTCTGAAGAAAGTAAGTAGTACTAGGGTGTTGTACCGTGTTAGCCATTATGAATGTAGAGAAGAGCCAAGCAAAATGACACCTTTTATTGGCTAACTAAAAAGAAAAAACATCTTGCCTGAAGAAGGGGCCTGAGTTGCCTCGAAAGCTTGCATATTGTAATCTTTTTAGTTAGCCAATAAAAGGTGTCATTTTGCTTGGCTCTTCTCTACAAGAAAGTAAGTAAAATTCTTACTTGAAAGGTTACAATGTTGTAATGTTGATTTGTATGGTAAAAAGTGAGAAATTGTTTTCGTATTCCTAAATTTAGAGGTGCAATGTAAAACAATTGTATTGAAAACATATGTTGGACATTATAAGCTTTATGTTTTTTATTCACATTTAAATTCAATTACCTTGTATACTCGCGTTTTTGAAAAATCGGTCATAAAATCAGACTCCGGTTTGTACGCCCATTCAAAAATACGACAGTTCATTATTTTTTTTTTATTTTTCCATCTTCTTGCTTTCTCCAATATCGCATCAGTTTCTAAGACACATTGAATTTTGTTGCAGCAGCGCAGTTACCAATTTCTTTCGCCACTTCAATGACGTTTAATTTAAAACAGGCTTCATATTTTCTTCTTATTGAACGCTCCATTTTAGAAAAGGGATGCTCTTACGATAAAGGTTTATGAGGGTGTGAGATGCACAAAATACAAATCCGTGCAAGCACTGCTTCGGAATAGTTCGGGTATTCCCGCGGGGTGACGTAGGCACAATAGAGCGAGAGAGAGAGAGAGGTTAGGAGCACGTGCTGATACAGCTCATTGCCACACCCACATAGAAAAAAGGCCGTGTGCTCTGTGGTTACTCTCTCAGGTGGGCGTTAGCATATCATGATCTCTTGGACTAATAGTGTGAGTTTTCCGCTTTCGACGTATACGACCGACGTTATAAAATACCAGAAAGTAAATGGTAAAGTCAAGCCCCGACCTCTCCGCGGGAGAGCTTAAACGCGAGTATTTACGGTAGTGAGTGTAGTACAAAGGGGTTAAAATACAACATTACGGCAAGTGAAGAGGGACCGTGAACATCACCTGGTGGAATGAAGCAAGTGGGAAATGTCCATTTTTTTCTTCAGCGAAGCCCAGCTACTTGACCGGAACGTGACTGGACGTAGCAAAACGTGTTTTTTCTACTCTTGCATAGGTGGCACCAAAAATAACAATATCAATAAATCATTAAGTAATATATCTTTTTTTTTTTTAATAAAAAAGGGAATAGAGAGTCATTCCATTTTAATTAAAAGACATTCTCAAATGTTTTTGCATCACCATTTTTGATTTTGATGACACTTGCCAAAAGAAGTGCACTTTCCTTCTAAACCTCTGTAGTACTAGGGTGTTGTATTGTGTTAGCCATTGTGAATCTAGTGAGAAGTCAAGCAAAATGATGCATTCTATTGGCTAACTAAAAAGATTACAATATACAAGCTTTTGAGGCAACTCGGGCCCCTTCCTCAGGGAAGATGTAATACAGAGACTAGAGTTCCCTGTGTTTATATAGACAGCAGGACAGGTACAACAGTAGTAAATGGTTTTTCCTTTTTTCATTTCTTTAAGAAGTTGTCTTCTGGGGTTCGATCCTGGACGAGTCCGTTTTGAGAAGTGAGCTGCTTGTATTCTTATTATTTTATAGTAAAAACATACATTTGATTCCAGTCTGTAACAGCCGATATAATTTATGATACTTGTAAAGATTAGCTTTTTTTTTTTAATTCAGTTTTATTCTCTCAGTTGCGTTCACGATCAACCACATTTGACACTGCTGTCTAAAACGGTAAGAATACTCGCTTCTCAAAAAATACTTGTCTGGGATCGAACCGGTGAAGTTTTGATTACCAGTCAACAGTTGATACCGTTGCGCCACCGAAGCAGTCGTAGCAAATGCGTGTCAATGTCGCATCCTAACGCAGGTTCTTTTTCTTCGGTTAAATTCTCGAATAAAAGCGCACCTTTTGTGAGAGTGTTTATTTCATATTTGGACTTCAGGTTTCACACATTATACACTTCATGTCTACATTTTGTCAATTATTACTAAAACATGAAAAACCTTTCTATTTTAATGATGTATTTACATAGATAGCTGTAGACACGGAACACACATGAAATGCATTTGTTCCAAATAACGATATAGTATTTATAAAAGGTGTCATTTTGCCGGTGGGGCATGTGATAGCAGACTGCTTGCTGCTTATCAACACATTTACAGGACAAAAGACGCTGATGGAGAGGTGCGAAGCGATTTAAGGTGGGACAAATCTATGAGTTTTTTCGTAGGCTCTGGTAATTCTAGTGTTAAACCATTCATTCCAGTTTTGGGGGTCGTCTCATTGTTGCCGTTCTAGTGGCCCAAAGCAGCTGAAACTGATGAACAACTCCCTCTGCTACTTAACTGACCAGTTTAATAGTCCTGAAGTTTCATTGACTTGATGCTATACTCGTTATAAAGGGTTTCTTTAATTTTTTTCAGCAATATATATATCTCATGTTGCACCTCAATCCTTCGGATTTTTACTTTTTGCCACTGTATGCTGCAATACAGTGTTTGGCTGGTATGACAATAAAGCCACTTGATGTTTTATGAATTAAGAGGATTGAAAGAGTGAGATTACTGTGTTGTAAAAAATAAATAAATAAATAATATCATTGAAACAAGTTCAGAGCCTTGTAGCTCCTAACTCCTTTTGAATAACACAATTTTTGTTTTTTTTTTGCAATCGGGTAAACAGTACTTTCTGCCCAATGAAGTAAAAAGTAAAGGAGTGAAAATTGCAGCAGTGTATTTGTTTTGGTTGCAATGGGAGTGATTGTGTTATAGCATAGCCTCCCTAGCTTTATGTTTAACCCCAGACAAATGATCCAAAAACAGATTTTTATTAAGAAGAAAAATTGCTATTGCTATTGTAACAAACATGTAAATATCAAACTGTTAACATAAATGCAGTAGGAAAGATATGTCCACTGCTGTACTGATGCAGGTTTTGTGCAGATCTTTAGTGGTTTGAAACAGTCAGGAATTCACTGCCCGATGTTGCAGTTGGGATGGTATAATCATGTTTCTTTGGGCACTTCATAGTATTTTTTCTTCTCCTTGAGCATGAGAGGGTAGACTGTCAGTACCTGATCTACACTATCAATGTTGCCATTGGGTTATTGCAGACTGCCATAGCACCACGCTTAGTGACTTTCACATTTCCCCTGATACGAACAACCGTTGCTGCATTGAGAACTGCACTTAGAGGGTTAACATCTTGCTTGTTCTTGCACAATTATTTGCATTTTGGCCATGCAGGTTCTGTCGTACCACTGTGAAGCTTCATGCAATTGAATTCAGTTCGGTTGTATGGTGCCATATACATCAGTTTCACAATCCGGATCTGATGACCAATTCGCATTGGTTTCAGTTTGTTCTAAAGCTGCTTTTCATTTGCCGTTGTGTTTTTGGTTGAGGTTCTCTGCCTCACTCTTGAGTACAGTCATGGCCAATAGTTTTGAGAATGATACAAATATAAATTTTCACAAAGTTTGCTGCCTTAGTTTTTATAATGGCCATTTACATACAGTATACTCCAGAATGTTCTGAAGAGTGATCAAATGAATTGCAATTAATTGCAGAGTCCCTCTTTGCCATGAAAATGAACTTAATCCCCAAAAAACCCATTTCCACTGCATTTCTTCCCTGCCACAAAAGGCACTGCTGACGTCACTTCAGTGGTCCTCTCGTTAAGACAGGTGAGAGTGTCAATAAGGACAAGGCTGAAGATCACTCTCACGCTGATTGAGTTAGAGCAGAGAGGTTTAATTGTTGTGATGAAGGCTTCAGGGCACCCAAGGAAGTCCAGCAAGTGCCAGGACCGTCTCCTATAGTTGATTCAGCATTTGGGCACCACCAGTGCAGAGCTTTTGCACATCCAGTGAGGGAGGCCAAGACTTTTGGAGGATGGCTTGGTGTCAAGAAGGGCAGTAAAGAAGCCAAAAAAAAAATCGGGGACAGACTGATATTCTGGGATTGAACTGCTGGGGGAAAGTCATTTTCTCTGATGACTCCCCTTTCTGATTGTTTGGGGCATCCAGAAGAAGAAAAGGAGAGCAGTGCTGGCATCAGTCCTGTGTCATGCCAACAGTAAAGCATCCTGAGACCATTCATGTGTGGGGTTGCTTCTCAGCCAAGGGAATGGGCTCACTCACAATTTTGCCTAAGAACACAACCATGATTAAAGAATGGGACCAAAACATCCTTCGAGAGCAACTTCTCCCAACCATCCAAGAGCAGTTTGGTGACAGCATGATGGAGCACCGTGCCATAAGACAAAATTGACAACTAATTGGCTCGGGGAACAAAACATTAAAATTTTGGATCCATGGCCAGGAAACTCCCCATTAATAATAATTCTTTGCATTTATATAGCGCTTTTCTCATTACTCAAACCGCTCAGCAATTGCAGGTTAAGGGCCTTACTCAAGGGCAGAGTCCCTATTGGCATTTATGGGATTTGAACTGGCAACCTTCCGATTGCCAGTGCAGATCCCCAGCCTCAAGAGGTGGGTGGACAAACAAAAACCCACCAATTCTGACAAACTCCAAGCATCGATTATGCAAGAATGGGCTGCTGCCATCAGTTAGGATTTGGCCCAGAAGTTGATTGACAGCATGCCAGAGCGAATTGCAGAAGTCTTGAAAAAGAAAGAAGGGCCAACGCTGTAAATATGGACTCTGCACAGAAAATTGATGTGATTGCCAATAAATCTTTTAAAACTTATGAAGTTCTTATTTTGCTACACTGGAAGAATCCTAACTCTCCTCTTTTAAGTCAGTGGGAAACCAATGTTTTATACTATTTGAAACTGGAAAAAATCAAATACTCCGTTTAAGGATCTGTACAGATTTTTTTCAAAACATGGCAGGATCTAATCAGTAATATTTTAGAATAAGCTCTTAAAGCACCGAGGAAGCAATTATTTCTGCATTTTTTTTTCTTCTCCATTCATCTCTATTGGCTTATTAAACTCATCAATTTTAGGTATGTTTACAAGCCTTAAGTTTTACCCTGTTGGCCATGCTCGCTCGCTCGCTCGCTCTCTCTCTCTCTCTCTCTCTCTCTCTCTTTCTTTCTCTCTCTCTCTCTCTCTCAGGGGTGGGGGTCGCCTTGTTCTTAATCCTACTTTTTGTAAAAATTGATTTGTATGGAATAATTACAATTTAATAAAGGACAAAAACAAAAAAAACCTTATCAAGTGCTTGTAATTATACTTCAGTATACCATAGAAAAATCTGACAAAAAGATCTAAAAACACTGAGGCAGCAAACTTTATGAAAACCAATACTTTTGTCATTCTCAAAACCTTTGGCCACGACTGTATTAGTGTAATGACTTTTTTTTTTTTTTATCTTTTTCACCTAGTCAACATTGTGTCAATCTGCTAATAAAGTCTATATGCTGTGGACCAGCAGGAGGCACACCACCACCCAAACCTGACAGACAGATGTGCAAACACACTTTTATTTATTTTTTCTTCTTTTCCCCGTGGGATACCCCTTCCAACATTTCCCACGTGTACAGCACAGTCACTGTACACAACACACTTCTCCTGTTTCTCTCTCTTCTTCTTTCTTTCCTCCTCCACTCCTCCTGGCAACTTTTGTCTCCTCCCACCCGACTCTGGCTCCCAGAGTAGTGGCTACTGGCTCCCTTTATAAGGCACTTAGAGGTGCTCCAGGTGCTCATTGACCTACTTCAGAGTGTGGTGGAAGTGCTGCAATCAAGGGCTCAGTAACAGCTGCAGCACACCCAGAACACAACAGGGCTACACCAAACTGCAGCTCCCATGGAGCCCTGTGGGAGTGAGAGGCACAGCTGCAACCCACGGGGGCTGCTAGTGTTCCAGGGGAGGTAATGCTCTGGATACGCTCCCTCCCCTGGTCCTTCCTGCATAGAGGCATCCCGACCGTACGCCACAATGCTAAATTGTTTAATTGTTTCTGATTTCTTTCTGAACAACTTTTGTCATTTATTTAAACCTCTTTTAATTGTATGTTTATTTATTTATGTTTTTGCACAGAGTTTCAAGACCATGACTGCTTCACCACATCCTCCTTTGGTCAGTCCTATCTTCAAGGCAGATCACAACAGTCAGCTTGTGAAGCAAATATGCAGACATTAACATCAAGCGCAGCCTCGTTGCATGTTGTAAAGCTAATGGACTGCCCCGGCACTCCTGAACAGGTGCAAAATACAAATCGAATGTCTTTGTGTGCCCGTAAAAAGACCAAAAAAAGTTATAAAAGGAAATCAAATAGCAAAGATTCATGGTCAAGTCATTTAAAGCCAAAGCCACATCATTGTTCTGAATGTGGCAAACAACTCTCCAATAGCAGCAATCTAAGGATACACATGAGGATTCACACTGGTGAGAAGCCATACTGCTGTTCAGAATGTGGCAAACAGTTTTCACAACTGAGCACTCTTCAGAGCCACAAAAGCGTTCACATTGGTGAGAAAATACATTGCTGTCCCCAATGTGGCAGGCGATTCTCCTGCAGTAGCAGGCTTCAAAAACACACAAGAATTCATACTAGCAAGAAGCCATATTCCTGTTCTGAATGTGGCAAACGGTTCTCCTATAGGAGCACTCTTCAGACGCACACGAAAATCCACTCGCGCGAGCAGCTCTACTGCTGTACTGAATGTGGCAAACAATTCACCTCCAAAGGCAGTCTTCAGATACATGCCAGAATTCACTCTGGAGAGCAGCCCTTCTGTTGCTCTGAATGTGGCAAACAGTTCTCCCAAAAAAGCACTCTGCAGATACACAAAAGAATTCACTCGGGAGAGAAGCCCTTCTGTTGTTCTGAATGTGGAAGAAGATTTTCCCGCAGATGCTCTCTTCAGAGGCACTCGACAGTTCACACAGGAGAGAAACCACACTGCTGTACTGAATGTGGCAAGCGATTTTCCAGGGCCAGTAGTCTTCAGGTTCACACAAGAATTCACTCCGGAGAAAAACCCTATTGCTGTCCTGAATGTGGCAGGCAATTCTCTGACAGGAGCACTTGTCGGATGCACCGAAGAATTCATTCCGGAGAGAAACCACACTGCTGTTCTCAATGTGGCAAGCGATTTTCCAGTGCTAGTAACCTGCAGGTACACATGAGAATTCACTCAGGAGAAAAACCGTATTGGTGTCCTGAATGTGGCAAACGATTCACTGACAGTAGCAGTTTTCGTATACACACAAGGTATCACTCTGGAGTGAAACCGTATTGCTGTGCTGAATGTGGCAAGCAGTTCTTCACCAGCAGCCACTTTAAGAAACACATGAGAAGCCACAGTGGTGAGAAGCTGTATTGCTGTTCGGATTGTGATAAACGCTTCTCCGATCATCTCGCTCTCCAAAGACATGCAAGAAGTCATGTGACAAAAAAAGCTGAGAAATAGAAGAATGTAGAAACTTGAACTGTACTAAGTATCTCCCTGATTGCTCAGGATTTGATATATTTGTATATTTTCACCATAATGAGGTTTGATATTGTTTCTATTTTATGTGGCTTCCTGGAAGAAGATGCCCAGTACACCCTGCACTGAAAGAAATGAAGGCCATATGAGTAGAGCAACATTTTCAGGTAAAGAGATGAACTTGAAAGTGATGTCATATTAGAATTAATCTGTTAATGGCCTCACTGTGACAAAAGAAGCACAACCACATTGACATATTGTGTTGGGGGGGTGTTTTGTAGTGTATGAAGATTCCTGGGTGCAGGCCAGTACTCCTGCATTACTTCTGCTGAATTTTCAGCCAAGAGGATCATTTACATTATCATATTTTTAGTTCATCAAATAAAATGTAACTATAAATGTTTTCATAAAAAATGCCATTGTTTTAGTTTATCAAGTGTTTTTTTTTTTTTTTTTTTTTTTTTTCCTTTTTACTATTTGTTGATTCACACATCAGCAGAATATGCTTCTTGGCCAGTGGGCTGACCAGACTTTTACACAGATGGTATGCTCTGTGGCCTCTTTATTTGGTAAATCTATCTAGTAGCGGAGTGGTGGCTCTGAGGCTAGGGGTCTGCACTGGTAATTGGAAGGTTGCCAGTTCAAATCCCGTAAATGCCAAAGTGACTCTACTTCATTGGGCTCCTGAGCAAGGCCCTTAACCTGCCATTACTCTGTCCTAGGTGTGACGTTAATCTGCATTCAGGCCCTCTAACCTGCAGGGAAATCTTTAGGGTTGGTGGCAAAACTGGCACTCCCGTGACCTTTATATATAAAAAAAAAAAAAAAAAAACCTCCCACTGTTCCATTCCATCTGAACTAGTGTGGTGCTGTGGTGTCACCCATTACATGGCTACACTCGGGTCCTAATCTGTGATCTTGAGTTAGTTTATCATGTGGTGGGTGCAGCAATGTGCTGTATCAGCACCTGCTCCTATCCCCCCTCTCTATCTAGTACAAGGTAGGGCCTCCTTTTTGTTCCAGCATAGCCTGAATTCTTGGAAGCGTGGACTCGTTACAGTGTACTCCCTTAGAGACAGTGGTCCATGCTGTTTCTTTAGTATCACACAGTTCTGAAGATTGTTTTGGCCACATGCTAATGTTGTGAACTTCCTGTTCCACGTCCTCTCAACAAAGCTGTGTTGGATTAAGAACTGGGGGCTATGCATGCTATTGAATAAAGTCATGGTCATGTTTATGGGACCACCTTAAGATGATATTTGCTTTGTGACTTGGCATATTCAGTAGACTGTGCCCATTGAAGTGATGTTCATGTTTAGCAACACAGCTTAGGTCCATTATGACACTCCGATGGAACTGAACATTCCTCACACCATGATACTACCGCCGTCGGCCAGTTCCATTAACACATAACAATAGGGACCCCTGGATTTGTCAGCCAAATGACATTTTTTCAATCTACGGTTGTCTGGTTTTGGTGATCTCTAGCCAGCTATTAAACATCAGAACATTGGAACATTTTTGATGAAAAAAGTGCTGTTCCGCTTCACTAAGTTTGCCACTCCTAAGCGCCTTCCTCTAAAATAACAAGTTGAGTTTTGAATGTTCCACAAGTCCTACTGTGGTCCTCTGTGTGAAGAAAAACTTTCTGCTAGTTGTGTGAAATTTACTCAATACAAGTTTCCAACTGTGCCCCCATGTTCTTGTTGAACTCATTTTAAAGTAACCCCCGGGATCTACTGTACTAATTCCTTTCCGAATTTTAAACACTTTGATTGTGTCACTTCTTAAATTTTCATTTGGTTAACTGAAAAGGTTCAGCTCCTTTAAACTCTCCTCTTATCTTTTAGTCAGCCTAGTGGCTGTTCTCTGGAGTCTCACTACAGTCATCTTCTCATTATTCCTAGCAGACAGAAGTGGGGCCCGGTGTGCTCATTTACTTCTGTACTCCTTCAACCGATTTATTGTGCTTTTAAAGATGTCATCATCCACACCACTGTTCTACATAGCTGTCATTTTAAAATCTGTGGCTTCTCTGTTACCATAAATGAGTCTGATCTTCTCCAGTGACCTCTCTCAACAATAAATCCCCTTTACCCATGTGAATGCTGCTCAATGGACCTTTTTTTATTGCAGCAATCTCTGCAAACTCTAGACACTGTGGTGTGTGAAAATCCCAGGAGGGCAGCCTGTTCCTGAAATGCATGTGTCATTATTCATGTAGATCTGCCTTTTCTAATAGTTTGTTGATCAACGTCTAAACCTCTTGACTGCTGCAGGCAAGAAGGAAAGTTCAAGGATTACTGCGAGAGGCTGAGGGAAAAAAATGACCAGGAGATGATCACAAAAGAAAAGAGCAAAGTCGGTGCCATGCTGAGGTCAAGACAGTAATGTCAAAAAATGGGGACTGAAGTATCTGAACTCAAAAGTGCAAGGCAAGCACGTAAGTAGTACTATCAGAAAGGAACTGTCACAGGGGGTGGTCTGGATGATTGATGACATTAAGCCCAACCCCAAAATATGAAAATATGATTTATACGCTATAAACTTATGACACGCGGCTTCATTTTATAAACGCTAGATGCAAAACTAATAAGAAATGTACACTTGCCTGAATAACCACATATATGTGTAACTTTCTAAAAACGATATAAAATATTCACTCCCCTGCTCTGGTTATAAACTCACGACACGTGGCTTCATTTTATAAACACTAGATTCAAAGCTAATAATAAGAAATGAAATATACACTTGCCTGCATAGCCATGCATATGTGTAACTTTCTAAAAACGATATAAAATGAAATATACACTTATCCTAATCGTAAGACAAAGCCACGCAAATGTGGCTTATTTTAAAAGCCATGGGAAATAAACTTTCTTTCACAGGACACGGGATCCTTTAGTGTTAAATCTGCAGCTGTTAAAACAGTCAATAGGAATATAATAAAGAAAATAAAGAATAGTTATCCTTTAAATGTCATTAGACACCAAGATTCTGTCTGTGTGTTCCTTTTTAAATTAAGAAAAGCCCTAACATCATATATATATATTTTTTTAATAAATACGCGTTGGCTCCGTTTACTGCCCCCCTGGTAAAAATTTTTAGACGCGGTAATCGGGTAAATGTCAAAGACCTTTTTTTTTTTTTTATTTTATTTTATATAAATTCGGCTGATCTGTGAACAATATTATTAGATGAAATATTTTTCACTAACGAATCTCTCTTGTATACAAAAATACACAATGAACTTTAAAAGCTTGCAAGAAAAGTTATTAAAAACTTCTGCATTTAGCACAAAGCTCAATGGGTGCTCGCTGTCTCTGTTTACATTCCAAACGAACCCCCAGCTCTTTATGGTACTTGG
This sequence comes from Polypterus bichir lapradei, assembly GCA_026402145.1. NCBI lineage: Eukaryota > Metazoa > Chordata > Cladistia > Polypteriformes > Polypteridae > Polypterus > Polypterus bichir. The sequence goes on along the minus strand of JANRMT010062791.1, from coordinate 231,195,377 downwards.
TAAAAGTTATTTAAATTCCGAATACAAACTCGACTGTTTCCGATACTGTATTTTAGCCTCGTTAATCGGGTAAATGTCAAAATAGACTTGATTTCATATGGTTTGCATGTACCCCTCCATTTATATCAACTTTAAAATACATGGCTTCACATATAAAATGGCTGCGTTTAGCACAACGATCTCTTGGTAAAACGTAACGGGGCGCTTTTTCCTGTTGCTTAGATGTTACCCTTACAGCTGTGAGCTCTTCAATGAGTCGTCTTTGCCGCTACAAAGGGTCACCGCCCCTTAGAGGAGGAATATCAGCAACTCCGCACCTATGAGCTTTCTCCCAAACGTACAGGGTGTTTCACTCTGCCCTTCCAAGGCGGTACAGAGCATGAGGAGCAGCATAAAGAGCTTTGCTTAGCCGTCTATCGCCAAGCTAACTTTTCAGCATACAAGTGCCTCGGCGATCTTTCCAAAAGGTAGGCGATTTTACTTTTTCTTCCACAATGGCAGACAATGGGAAAAAATACTTTTATGATTGTTGGTAGTGTAGATTATCGAAATATGTGCTGTTAACGATCATCTCTCTTCAAACTGATGAAATGATATTCTTTTATAAATCTGATTTCAAATCAGATAGTTCCAGCGACGCAGAGTAATATCCGATATCTCACCGGGAGTTGGGTTTTCTGATTTTTAAATGGAAAAAAAACTGTACCTAGTTGTAACACTCAGTTTATACATGAAGTATTTTTCTTATTACAGAAGGTTGCAGTTTCTGGCCCATTGGTTGCTCAAAAAGTGAGCCAGTTCTTCTTTTGGCTGTACTTTTAAATCAAAATGTTGTTTATAAGAACAGACAGATTTAATACTTTTAATGGAAATGTCTAAGTATGTACAAACTTATTACTTTTTAATGGTAATGTACAAACTTATTACTTTAAAAGTACGTTCAGACTGATTACTTTTTAATGTAAATGTCTTTAAGTACGTACAAACTTTGTACGTTCTATTTTAATTGTAGAAGAATTGGAGGCCGACCTGTATACTACTTTACACCTAACAAGCACGCAATTGGAAGAATTAATAGCTACCACAGATTGTCTTTTTGGGACAAAAAATCCTGCCTCAGACAAAAAAAACTAAAGCATCCCCAGAACCCCGTAAGTACTACTTTCACCTGAGGGTTTGGGTGTATAGAAAAGTAAGGCATTGGGAGTTGAATATATAATTTTTAACAGAAAACTCAACGCTTACGAAGAGTGGTTATTCTTCCAAAGGTTCCAGTCAACCTCTAGAATCGGCGCAAAGGCCCTGGGACAGTCTGTTATTGAACATCTCTTTCACACAGCCCGGTAAGTTGAACTAATTGTGCGAGTGCGCCACAAATGTTTATTTTTAAAGAAAACTTAGTCTTGTTTTTTTTTTTTTCAGAACCTGCGTACCAAGGATTACTGACTCAGATACTCTGGATTCACCACAGCTTGTATCATCACCCGGACTTCTCACCCAAATAGTCGGTGAATCCAAAAGAATTGATACTGGGGCTAAGATGGCTGAGCTGAAGGCTGAAATCTGTTGGATTTTCAAAGTGCATTACCGGACCGTTTACCACTTCCTTCAGATTTACGTGAAAAGGTTATTTTATTGTACGCTATTTTAGAAAACGTGTTCCCCAAATAATGCCAGGCAATATGAGTGGCGATGGTAAAAACAGGAAAAGGGGTACAAGTGAGGACTTGGACGCTGGGAGCGGTTCTCAATATGCTGGGTTATTGCATGACATGGTGAATGAACTTAGTTACTCTATTCGGCCCCCAAAAATGCCTGCTCCTCCACCCCGATATTTTAATGAATTGGAATATAGTTAATTGGCAAAATCAAAACATGATACAAATGAATAATATAATAGCTACCATGAGAGTTCCTTCACCTGTTACCACTCCAATTGACTTTGACCAGCTTGACTGCCTTTTAGAAACCCTGCATCCAGTAGCCACCCCTGATGAAATGCTGAAATTAAATAATTTGTTAGAAAGGTTTCAGCGGTCTTTGAACGAAAATGTTAATGCTCAAACGGGTCATGGTTTAACAAACACTGTGGGTTCTGCAAATGCTCAGCCTTTTGGTCCACCCACCCAGAACACTGTTGTCTCTCAGAGTATGGCTACATCAGTCTCCGCTACCACTTTGGTTACATTCGTTTCAGTCACGGCGACCTCTGCTCCAGTCACTGTATCTTTAGTCACTGTCTCGTCACCCTCAGTCCCTGTAGCTAACCTCTCTGTTACTTCTGCTGTATCTAACCCTTTTGTTCCCTCTGCTTCAGTCCCTGTAGCTAACACCTCTGGTTCAGTATGCCCCTCTGTTCCTTCTGCTTCAGTCTTGTCCCCTGTTTCAGTCACTGTTTCCTCAGCCCCTGTTGCACAGCCATTTGTGGCTACCCTTCAACCTCCTCAGTCGTGCCAGTTATGTCTGGTGGTTCTGTTGTGTCTAAACCCTCATCCGCTTCTACTTCAGGTGTAACAGTCATGGCCGGTCCCTCTGCTGTCTTTAGTAATGACAATCGGAGCATTTTTCATCAGATCGACAGACTGGCGTTTAATCATACAGAAATAAGACACCCCTTAAATTTTGCCGATGCCTATGAACTAGAGTCTTACGAGGAGGTATTTAACAGCATTCATGAGACACTGCAAAGATTTCTGGATAGTTTTTCAGGTACTTTAAATCCACAAGATGCTGTACAGTTAGAATTGCATGCTGATTCCTTACCTATCAGCGTTTTTATACAGATGACTGGATCTAAATATTAATGTAGGCGATTTTCTTCAACAAATAGACAATCTTCTTCAGAGTCACGCAAATGTGTTAACAGATGAGTCTCTGATGCTAGTCATACAGATTGTTCGGTCACCTAGCGGGCGCGCTAACGGCGCTCGCAAGGCATCTGCTCTACTCAATCACGAAATAGTTTGAAAGAAAATGAGGCATTTAATTATTTCTTATAATTATGGGAATCAGCTCTGTTTTTCCTTTTGTCTGCTTACCCTAATGGAAGACCGGTACAGAGAAAATCCACAGTTATGCATGCGTGAAGCGTACAACCTTCAGAGCAGGGCTGGATTATCTGAGCATGAAAAAGTGTCCTTTGTGGACGTTCATAAATTTGAAAACTTGCTGGATATTACAACTGTTGTCTGGTACAGATGCCCAAGAAATGAGAAATTTTTAAAATTTGAAAGCTCCTGCAGTAGAAACCCTAAAACCTATTTTATGTTTTTGCATGACAACCATTACTACAGCATTTTGAATTTAAAGGGTTTTCTGGGTGTGAAATACTTGTGTGACTACTGTTACACAAGCTATCACACAATCCTTCGCCATCGCTGCGACGGCCACTACAATGTCTGTTTCTCTCCTGATTGCAGGCCGATCCCTGAAGAGCTTATCAAGTGTGTTGATTGCAACCGTTACTCCCAATAACAATTTTTTGTTTTATTCAGCATACAATTCCTAAATTTAATGTCAAGACCAATGACATGGAAATGGCTTGTGACACTGCAAAAATGTGTCCCCTGTGTTACAGAACTTACACTGTGAATGCCACCTCAATACTCCATAAATGTCATCCCAAGGAATGCCATGTTTGTAAAGCAAAAATTGAAAATGATGCAGAAAACCATCAGTGCTTTATAGAAACCTTGAAGATCGGTGTGAGAAATTCGTGTTTTATGATTTTGAAAGTCGGCAAGAAAAACGGGTGTGCACATTCTGAATTATGTATACTGTAAGTCCTTATGGGCAAAATCCTGGTTCTGGGCGGGTGAAGATTGTGTACACCAGTTCTTTGCTAGATACCGTCGTCCCAGGTATCAAGGATACCTTCATAGCTCACAATTCAAAAGGTTACGATGGGTACTTTTTAATGAAGTATTTGCTTGAAAATGGAGTGAACCCTCGTGTTACCACTACCTTCCTACTATCCAAGGAAATAAGTTGACGTGTTTCACAGATGATGGTTATCAATTTACGTTTTATAGATCCTTTGAGTTTTTTAACAATGAAATTAAGTGTCAAGCCTAAAGCCATGGGGTTTGAAGCCGAAAAAGAGTATTTTCCCCCATTTCTTCAATATGGCTGAAAACCAGGATTATATCGGATCCTACCCTGAGCCTGAATGCTACGGCGGCCAGAGCATGATGACAAAAGAAAAAAGAATTTTTTACCTGGTATGAGAGTGTCAAACATGGCGTTTTTAATTTTAAAGAGGAGATGGCTTTTTATTGTTTAAAATGACGTTGAAATTCTTAGAACCGCATGCATCGAATTTGGAGACGAGGTCATCAAAATTGGCAATATTGACCCGTTTCAATGCATGACCCTAGCCTTTCTATGTATGGCAATGTACAGGCAAAACTGTATGCCTCCAAAATCTATCGGTATAATTCCTTCTGACCATTACACTAGTAGTCAGAAAACCTATTCGAAAGCTTCTATTCAATGGTTATTGTATATCTGTGAAACAGAAAAGTTGAACATTCGGCACGCTCTAAACCTTGAGGAAGTAAAGAAGGTTCCTTTTTTCTTGATGGCTATGCCAGAGTTAGAGGTATTCCGACCGCCTTTGAATTTTCTGGCTGATTTTATCACGGCTGTCCAGAATGTTATGATTTAAACAGTACCCATCCTTTAACCAGCATGACTTGTGCGGTTGTGTACCAAAAGTTTATGCGAAAATTGGAAATACTTAGGACAAAATTAAATCTAGATGTGCGCATTCGCTGGGAGCATGATGAAAAAACACAACCTCAGGCTACAAACTTTCTTAAAACACTGCGATTTCCCTCAAAGTATAAATCCAAGGGATTCGTTGTTCGGCGGCCGTACCAACGCCATAAAATTGTACCACAAGGCCGTGGTCACCAAGCAGATTCACTATTATGATTTCACTAGTATGTACCCGTTTGTGAGCAAAAATTTACCCGATCGGTCATCCCACCATCATTTTTCAGCAGTTTGGTGATCTCAGCCAGTATTTTGGATTAATTAAAACCACCGTCCAGCCTCCACGTGGTCTCAATTTTTTAGTCCTGCCTTTCAGGTTTTGTGGGAAATTAATGTTCACCCTCTGTAGCACCTATGCGGAGACAGAATCTCAGAAAGTGGACTGTTGTCACACCGAAGATGAGACAGCTTTAACCGGGACTTGGTGTAGTGTGGAAATAGCAAAGCCCATTGATAAAGGTTATAAAGTTTCAAAAGTACACGAGATTTGGCATTACCCTGAACATACTTCTGAGCTATTCTCGGACTATATCAAGCTTCATCTAAAAGGCAAGCAGCAGGCATCGGGGTATCCTCGAGGCTTCCCGAGACCATTATATTTTAGATTATTATCAGAAGGAAGGTGTGCAAATGGACCGCAATAACATCGCCGTAAATCCTGCTAAGAGACAGATTTCAAAGTTGATTTTAATTTCTCTTTGGGGTAAATTTGGGCAGAAGCAACTCCATCTCACTACTAGCTTAGTCAAGGACGGTGAGGAATTCTTGCAATATATTTTCTCCAAACAGTATAATGTTTCTTATTTTGAATTTATCGGCGATGCGATTGCTCAAATACAGCGGAAGTACGCCGATGAAAGTACACCCTACCAGGTAGCGTTAATGTTGCTATTGCTGCTTTCACAACTGCCTATGCCCGGTTAGAGTTGTACGATTTACTGGACCGTCTGGGACAAAGGGTGTTGTACCACGATACCGATTCTGTTATGTTTACTTCTCAGCCTGGTCAGTACAATCCTCCTCTGGGTGACTATTTAGGAGAGCTCATCAGTGAGTTAAATCCTGGTGATTATATTACAGAATTTGCATCAGGGGGGCCAAAGACGTACGGGTATAAAACAGCACAAGGCAAAACGTATGAAGGTAAAAGGCATTACCATTAACCACGAAACTGCTAAAATTGTAAACCTCGAAACACTAACCAATCTAGTTCAGAATTTTGTGACGTCTCATGAAGCTCCTCGTCAAGAGTTACTGGTTCACGGTAATCGGATCCGCAGAAATAAAAAACGCTTCATTTTAGAAAACGGACCACTCGGGAAGAAATGCAGGGTGGTGTATAACAAGAGGGTTCTCCTACCACACGACCTTATGGATACTAAGAGATTTTGATACACGCCTTCAACACCCCTTCGCTAAAATTATCTCGAGTGTGTCTTGTTCCAGTAAATCCTATTATGTAAAAAAATTACTGGAACATTCGAATCATGTTGTGTCTCAACCTTTTCAAAATATAATTTGGTTTTATATTTGCTGACAGAAAATGTACGACGAGCTATCGGCTAAATTTCTGCAGTTAAAATTTATTGAGGGGATCCCGAAGTCTTTATGTGACGAGGAACTTATCCAAATTATCCATTTAATATATCTGTGACGCTATAGCCTCACCATGACGGCAAAGTACAATCTGACAGAGTTCAGCAAGGCGCACCCTGAGCGTTAACTCGAGCGGCAGTAATTATTTGAATGTCAGAGAGTTTACAGAGGAAAAGAAAATATTTAACAAGGTTTTGGACTTCCTGGAAGTTTTTTTTCTTTTTAATTTTCCATCTTTCACCCGTGCGTTTCAGCCTCTCGCGTGTTATTCCATGTTTCCCAGTCAGTCAGTGGCAGTTGAAGTCGAGGGCGCAGACGCAGATGGCTGTAAATCCAGAAAGACAAACACGGGGAAGTCCTGATTATTTAATACATTTATACCCTAGCGTTTTTCTCTATTATTTTATTACTAACCTCTAGGATGTGTGAGAATTTTTGGTCATGTTCAATGAAAATCTGTTATTTTGTATTTGTTGATGCTTTGATTTTTTTTTTTTGGTGGTGTGCCCCCCCCCCCCCCCCCCTTCCAGGACTGAAATGGTGTCTTCCAGTTTGAGTGCAGGCGGTTCAGGAGAATTGAGTCTTCTTTATAAGGATGGCTGTGGCCACAAGAGGGGGGTCGGTTTGTTCGATCGCGAGGATTTTTTAGAGAGACGGAGTTAGTGAGTGCGATGTGCACCAGACTTAAAGAGGGCTGGGGGTTGAGCAGTTGGTTGCTGCTTGAAGCAGAGCCCATTATGAGCTGAATAAAATATCAGGGTAACGGCCTTTTTTGTCATTCGCTTACCAAGAATTGTTTTGACTCTGAATAGCATTTTTTTGCACTGTACACCTTTTACTGTAAATATTTTCAGAGAATTGTGAGTTCTTTTTAAAATGTTATGTGGAATAAAGACATCTGCTTTTTGTACAACTGTTTCTCTTACTGTACCCTCTGTCCCAGGTGGTCCCAAACTACTAACATGCCATCCTCTCGGTTAGGTGGCTTGTGACAATATCTACCACTCCTACTGTATATTTGGGGTTTAGTATCTTCCCAGTTCATTTAAAGATACCCCATTATTTCTTGCTATATCATCCCACATTAAATAGATATGTACTGTGTTATTATACTTTATTAATCCTGAAGGAATACATACAGATATTAAAATATCTGAAGAAATAAAGCACTGACCTACCAACTACACTAGTGTTCCAAAGTTTGGAATTACTTGGACGTTTTCATGTTTTTAATAGAAATTGATCTTTTTAATCAAGATAATATTAAATTGATTTAAAAGTACAGCCAAGACCTTACTAGAGTGTACAATGGCTATGACTGATTTTGAACTAATTATTTATATATGACTGCAAAGCCTCATTTTCAGCAGCCATTCCTTCAGTGCCTTATGGTAAACTCTCTCTTAGCTCATCCTTAATTAGTCATATTTAAATGCTAACTGGTTATTAGAGAAACCTTTGCAATGGCATCCATGAAACCCATTATTCTGTTCAATGAAGCAAGCATTTCTAAAGTTCAGTTCTGGGTTCAAAAGTACCAAAATGCGACAGTTTTGTCAAGTAACATGTTAGTCTGTTATTGGGAGAAGAAAAAATATCAAAAAATCCATAAAGTTTATTAGCCAGAAATCATAGTTGATCTCTCATCAAGCCTCAAGGCAGTTCTAAAAATCAAAGTATAGAGAATCAAAATACTGGGGAAATGATAAACAGAAATGCAATAGTGACAATCAAGGTTTCTGTCCACAAGCTTGGATAGCAGGAACTGTACTGAGCTGACCTTTATACCTTTGACCTCTCCAGAATGACCCCAGATATCACCTGTAGCAATGCCATGGCAACTGCTACAACAAAATTACACAAAATACTGGCATCTACGAGAAAAACAACATTATTAAAAAATAAACATAAAAAAATGCTATCAATAATATTCAACAACATCCAAACCCTTTAAATGACCCCCCCCCCAAAAAAAAAAACCAAAACACAAGGAAAACGAAAAACTAAGCTGTAAAACATTAATAAAAGCAAATCATAACATACACTACCAGTCACGTTTTTAAACACCTCCATGTGATATCCCGTGTAGTGAGAAGTGGCCCCAGCCTACACTCTGGACATCTGATAGTTTATGAACCGAACAGGATCAGTAGAGAGATGAGGCACAGACAAAAAGTGAAGGGTGAATGGTACAATTTTATTTACAAGAGTGCTGTACAACAACAAAAAATGCAGTAGTGTCAGGCTGGCTTTGAGGCACAGTCCTTCAGCACTGACACTTCTTGAAAAATAAATAATAAAGAAAAAAATATGGTGTATTCACAAAAACAGTGCAACCATACAAGAACTGTACACACACTCCAACAATGAAGGTTGTCTTCTTTTATCTCTGTCTCAAGAAGCTCCTCCAACAGGAAAGAAAAAAAATGCACAAGAACAAAAACAAGTGTGTGTATATACAAAAACAATTACACCAAAATCAAAATTATCCCAGCACCAGATAAGTATATATACCTCCACCAAAAATGATCACTAGGAGATATATACATAACTATATATACAAAAGAATATGTACAAAGCCGCCAAAATCACAACTGCACCTCCAATAGCTCTGCAGTGCGTACTCCTACCTCGCCTTTAGGTCCACTGTCGACCCCTGCTGGCCAGCATCTCCTTAAATATAACCGGCAAGATTGTCCAGCCAATCTGTCACCCCGTCTGCACAACGCACCTATCCAGGGTAGACGCTAGCACGTTCACGCTCCGAGCAACTTTGTATTTAAACTCGAACCCCAGTCGGTCGCGCGCGTAAGCTTCCCCTGGAGAACCAACGGTTATGCTGAGCTCAAGCACACCAGCTGCCGACTCCCCAGTAAGTAAATTCATTTCTTTACAACATGGGACCCCCCATCTCTAGCTGCCTCAAACCTGTTTACACAAACAAATGCCGGCTGTTTCTTTCAAGCGCGCCGCACCTTAAACTGCCTGCGTCTGCGAGGACACCGGCGTGTAAAAATGAACACATGCGGTGGAGCCCCTACTGGCCATTACACCGGCTACACGTGTGTTCAGACACACCACACCTCACTCGCAGTGCTCACTCACTAGACTGTCACGCGTTCCTGCGACAACACCTTCAACACACCAACGGTAAACGCACTTCCTTATAACCTTATAAATACCGCTGCTTCAAGTTTAAGGATTCGACTAAAATTTGCATTACCACACTCAGTTTTTTTGTTTTTTTATTGATATTCAAGCAGTTCAGGGCCAGGGAAAAACTGGACTTGTTACAGAAATGGTATGGAGTAAATAAACGTAGCAAACTTTATTTATGTAGCACCTTTCATAGACACAAAGTCACAAACGGCTTCACATGTACAATAAATGTATACATATATTTATATGCATATTGAACAACAATAAAAAAACTCAGAGTAGAGAACATCACTTATCTAGAACATCCATGATAAATAAAACCTTTATACAATGCCTGTTTAAGAAGATGTAATTCTAAAATTACTTACCATTCTCTCGGTGTGGAGGGCCAGAGGAAGTGAACTCCACAGTTCTGGAGCTAGCACCTTAAACCCCAATCTCCATCAGTCTTTAATGGACTTTCAGGGAGAGTTAGTAGACCCTGACCAAAGGACCTACACGATCGATTCAGAAGAATGGGGAAGCTACACCAAATATTCAAGAGCTTGGCCATGCATGGCACAATATGTAAGAACAAGAATTTTAAAATGAATCCTAAAATTAATCTGACGCCATCAAAACTGGAGTGATAAGGGAGATGCTGTTTGCTCTCATTACAAGCCTTACAGCAGCATTTTGGACTGTTTGAAGATGGCCCAAGAATGAATTGTTCAGATAAGTAAAAACGTCCATTACAAAAGTCCAAACCAAAGGAAATAAAAGCATGAATAAGCATCTCCACGTCAGCCCTAGATACAATAGTCCTCAGTTTGGCAGCATTTCTTAAAAGAAAAAAGCAAGATTTAGTCAGTGGTCTAACATATGAATCAGCTCTCAGGGACTGATGAAAAATAACACCTACATTATGAATTGTAGGATGAATATAAGAAGAAAAGGTTCCAAACCTTGATTAATCCTAAATAAGAACGTTTCTGGAGCAATAACCAGCACCTCAGTCTTATCCTCAAATTATCAGCCGTCCAACACTTTATGGCCATCAACCATTCAGTGTGACAAACTGAAACTTGCAAAGGTAAGTGGTAAACTGCCAGAAGTTAAAAAACAAAGTTTAGCCTACTAAAAACTGAAACATAATGTAATTTTCAGAGTTATAAAAAAAGGCCTTTCTTCAGGGAGTAAGCAGTAGCTTAATAACTTACAGCTTTTCTGCAGCAATGGAAGTGTTATAAGCCTTGAAAGCTGATTCCAGCTCTTCTTACAGGTATGATAGAAAATTGTATTCTTAAAATTGGTAATCTCTACGTATTAGAAAAGTATTTTAGGCACATAAGAAAAGTAGACACTATATTTTACTAAATATTAAGATGTAAGAGTTAGGAGTTAAAAAGCTCATGCCTATATATTTTTATTACCCTGTATAAGCCACAGACCACCATTATCTCTCAAAGTTAAAGTCTGGACATGCAAGATAGTTGAGAAGAGATGGGTCCCTTAATAAGAAATTGGAATGTAAACTCTTGGGTTGTAAATAATGGGTGAGCACTGGGAAAGAACGGGGGCGCAGGTAGGGGCTGTGAAACAAATATGATGGACAGCCACCCAGTCGAGAGATAATTGTAGATTATTTAGGGGCAGGACTAGAGCAATGAAATGCTAGAAGTCAGATGAGGGAGAATAATGGCTTAAATGATAAGAATTGTAATACAAGAAAAAGGTGCCTATTGCTGGATGCTCATTGTTCCATCTGAGATGAGTCTGTATATATGTGCCATACAATAAAACTTAAATTTGTTGTCTGCTTTGAAGTCTCTGAGTGCCTTCTTTGGGGGCTTAGGGTGCTCCTGCCATGTCAGCCTGCTTCAACAGTATCTGAACTTGTGTTGACTACTTACAAACCCTCTGTCTGTATAAAAGCAGTGTTGGCCTCTGAAGCATTATTTGGACAATATGGCAATACACATTGCTATTATAATTGTTGGAAAAGAACAATTAACAAATGAAGACAGAAAGACCATTGTAACCCATCTTGACACCACCTCTAGTACCATCATGTTGAACACTACTGCTCCCCAGGGCTGTGTACTCACCCACTCTGCTGGCTCATGATTGTATGGCAGCATACAGTTCTAACACCATCATAAAGTGTGCAGGTGACACAATAGCGGTGGGTCTCATCAGCAATGGGAATAAGTCAGCTTCCAGAATGAAGATGTGACAATTGATAGACTGGTGCAAGTACAAAAATCTGTCTCTTAATGTGGACAAGACGAAAGAGATGATTGTTGACTTCAAAAAGGCTAATGCTGTCCACATCCCATTGCACTTTGAGGGTTATGTGGTAGAACTGGTCAACAGCACCAAATTCCTTGGTGTGCATCTGTTAGATGATCATACTTGGACAATCAGCACCATGTCCTTAACCATTAAGGTGCAGCAATGTCTCCACTTCCTTTGGTGGCTGAAATAGGCAGGTCTATCACCTCCCAACACCCCATATCATTCTACATGGGCACCATTGAAAGTGTCCTGACCACCTGCATTACTGTCTGGTTTGGGAATTGTAGTGTCTTTGATCACATGGGCCTCTGACTGATAATGCGCACAGCACAGAAGATCCCTGGGACCTCTATGCCCTGCATTAAAGTCATCTATATAAAGTGTTGCATCAATGAGATCTTAGCCCTGAGGAACATCATTTAAGAGTGAATAAACACCCACTTATACATCAACTTCATCAGCTTCCGGAAAGCCTTTGAAAGCCTGTACCTTGACACCCTATGGAAGATCTTACAGTCATATGGAGTTCTTCCATAAGATGGTCACACCTATGGAGATGTTCTTACGGCCTTATGGAGTTCCTCCAAAGATGGTAACACTTATGGAAATGTTCTACCATCAGTTTCAGTGCAGAGTCATAGTTGATGGAAATCCTATCAGTGTAGTTTCCAGTAGAGTCCGTTGTGTGACAAGGATGTATCATCTCTGCCATCCTCTTTCTACTTGCCATTGACTGGATTGTGAGGAGATGAACAGCTGACAAACCTAGAAGCATTCAGAGGAAACTATTATCCCAGTTTGTAGATTTTGAGTTTGCTGATGACCTAGCTGCCCTCTCCACAAAATTATACAATTGCAAAAGACTTCTATCAGCTTGCTTATTTATTTATTTATTTATTGCATAAGCCAATTTGACTGAACTTTGAGTAAAAGTGGAGTTAAAGTGTTGATATTCCTAATAAAATACTTCACACTCTGTATTGTTTTATTTTTCACAAAAAAGTCTTCATTGATCAAAAACATCCTGACTGCTTGTGACCGACTTGTTGGGACAGAACTCAGGTCAAGAATTCTGGATATGGACAAGGATGAAGTAACACACACAAGTGGAAAATTATATTGAAGAAGTCATGTCCTCCTTGTTATTTACTTTTGACTGCATGAAGGATATGCACTCATACTTTGATGAGATATGGGGTAAAAAAGAAAAAAAAAAAGTTCCCATCACTTGCTCCTGTTCTACCAGTTAGGTTGTTATGTTTTGTTTTAATTTTGTCAACCTTCAAAATTTCCATTGTAAAGAAAGATGGGGATGGACTGGCTTTCTGACCTGGTTCAGTAGTGCCTTGTTTACTCAAAAGACCAATATAGTGGATGGAGGACACGGGTGAATATCCTGACTTGGCCTGTGTGCTTTATTAATTTTAAAATATATTCATATTTGAACCTGGAACTTGTATGTGTGTGGCTGTGTCCAGGGTTTGGGTGCTAAAATGCCCTCCACAGGTTACACACCCCTACATGGTAGTTATAACAATGAGCTTTGTGTATTGATACATCACTTTAACTTTCAAGATCTAGACTGTTGGCTTGCAATTTCAAGATGGGAGTCTAATTAAAAGCAAAACTTAGCTGGGAAAAAAATCTGCAGCCCCTGGGACTGATATATAGAACCACTGTATGAAATAATGCCATGTCACAAATCAGGATTGTTAATATATACTATATGTGTATGGGTGTGTGTATGTGTGTATATATATATACTAGCAACTGGGAGCCTGATTGAATCGGGCTACAAATTCTATGTTTGTGAAATCCATACTTTCTCTGCAAAGAATTATTTGTTTTTTTTAAGTCCTTGAAATTATTTTGTTATCATGGCACTGATTTGTGCTTAAAATAGACCTTTTCGGCCGATGTAATGAAGAGCTTCCTGTTTAAATGGGGCTGCGAGACGTGAACTCAGCTCTTCGGTGCACCTCATTTGATTTTTTCCTGCAAACAAATTTTCAAAACAAACAGTATCTTACGACTCTAATCAGAGTGGGAGTAATAATTATGTTGGCGTGGTCATTTTAGATCTGAAATTGGCTAAAATTTAAACAATAACCGTTGTTAATACCCAGTCGTCATTACTCAGTTTGTCAATGGATGTCAGAAGGACGGTTGCCAAAACTGAACTGCCCAAAGATAGATTTCGATGTACCAAGCAAATGGCAATACGTTCTAAATTACTTATGGTTCTGGAGCTGTCGAAGGGTTTAAGTCAGTCGACGATGTTAGTCCTGGAAAGTATGCCCCACCAAACCAACCGAATTTACTGTTATCTGCTCGAACCAACACCGACTTACTATACTCATCCGTCAAGCGGCATCACTGAAGCATTCGAACATTCTTAGCCAATCATGCAATACTGCATCCGCGTTTGCCACGTTATGTTCTAACTACAGAGGCAGAGTCCCATTGCACGGTTCTAACTTGTATTGAGTCGAGGTATTGACGCGAACACCATACATACGGGGTATTGACGTGAACGCCATACATACGGATAGTGTCAAATTATATATAAGGATATATACAGTATGAGAGAGAGGGAATATATGTGTTTTTTATGATTTACATCTTTTGTAATATTTAAAATGTGCTTATCTGTTTATTCATCCTTTTCATGTCCATAACAGTCTATGTGTTGTATGTGATACCTCATTTTATAACTAACTACACTCACTCAGACTTCTTTAACTTAGTACATAACTTTGCTCCACTTCACCATCTCCATTATGCATACTGGTACAGCAGTTAAGTCTTATACTCCATTTTGGCACATCTGGGTAATGTAAAAGTTGCTCTTACAGAGGTATGTTTATAGACAATAGCTTAGCATTCAACACTGTTGTGCCAACAGAACTGGATTTTGGACTTCAGAGTGAGCATACCTCAGCTTTGCAGATTGCCAGCATCATATCCTCTATGCTCACTCTCATCCCAGGCACACTATGGGGTAGTGCGCTAATCTCCTAGTGTGACTGTGTGTCCTGACACCAAACCAGCTCCATCATTAAAAATGCTACTGACATCACCGTCATAGGCCTGATCACCACCAATGGTTAAATGGCTTGCAGACAAGAGGTCTATCTGCTTGAATCAGTGGTCCCAGGACAATCTGACCTTTAATGTCCAAAAATTAAGGAGTAGAGACTTCAGAGGATGGATCACACTGTGGTTTGTTTTTGTGGAGTGCTGTGGAAAAGGTGAGCTTATTTAAATTTCATACAGTAACAATCATTGATTAATTGAGGAGGGAACAGCATGGTTTGTCTATTGCCAAGTTCACCAATGCCTTCCTGAGATTTCTCACAGGTGCTGTCTGGAGTCCATCTTCACTGGCTGCATCACATCCTGGTAGAACACACATGCTTGGGTCACTGCAGAGGGTGGTGAAAGCCACAAAATATTACTGGCACCCAGCTGCCTTCTGTCCAGGGTATCTAAAAGACATTCTGCTATGATTATTACACACTCAGCCATTCTGCACAGCTGTTTTTCTTACTTCTGCCTTCTGGCAAATAGTAAAGAACCAGTGGCCCTCATTATGGCTTCAGAGAAAGTGTTTTAGTTGTGGAGTTACTGAATGAGCCAATCCTAATAACAAACATTGTAAGAAAAAGACTATGTATAAATATTTGAAATATAACTGAATATACATCTATACTGTACACTGTATTCTATGTATATTTTTTGTGTTTTATTATATTATCACTGTTCTGGAGAGACATGTAAGTAATAATATAATTATACTGTATGCATGAGACAATAAATACTGTATGTTTAGTGATGAGATCACCTCAGGATGATTCCCTGCTGAATGCCCACTGCAACTGACACTATTTATTTTGTTATTAGTAGTAGTAATAGTATTTGATATTTATCAAAAATAAAAAAAGACGACGACTCAAAGACAGTTTGTTTTTATGCTGATCTAAGTTAGGTCTTTGTGATCTACTTAAATGTTGCACGCAAAAAGGTTTAAGAACAATTACGATTGTCTCAAACTCAAAAGTTTTTCAAAAATGAAAAATGTATTGGCTGTCACATACCGTTCAGTTCATGACACAAAGTATTTCACACATACAACTTTTATTAATGAAAATGTTGATGGATCAAATCAATAAATAAATTACTGACTGTTTCCTAAAATGTTTCCCATCCATCCATCCATTATCCAACCCACTATATCCTAACTACAGGGTCAAGGAGGTCTGCTGGAGCCAATCCCAGTCAAAACAGGGTGCAAGGCAGGAACAAATCCCGGGCAGGGTGCCAGTCAATTTTAAAACTAATTTTATATGTAGCGCTGTTTTTGCAAACCTTTTAAAAATTTATTAAGCTTAATATTGTTTCACATGATTATAATTTGCTAGTGGGAATATGAAATACAATTATAGATTGAAAATCTCTAGCTATGAGTTTCATAAGGTACATTCTGTTAGAAACACTAAATGGTAATAAGATTTGTTACTTTTACTATAATGTAACGGTTCAGGAGAAAATGTAAAGAATAGTAAAAAGAAAAAAATAGTTTATATTGGCAAAGTGCTTAGAATGGTTGGATAGCGTAAGTATGAGACTGGAAGTCATTTATGTTTGTCTAAATAGAAACTGTTGTAATTTGTACAACTTCAGCATACTGTGCAACGAGTGTGTCAATACTGTCTCGCAGAGGGAAAGATGCGAGTGACGCTGGCAAAAGGGCATTATAATAAATCGTGTCATTACATGGAGTGTGCTGTCAAGGGCGTTCCGTGACTGAGCCTGGGTGTTCCATGATATGGATGGTATTCTGTGTCTAACGTCAGAGGTATTGCGGTCTGTAGCTTCACTCTGTTGATTGTGCCCATAGACATATATAGATAGATGCCGTATTCACTGTGTTGCCCAGTCAGCACAATACGTCATTGTGTCTGCCATATTGCAAGTGGCAAAAGTGCCATTTAAACTAATACAGGCAGATGTGGAAACTGGGTTTTCTGATGAAACAACAATAACGTTTAAAACAGTATCATTTACATACAACAGATTTTGGTGAATCATTTAAATGCAATTATTTATATCCATTTATACACTAATAATGCCAATTATTAAATAATAATAATAATAATAATAATAATAATAATATTATTATTATTATTATTATTATTATTATTATTATTAAATGATTCCTCCCATATAAGTAACATTTCTTGGACTGCCATCTTCCATCTCCGAAACATTTCTAGACTTCGTCCTGTTCTTACCCAACACAGTACTGAAATATCGGTTAATGCCCGAGTCACCTCACGTATAGATTACTGTAATGCTATTCTATCTGTTATCCCACAAAAACATATCCATCGCTTACAACTTCTTCAAAATTCTGCTGCCAGGATAATAACCTGCTGTTCTAAATTCACTGAACATATTACACCTACTCTCTCTCAACTTCACTGGCTCCCTGTTAACTACAGAATACAATACAAAATATTGCTCTTAACATTTAAAGTTCCCCCTACCTCACTGATCTCCTCCAGACTTACACTCCTCTCGCTCACTCAGATCCTCATCTGCAGCTCTACTTTCTGTGCCACACGTCAGACTCAGTGCTCTGGGAGTTCGAGCGTCTCTCATAGTGCTCCTCAACTCGGGAATTCTCTTCCTTCTCATATACGTCCGCTCGATTCAATAACGCAGTTTAAAACTGCCCTCAAAACTTATCTTTTCAAACTGGCATACCAATTGTGAATTTTGCACTGTTACTGCCAGTTATCTTTGTTTGATTGCTAATTATTGCTTTTTGATTTATCATTCTCTTGTTTTAATTTTACTAATGTTGTTTAACTTTATTGTAAAGTGACCTTGAGTGGTAAGAAAGGCGCCTATTAAATAAAATGTATTATTATTATTAATATTATTAATAATCGAGATGAAAACCTGACCAATGTATGAAAGTCAAAATAGTAAGACTGCAACTGCCAGTCTGGTCTGTCTTTTAACAGTGAAATGATACACTCAATGACAAAAATAAACAATTTTATTGTATACAAATTGGCTTAATAATTTCTGAAAACATTTCACTCATTCCTCTCTCAGTCGCTCTCTCTCTCTCACACACACGCACACACACACAATGTGGTTACTTAAATATATACAGGATAGAATCTAAAATCCATGAAACAGAACTGTCTTACATAGCTTTTTCCGTGTGTTACCACTCTGTAATTTGAGAGTATTCAGTCTGGCAATATGGTGCAGCCTTAGTTTGTGGAAGACAAACAGAAATAAAGACATAAGCATAAAATGATGGTTGTCAATTCAAACTGTGTTTCCTCAATGTGCTCCTTGAGAAAAAACACATCATCTGAACTAATCTCAGCTGAACAAACTGATTGATCAAAGATACACTTACAGCTTGCCCTAATGTCGACTGTCGGATAACACGCTCAGCTACTTTGACCACCTTGATTGTACCCTCAGAAAGAATCATCAAACCTCCTTTGTTTTTTAATGTGAGCAAGTGGTAGCTTTGATCATATGATGCCGGTACACCATCTGTTACCAAACTAGCACGGCACACATCACAGAACAGCTTTCTCAAAATCCCATGTAAGGGCTACCTCCCACTGCTTCCTGAGGTGGATTTCTTTGGGAAACCTTCAAAGTTTGAGAGATGTTAACAGCTAACAACAATCTACATAGTTAGTGTCTAAATACGTTTAGCCAAAACGTTGTTTGGAGGCTCACTTGAGCACATAAATGCATAGCTTTGCTATCTTAGCGTGGCGTAGCTAAAGTTAAGATTATAAAACGGGATTTTCTAATGGCCAGATATAACCAAAATAATTGTTCAGCCTTACCTATGAAATGTAACGCCCCGGGATCTGGTTTGAAGTGTACAACGTTTTGTACAATCCCAAGCAGCACACGCGTGAGGCATCTTTATCTATTACTTCACTCCACAGCAGTGCCACTCGCAATATGGCGGCGACGTTGACGTAATATGCTGCTGGTCATGCGGCGTCTAGTAATTCTGTGTCTATGATTGTGCCTGCCAGCTGGAGTCTCTGGGAAGAACACGTGCGTTTGGGCGCACACGCCCCTTCTGAAGCTGATCCCCGCCAGAGCTCAGCCAATCAAATTGCACACAACCAATAATGTTACAAGTCAGTCATGTTACGTCACAAGCCCATTTCAAGGAGCACCTCATTAAACATCCTAACTTTCACATCACCCAGATTTTTTGAGGGATGGCTGTGAGATCGATAATTAAGATTATCGAGTAGGTGCGCCTTGCAGTAGGCGTGTTGTGTGGTGCTGCGGACCGCCTCCAGACGCTTCTCGAGTTTGCCCTGTGTAAATCATGTGACATAAACTTGAAATCCGATTGGTTGTTCAGAGGAGCTTCTGAAGTCTGCAGCTAGACCCTTCTCGTGCTTTATCTGTTATGTCTGCTGTGAGGTAATGGGATGAATTTTGGTTCGACATAGCGCTTTTTTTATACATTATTACATTTTTATGAATTGTTTGTAATTAGGTGTATTTTGCATTATCAATTTTGCAGGTAACGGCATCTAAAATGTATATTTTACAGGTATAAACAAAATCTTATTTTTTTAGTTCTGTAATGGCTGCCGTGAGTGAGTGCAGGCGATGATCCCCGGTACTACATTTTACAGCGAAATAAACAAAATGGTGTTATGGCGTAATATTTTAAGGCATCTGTCTTCACCTAACTCTCAACGGAGAGGGCTACTCGAGACGGAATTTAAATCCGCCAAAGTGATAAACATGTATAGTTCTATATCCATTTTGACTTAAATCAAGTTACTACTAATATGCTTTTCCCGTTTTAAATATGTAATGACAGTTTGTAGACTCATCTAAGGCAGAACCGTAAAAACATTGGCTGAGGTTGAACTTGGACAACTTCAGGCTTTAGGTAATTGGGCGAATAAACTTCTTATTAACGTGGTACAGCGAGAACTCGATTCGCTGGAATGAACGTTTATCGTAGTTTTGCCCGCCCCTTAGACACGCCTTATACGTACTCAAATCAGCAGGAAAAACTGAGTGTGACGCACGAATCGAGGTTTCCCGGTGCTTCTGATGTGTGGATTTTTAATAAGGCAAAATACCGGGAGGCGTCTAGTGTTGTAACGTATCTATCCTCCTGTGTGTTCGGCTAACACAATCTGCGTGCAGTGTTCAAACGTGAAGAGCATCCTAAAGAAATGGGGATAAGTGATGCTGGAGCTGTCAGGAAAACCTCTTTACACAGCTGTACAGCAGTTAATATTAGCTCGGGATATCTTCAGAAATTGAGTAAAGACAACGACATATCTCATTGTTAGCTAGCTTTTAGAATAGCAAACTGAGTGTTATAAATCAGTGTTACCTTTAAACTGAAAGACGCAATTTAAGAAGTCACTTTTAAATATAGCTGATTGCATCCAAATGTTTATATTTTTTCTTTAACTTGCAATGAAAGATATCAGGGTGTTTGATGCTTTTCAGTCAAGATGGCCATTGAAATGGACACCAGTGCCAATGGTCAGCCCAGGTGTAACTTGTGTCCTCTGCCATATATTCTGACCATCATTCAAATATTTTACATGATATTTATAAAAACCTCTGTTTCATCTTTTTACGTAATTCAGCTGTATATTTTTAATAGCTTCTTTTAAACCAGAATCGTGTCAGATACCGTTGTTTAGCATGTTTATTTATTGCAGCTGACTTCTTTGCTAATCATATATGACCTAGATAAACATAAACCAGAGAGCATTTGGATAAAATCAAAAAGTAGATCCCAGTCTTACTCAAATCAAATAAGTAAAGAAAAGAAGTGTTGCACAACTTATTCATTGTGGTGAGGGACACTACTCCTATTTCAGATGGATCTCATATGCACACATTTGTTGCAAATTAGGTTTCAAATTAAATAATCATGGCAGAAAAGGCACTAGCTGCGCTAATCCAGTCTGTAAGCATTGGCTCAGTATTGTCTGGGTCCTCTAATAAACCCCATGCTTAGGGCTTATCATTATCAGAATAAAAACATCTTCCCTGAATACACTGTTAGTGAATGTGATTCCACCCCTTTTACCTTTCTAATCCCAGTTCTAGTGTCTTTTATGCTTACTCAAAAGAAATTTATAAAAATGTACTTGAGTGGCATGGTGGCACAGTGGTTAGTACTGCTGCTATATGATTCTAGCCCCCTGAGTTCAAAATGTGCATCTGGTTATTGTCTGTGTATATTTTGTTTCAGAAAATCTAGCTCTCATTTCATGTCCTTCGATATATATGTTTTAGGTTTACTGGTAATGATCTGGCACCCCATTCAGTTTGGATCCTGTAATGTGGTACTGTTGCATCTTCAACTTTCTCCTCCAGCACACAACTGCCCTAAAATATTTGTATATCCTCTGCACTTTAGTCCATAACCAATACACCCTTTTGCCACCTTTTGACATACAACATTTAACCACCTTCTCACCCCCAGGTATGACACTATTTGGGCCACACTACTATTACTGTGCACCTTTAGGATCTGTCCTTGAACTTGCACATCAGTTTAATGTACAATACTGCACTCTGACATTTAACTATTGTGTTTTCTGCCAGGTGCTGCATACTGCCAGCGCAGAGTAATGGCAGATGGCTTCATTTCAGGCTGCTTTATTATCACTACATTTCCTAAGATTGTTACACTAGGTAATTTAATATGAAGCCTGTTGAATTGATGTGTACTTGTTAAGGTGCAGATGCTGTGAACTATTTGACTTGACTTAATCCTTAACACCAGAGGTGTGAAAGCAAGGACACAATTCATTTAAGTCTTTGTGTGTCTGTGTGTGTGTGTGTGTGTTTTGTTTTTTTTTCCATTTCTGATTGAATGAAACTTCTTTTTTCCAGAAAGATGGGAGCTGCTGCCATGAACATGGAGTAGTAGCTATATCTGCCAGAGGAGATAATGGGCTGACAGATACACAATGGAGAAGAGAATCATGAACATTAAAGAAGAGGACTGTGAATGGCAAACTGGCCTCTACAATCAGCCGAGCCTGCACATTAAATTGGAGGACTGTGAAAGGGAGTCAGTGGGCATTACAGAAGACACAGAGAACACATCTGTGTGTATTGATGTACAGAAATGTGAAATTACAGACAACCTCAAGGAAGAGGACCTTAAGTCAGAGTCTTTGTTTAAGTATAATTGTCGAGATGGAGAAATGACCGGAGTAGTCTCCGTACAGGACAGGCACCATTCTTTGCAGGAGCATCGTGTTAATGTCAAATCTGAATTATTAATGTCTGATGCAGGGAAAGTATCACGGAATACACTGGAAGCTCAGCCAAGCCCTTCAAGTCCTTGTGGAGGAAGTAAGTCTAAAACGTGGCACATATTTCTAGCCTAAAAGGTTGTCTTGTACTTTTTGTTAAATTTGACTATTTTTTGATTCCCACATTTATGGTGAAAAGTGAGACATTGTTTTAAAAGTCCTGAATTTAAAGGTATAATGTAAAATACTCAATTGGAAATACATTGTGGGCAGTATGAGCTTTATTATGTTTTTAATCACCTTTAAAATCAATTTGTAAGTGAAGTGCAAAAGGGTCAAAATAAAGTGGCAGCAGAAGAGTTACAGCAAGTGAAATGGTACAATGAAGATAGTGTGAAATTGTTCTGAGAGAAATGCTGGAACTTGCACTCATGATGTGATAAAGCAAGTTTTCTAGGATTCTGGTTTTTGACTTTGATTTTTGTTATGCATTTTGACTCTGACAATTGATAGGCTTGATGTCCCAGTTTTGACCCACATTGTGTTTTGATTTTGTTTCATTCCTGGTTCATTCTCATTTTTTTTTTTTTAATTCCTTACAGTTTTTGTTACTTTTGATCTCCCTGGCATCATTACATCACATTGGCATCCTCATCACTGGTTTAACTAGCTGGTTACTCAAATCTTTTCTAGTGACTTTCTGCAATCTTGAGCGTAGTTTGTGGTCCATCCTATTCCTCTCCTGTCCTACCTGGTGCCATTTCAGGTGTACAGACATAACACACAGGTTTCTTCAGTCACAATGCATAGAAGTAGTTTGGTGTAAAGGAGGAAATGGCAACACTTTGAGCTGTAAATTATTGGGTTGATTTTAAGACAATGAGTTCCTAGCTTGCTTGTAATTCTCTGTTCTAATAGCTTGCTCAGGAGATGAAAGATAAAAACTCAAAAGGGCTGCGGGAGGCAAGGATGCCGAGTCAGGCTGAAGCACACCACACAAGAGAGCCCACCTTGAAACTCGACGGATTTTGTTTCTCATGTCTTCATATTCCTATGAAAACCATCCAAAATAATATATTTTTAGATACTTCCAGACAAAATCAATGAACATTGTATATGTCAAATTAAAGCCACATAGGACTGACTTTTTGAATCAAAGACAGGACTCTTGACCAGTGAATGATGGGGACAGCTGGTTCATCGATTCAAAAAGTCAATCCAATGTCACTTGGGTTTCCTGTTTAAGATGATAGCTGACTTCTTTCTGGAGGAATCTGTTAAACAAAATTTTTGCAGAAAACCATGACTTTTGCATTTTTTTGAATACAGAACTGGGTAATGTGACATGTGGCTTATGTGACTCAAGTAGCATATCATTCTTTTCTCTGCATTCTGCTTGAAAATATGAGATTAAATATTTTTCATGGCCACCACTATAAATTACACGAGGTAAGTAACATTAGAACAATCTACATGAGAACAGGCCATTCAGCTGTACACTTGCCAGTCCTATCCACCTAATTCTTCTAAAATAACGTCAAGTCAAGTTTTGAAAGTCCCTAAAGTCTTACTGTCTACCACACTACTTGGTAGCTTATTCCAAGTGTCTGTGGCTCTCTGTGTAAAGAAAAACTTCCTAATGTTTGTGTAAAATGTACCCTCCCCATGTTCTTGATGAACTCATTTTAAAATGCTATGTCCTTTTTGTAGCCTGGAGACCCAAACTGCACACAGATGAGGCCTCACCAGTGTGTTATAAAGCTTGAGCAGAACCTCCTTGGACTTGAACTCCACACATCAGGGCGCTATATAACCTGACATTCTGTTAGCCTTTTTAGTGGCTTCTGAACACTGTCTGGAAGTTGATCGAGTTAAGTCCACTACGACTCCTAACTCCTTCTCATAAGGTGTGCTTTTGATTTTCAGACCTCCCATTCTGTATTCAAACCTAACAGTTTTACCTCCTACATGTAATACTTTACTGACATTAAATTTCATCTGCCACAAATCTGTCCAAGCCTGCATGCTATCCAAGTCTCTCTGTAATGATTCAGTAAATTCTAGATTATCTACCAATCCTCCTATTTTGGCATCATGTGCAAACTTAACCAGCTTTTGTTACTTATATTCCTATCCAAATCATTTATATTTATTAAAAATAGCAGCGGCCCTAGCACTGACCCCAGTGGAACACCACTCTTAATGTCAGCCAGTTCTGAAGAGGTTCCATGCACTATCTACACACAATATCCTGAACTCCCACTTCTTTTAGTTTGAAGCCCAGCCACTCATGTGGCACCTTATCAAATGCTTTCTGAAAGTCCAGATAAATAATTTCATAAGCTGCACTTTGATCGTTTGTTGCCTCCTCATAGAATTCCAGCATGTTAGTAAAACACGACCTCCCTCTTCTGAATCCATGTTTACTGTTCAGTAAAACTCTTGTTCTTACCATGTGTTGCTCAATCTTATCCTTAATAATTCCTTCCATTAATTTTCCTGTAATGCCTGTTAAGCTTACTGGCCTATAGTTGCTTGGATCTGCCCTGTCACCCTTTTTATATAATGGGATGATATTTGCCATTTTCCAGTCCTTTGGAATCTCTCCAGTGCGCAGTGACTTCCTAAAAATATGTCAAATGTTTATATCTGTACTCACTAGCCTCCTTAAGAACACAAGGGTAAATATTATTTGGTCCTGGTGATTTGTTTGATTTCAGCCTATTTAATCTGAGCAGCACTTTTCTGTCTATCATTTTTAAATCGCTCAGAACCTCCTTAGTAGTCCCATTTGCCACTGGCAGGTTATCCACTTCCTCACTTTGTGAAGACCTCAGAAAGTTGCAAGTTTAGAGCGTCCGCTATTTCTTTCTCTGTATTTTTTAATTCTCCTTTACTATTCCTGATGCACTTCACCTCCTCCTCGACTGTTCTTTTATGACTAAAATACTGAAAAAAATCTTTGTCTTTCCTTACTAAAAATCCCTCTATGTCAGGGGTTCCCAAACTCGGTCCTGGGGACCCCCTGTGGCTGCAGGTTTTTGTTCCAACCAGCTTCACAATCGGTGATAATATTCAATAACAACTGGTCTCATTTAATTAGCTGGTCTTTTTTCCTCTTATTCAGCATTCAGACAAACACAACAGTATGGTTTTTACATTTATAAGACGTTTAGAAATTTCTGTTTTTCTAAAGCTATAAATGCTTAACTTTGTTGTTGTTTTCCCATTATTTTTCCCCTTTTCCTGTGTAGTTTGCTCCCTTCATTTAACTCTAAGAGCGACAATTAACAATCAGCATAGCAGGCACCCAGGATGATGAAAGCAGCAATGACTTCAGTGTCAGACTCACTAATTAATAAATAATCAAATAAATAACCTGAACACCTGGAAAAGCAAAATGAAAATTAGGTTGAAAACACTGTTAACGGCTTAAAAAAAACCTACATATTCCCCATATCACTGCTTATTACATTTTAATAAAAATATACCAAACTTAGTTTGTAATTTCTACATTGACTCCGAAACACAGAAACTGGCAGATAATGACTCAGTTAATTAGGCTAAAAGTCCAATGAAAAACAGAAGCTGGTTGGAACAAAAACCTGCAGCCACAGAGGGTCTCCAGGATCAAGTTTGGGAGCCACTGCTTTATGTCAGGGGTCCTCAATCACAGTCCTGGAGGACCGCAGTGGCTACTGGTTTTTATTCCAACCAGTTTCCCAATTAGAAGACCGTCCATGCTGAAAATGAAACTTGGTATTGAACTATTTAGCTTATTAATGCTTTCATTCATCCAAAAGAAATGTTAATTGCAATGTAGAGTGTTCTTCTGTGAGAACATTACCCACGTGTCTTGTGGACCAGAACAGATTTAAACTTCATGGTCCTTCCAATTTCCCTCTCATTCATTTCTAAACATTTTTTTATCACAGATACTTCATGGTAAGCACGTTCGCTGGAGAGCTGCTGGTTTAATGGTTATCTGCATCTCATTATTAACTAATGTCTGGTTAAGAAAACAGGCAGCAATTAAAACTTCAAGGCAGCTGCTAAAATCTAAATTAGGCAATTAAGGGTTCTGAATGATAACAGGCAAGAGAATTAAAATTAAGCCCAAAAAACGTATTGCTTTAGTAGTAAATAAATGGATTCAAATTAAGAAATTGGTTAAAGTGAAAACCTGCAGCCACTGCAGACTTCCAGGACTGTAATTGAGGACCTTTTATCTACAAAGTAACTCAAATTTGTCTTTGATGAATGAAAGCAGTAACAAGCCATAGAGTTAAACACTGACTATCATTATCAGCATGGATTGAGTTCTAATTAGGACACTGGCTGGAATGAAAACCCGCAGCCACTGGGGCCCTCCAGGACCATGATTGAGGACCCCTGCTCTGTTACACTCATCCCTATCTTTGTTATTTAGCCAGGTTTCCATTATTGCTGTAATATCATAATTATGCTCCTCTAGATAGATAGATAGATAGATACTTTATTAATCCCAAGGGGAAATTCACATACTCCAGCAGCAGCATACTGATTAAAAAAACAATATTAAATTAAAGAGTGATAAAAATGCAGGTATAACAGACAAAAAGTGTCCAGGGAACGAGTCCACATAAAAGAAAGTGGTAGGAGTGATCAGTGAAACAGAGAAAAAAATAGAGAAAAAGGTAGAAAGATAAAGTCATACACGGAGCTGCTGGAAAGGCTGCTATATACAACTCCAACTCACTTATTTTATTTTTGATACTTCTAGTATTTAGGCAAGCTGTTTTTAATGTGTTACTTGTTTTTCTTTTACATTTAAACGTTGGTTAAAATTTACATTACTATGCATTTATATTTTTATTGTTCCTCCATGTACAGTTCTAAACCTGGTCTGTCCTAAACTCTTTGCGTCCCCATTTCCTAATTTAAACAACTCCTGGCTTACCTACTTATACGCCTTCCCAACCCCTCTGGTTCGGATATAACCCGATATGTAACGCATCATTTTTGGGTGGAGTGTTCCTTTAATAAGCGTTGCACTTCTATAAATAGCCTGCTTATGTATTTTATATATTTTTTATTATTATTGTTTTCAGTATGTCACAGAGCTTGCTTTTTCTTTTTGTTATGCATTGCTTGCTGTTGTTGTCATTCTTGCATTGTGAGAAAGCATTTCTTGGGCTCTGCCAAGAGAAAAGCCAAGAAAGTTGTTTGTTTTGCTAAGACTTCTAGAAAAGGGAGGGCAAAACTTCTAGTATGACTCTGATGGCCAGCAAGTTTGCTGTAAATCTATTGACCTTGAATTTGAAGAAGAAGAAGAATGATCTCAAATATGCGGGTGTTATAGCAGCTGTATATAAAAGTGCAGAAGCAGCGCAGTTAAACCCATGACTTCATATGTGAGAGTGATGAATTCAAGGCAAAAAGGAAGTGTCTAAATAAATAACATTTTGAAAATTCACGTGGTTGTGCAGAGTAATAGGAAAATAATTCTGCTGCATTAGCAGTCTGTATGGTACAAACTAAAAAACAAAAGCAAGGGAAAACACACAATTTCTGATTTAAAGATACAGGGTTTCCTTAAAAACAAAAACCTGTGACTTGTTAAATTGTATAGTGTAGCGTTCGACTCCGACAACAATGACACTGCAGATTGGTGGGGAGATGGAAACGCAGACACCACAACGCACAACCAGGAAAAGGCTATTGACAGGCTGATCAAAGGACCAGTTGGGCAGACACAGGCGAGTCATATGCACAGTCTGATTTCCCACAGGTAGTGCTGGTTAAAGTTAACAGGCAGTGGCATCGGAAGAGCCCTGTGAGGCTGCTGCACTGGATGATGCCTCTGTTTTATGTGGGCATTGACTTGATACAGTTAACGGAACATAAGATAAAGAGCCTTAACTCTTGAACTATAAACCTGGTGAAGAGAGTATGTCCATTGTAGAATGGTTTGTTTCTGCTATCTGATATTATCTGATTCACATGGTCTAGGTCAGGGGTCCTCAATCACAGTCCTGGAGGGCCGCAGTGGCTGCAGGTTTTTGTTCTAACCTGGTTGCTTAATTAGAAAGCAATTCTTGCCAATACTTTTAATTTCATGGCTTGTTAGTGCTTTAACTCTGCTATGTCAGGTAATTCTCATATCCTAGATTTTCTTCCCCTTTTTAAGGATATCATCTAAATGATTTGAAGGCTAAAATGGAGGAGTAATTTTCAGTCTTAACTACCTTCCAAGTTTTTAATTAAACCCAATAGTGTGCGATAAATACACACAGGTGTAAATGGAAACAAGCTAAATGGAGAAATGCTGGTCTCTTTTGTCATTTACATGTTATTGCTAATTAGGAGCAATTAAAAACCAGGAATACAGCTGTTTAAGACTAAAATAAGCAATAAGGGTTCAAAATCTTAACAAGCGAGACAACCAAAGTGAAGCAGAAGTGTTACTTGAGCAATAAGTGCTTCTTATTAAACAATTCGGTTGGAGCAAAAACCTGCAGCCACTGCAGCTCTCCAGGACCGTGATTGAGGACCCCTGGTCTAGGTGAGGCATGTATCCAGCAGGGGGCACTAGCTCCCTTGTTGAAATGAGTTTTTATATTTGCAGCGCGTTACATAACCTGAATCTATACAGATATGATATAAAAAGGCCATACCCTTCCCTTAGTTATACAGCAGTAAGAAATCACATAAGAGAAATAACTTGGCTTCCTTCGTCTATTATGCAGCATAAGCCGTCACTAAAGAAAGCTATGACAAGAACCCAGTTGGGGAGTGGGGACCTGATGTGTAGAGTCTGTTTTCATCGCAGTATTGGAAGGATTTTCAGGATCGGATGACGTTATCTTCCATCCGTCCGTCGGCTTCAAAGGTGTGCTGGGCAATGTTCCAAGGCTTTATACTCTTTCTTCACGTGCAGGCCCCCACTTAGGTGAATCATTCCAAACAAGGCAAAAGAGGATACAGTTTCATGCTGAGTTTGACACACATAAAGAGTATACAATGATCATCCGTCTGACTGCCCGTTTCCCAGTTGTCCTTAACTTGTCTTGTCTTAAAATGCTTGCCTAGCAGTTCTTATATGGTGTGCTAAATCTGGCTTTGTGTTAGCTGTACATGTGAGTAGAAAGAAAAGTAGATTTATGAAATATTTTTGTACAGAGCACAGTGAAATATTAAACATTTACACTTATTACAAGGCAAATTGACTCCACACAAGCTATGGAGTAGTTCAGTGATCAGGGGATACAGGCATCTATGTATTCTGTAAACCAAACTGGCCGTTTACATTGCCTGACAACAAAAGATTCACGGCTAATAGGAATGCATTTATGTCTCTGAAAGGTGTCTCTTCTAGCAGGGACATGAGTGACATTTTCTGGGATGTAGCAGCACTGCTAGGTCAGAAGGATGACTTTGGAGTAATATCAGCTGGGCATAAATCAGCTTAACACTAGAATTACCAGAGCCTATGAGAAAACTCGTAAATCCGGCCCACCTTAAATCTGTTCGCACCTCTCCGTCTGTGTCTTTTGTCCTGCAAACGTGCCATTTAAGACAAGCAGCATGCAGCCGGCTATTCCATCCCCCCACCATCGCAGAAAGTTCACAACATTCTCCCTGCTCATGCCTTGTTTGATTATCTGGGAGTGAGTGAACTGCTGGAGTTTTAGAGTGGAAATAATAGATTGTTATTTGGAACACAAGCATTTCATTTGTGTTCCATTTCTACAGAAATCTGTGTAAACACATTGTTAAAACAGAAACTTTTTTCATATTTTAGTAATAAATGTTACAAAATGTAGACATAAACTATAGAATGTGTGAAGCATGAAGTCCAAAGATCAAATTTACACTTTCACAAAAGGGTCAAGGACGATACAACAGCTTCCATGGTGTAGCGCTAAGATTTGCTGACTTGTAATCAAGAGTTCTCGGTTCGATCCTGACTGTCTCCTGTATTTGCTGTTTTCAGTAGTGAGCTGCTCTTATTGTTAATATTATACAGTACACACATACATTTGGTTTGTGTCTGTAACCGACCGTGTACATTTATAGTACTGTACTTGTAAAAGTTACCTTTTTTCACTTTAATTCTCTCAGTCACGATCACCATACATACACCGCCCTAGAGATCTGACGCTGTTAGTTTTTATTTGAAACTGGGAATAACAGTGGATGTGAGTAGTGTTCTGAGGCAATGGAACTGGACATTCTCTGATCTGGAGGGATAAAAGCTGACACACAAACGCTGCTGAATCTGCCTTCTTCGTATCTCACTGTCACTTTTTTTTTTTTTATTCAGTTTTATTGAATGTTCCTGCTGCACTGAATAAGCTCATGCCTTCTGGGGCACGATGTCGACACAGCACGGAGAAAAAAAAAGAAAGAAACAAATATATGGGACATTGGGTGTAAAATTAATCAGAAAACATCATTGCAGTAATGCAATATTATTTGAAAACGAACAGCGTCAGATCGGGTATGAATTTACGTTGGTGCTGTTACTTAGAGTCAGATCAGGAGAGGAGGTGGGGGTTGTTAGAGCATGATCCTGATTGAGATAATAAAACTGGAGCTTATTCAGTGCAGCCTTCTGGTGCACAATGTCAACGCAGCACAGAGAAAAAAAAGAAAGAGACAAATATATGGGACATTGCATTATTGTGATGATTTTTTCTGATTAATTTTATACCCAATGTCCCATATATTTGTCTCTTTCTTTTTTTTCTCCATGCTGTGTCGACATTGTGCACCAGAAGGCGTGAACTTATTCAGTGCAGCAGGAACACTCAATAAAACTGAATAAAAAAAAAAATGACAGTGAGATACGAAGAAGGCAGATTCAGCAGCATTTGTGTGTCAGCTTTTATCCCTCCAGATCAGAGAATGTCCAGTTCCATTGCCTCAAAGCACTACTCATATCCACAGTTATTCCCTGTTTCAAATAAAAACTAACTGCATCAGATCCCTAGGGCGGTGTATGTATGGTGATCATGACTGAGAGAATAAAAGTGAAAAAAAGGGTAACTTTTACAAGTACAGTACTATAAATGTACACGGTCTGTTACAGACGCAAACCAAATGTATGTGTGTACTGTATAATATTAACAGTAAGAGCAGCTCACTACTGAAAACAGTAAATGCAGGAGACAGTCAGGATCGAACTGGGGACTCTTGATTACAAGTCAGCAAATCTTACCGCTATGCCACGAAAGCTGTTGTATTGTCCTTGACCCTTTTGTGAAAGTGTTTATTTGATCTTTGGACTTCAGGCTTCACACATTCTATAGTTTATGTCTACATTTTGTAACATTTATTACTAAAATATGAAAAAGTTTTTGTTTTAACAATGTGTTTACACAGATTACTGTAAAAACAGAACACACATGAAATGCATGTGTTCCAAATAACAATCTATTATTTCCACTCTAAACCTCCAGCAGTTCACTCACTCCCAGATAATCAAACAAGGCATGAGCTGGGAAAATGTTGTGAACTTTCTGCGACGGTGGGGGGATGGAATAGCCGGCTGCTTGTCTTAATCGGCAAATTTACAGGACAAAAGACGCTGACAGAGAGGTGCGAACGGATTTAAGGTGGGCCGGATTTACGAGTTTTCTTGTAGGCTCTGGTAATTCCAGTGTTAAGCAAGTATGAGAGTGAAAGTACAAGTTGACCGGAGAACACTGTGTTTAACTCTTTCAGGGCTGATGTCGACTTTTTTCGAAATTCTGAGGTAGAGGATGGTAATCAGCTGTAAACTGTAACAAAACTCACCCTTACGTTTATGTTTGACTCTGCTAGAAGTAAATTTAAGTAACTTAGTTGATTTAACCTCGATTCCCTGCATGAGTAGCGAAGAGCAAAGATCCTCAAAAATTTTATCGACATCTGGTGAGAGACTAAATACTCCATGGACGTTTTACAACATATCACTGAATCAGACTCGTCGGACTTGGAATTTGATACAAGTGATCAGAAGATGGACATCAAAAACAAAAGCTAGTTCCCAGCATCAGCTGAGCAGTCCTCAGTTGATTGTGGTGTTGAACACGTTTGTGAGGCTGATATACCTACAGCAGTGTTTGCCTGGGAGGACCACCATTTATGATGACAAGAGGTACAAACCATATTGCGTTACACTGCGACTGCCACTGCTGCCCAACGGTTGTGCGAAGACAGCCAGGCAGCTGACCCACCGTGCATTCCTGCGGGCCATCGAGGTGCCCCTGCGCAGCCAC
Source organism: Polypterus bichir lapradei (assembly GCA_026402145.1). Lineage (NCBI taxonomy): Eukaryota > Metazoa > Chordata > Cladistia > Polypteriformes > Polypteridae > Polypterus > Polypterus bichir. Next base: position 231,163,006 of record JANRMT010062791.1, on the reverse strand, counting down.
TGCCGCCAGAGTTGCCAAACATGCACCAACAGCAGCCGCAGCACGTAGCAACAGATGTTTTCTGTTGAAACCATTGCTTTGTGTGCTGTTCAGAAAACTGAATTTTTTGGAAAAAATATTCAGCCCTCAAAGAGTTAAAGAGCAGCTTGGAGGCTTAGGAAACAACAAATAGATGGCATTCCTATTTCATTACAAAAGGCAAAAGACAGAACATAGTTGCCCACATATTTTAGCAAAACTGTAATGATAACTCTGACTTGCTGCTGAGCTTACCACCTATACCTTGGTGTAGCCACAATTTTAACATCAGTATAAACATAAAACAGAGGAAGAACATTTATAGCATGCATAATAAACGTGTCACCATATTTGGTTACCTTGCAAGAGCAAAGTTTTAATATCCTTATCCACAACAGTGACTGCTTCTGTAGTGCAGGCTGTGGAAGGAGATCTCAGAGGAAGATAGGAGTAGTTCAATCGATCAGCTTTTATTCAGTCACAGATGAGTACATGGATTCATGCGCTGGAAAGCAGAAGAGCAAAGTTCTCCTTTTTCGATTGGCTTTTAATATCTTTCCTCTTCCCCTTACTTATGAATAAGCATGATATGTTTATCTAAGCATTTCATCTTACATTGTGTGAACTGGCTAACCGTTTCTGCTTTGTGTACGTGTCAGATGGGCCCTAAAGAAGGAAAGGTCATCCCTTCTGTGTCTAACGGACAAATTCCTAAAAAGGAAATTGTCCTAGGTCAGCTTACTGCACCCTGTCTTATGACAGATGCCTGTATGCCGTTATAGCAAAGCAGCTTTGTCAGCTTTTAACCCTTAGTAGCTTGCAAGCAGTTCATTTTCGTTCACAAGGCAATCAATTTTCAAACAAAAAATAATCATTATGCAACAAAGAAAATAAAATAATATAGGATTACATGCATTTTTAGCTCACTAACCACACATTAACTTCTGCTGTTGTGACTGAGTCATTTTTGATCAATGTGGAATTTCTCTAATGCTTTACATGAAATGCTGCTTGTTTAGATGAATAAAACAGAATATTCTCCAAAATCCTGTAATGTTAATTAGTGCACAAAGTTGACAGTATGGATTTAAGACACAAAAAGGCGGGCTTCACACTAACCAGAGTTACATGAGGAAGGAAGGACACTCTTTGCCAGATCATATTGCACTGAGTATGGCATTGTATGCTGCTGCATTCCTCCACCTTGCAGTGTGACTTGTTGATTGCATAAGTCGTAGCTAAAAAATATTTCTGTATGGATTTTCCTGATGCCTACCTATTTTTGAAAATCATTTGGGTGATGATGTGAGAGTATCAGTTGCTTGAAGTAAATAATTGATTGTTGTTGTTCTAGAAGGAAAAAAGTGGGATTGTGAGAGTTGATCTTTACTGATTAAATATGATTTTCACTGGTTGATTACATATTGATGGGCAGTAGGCAGTATATAGTAGGGAGCAGGTCGAGGAGACCCTGGAGAGGTGGAGATATGCTCTAGACAGGAGAGGAATGAAGGTCAGTAGGAATAAGACAGAATACATGTGTGTATGAATGAGAGGGAGGTCAGTGGAATGGTGAGAATGCAGGGAGTAGAGCTGGTGAAGGTGGATGAGTTTAAATACTTAGGATCAACAGTACAGAGTAATGGGGATTGTGGAAGAGAGGTGAAAAAGAGAGTGCTGGCAGGGTGGAATAGGTGGAACAGAGTGGCGGGAGTGATTTGTTGAAGACGGGTATCAGCAAGAGTGAAAGGGAAGGTCTACAGGACGGTAGTGAGACCAGCTATGCTATATGGGTTGGAGACGGTGGCACTGACCAGAAAGCAGGAGACAGAGCTGGAGGTGGCAAAGTTAAAGATGTTAAGATTTACGCTGGGTGTGACGAGGATGGATAGGATTAGAAATGAGTACATTAGAGGGTCAGCTCAAGTTGGACGGTTGGGAGACAAAGTCAGAGAGGCGGGATTGTGTTGGTTTGGACATGTGCAGGGGAGAGATGCTGAGTATATTGGGAGAAGGATGCTAAGGATAGAGCTGCCAGACAAAAGAAAAAGAGGAAGGCCTAAGAGAAGGTTTATGGATGTGGTGAGAGAGGACATGCAGGTGATGGGTGTGACAGAGCAAGATGGAGAGGACAGAAAGATATAGAAGAAGATGATCCACTGTGGCAACCCCTAATGGGAGCAGATGAAAGAAGAAGAAGAAGACCGTTTGATTATATTGATTATAGTGAAGAACTTCTGTCCTTTTTAACTGTTAAGTTTTTCTAGCTTTTGTTAGCTTTTGCCTTTAGCACTCATAGAAAGCATTTAAACTAAAGCCTCTTGATCTGTGACCCAGTCCTGTTGCTACATTAGCACAAGGTTAAGTACTGATAAGAGAACCAGTATAATCTTGTGTAGCACAATCCTGACTCCAAGGATCCTGTTTATCAGTAACTAGCAAGGACATAAGAAATTAAACTTAACTGCTATGCATGGTAAATGTAGCCTTGCATCCAGTTATACCATAGATCATAGTTATGAATACTTTCACTATTTTGAATATTTGTTTTTATGTGTTAAGAGACTTACTATAGAGTCAAAGCGACAATATTCTCTATGTCTTTGTAAATGTGCTTTAATAATGGTCTGTGAAATTCTACAAACACAATTAGTGCCAAAGAGTATAATGTAAGCAGCTGTGAAAATTAATAATGTTTAGTGCATCACAATAGTGTGCGTACTTAATAAGCTTTGCAATCTCTCCTGTTCATATATTATACAGTCATTTAGAAATAAAAAGTACACCCTCTTTCAATTCTAAGGTTCTACATATCCGGACATAATAAAAAACCGTCATATTCTTAAAATTAGGTAAATACAACCTCAGATGAATAACACCACATGACATATTACACCGTGTCTGTAGCTGCGTTTACCCAAAATTACCAAAGTTCTGCAGCTCCAACTTGTAAATGGCATTCGACAAAAGCCTGTCGCATTGAAATGATTCCACAGACAAAATATCTCAATTTTTAAAAGTTTTAGTTAAAATTCAAAGTAAAACAGTTCACACAAAAAAGAGAAAATTGAAATAGCAAAAAATTAGAAACGTTCTTGTTTAAGAAAAGCTTAAACTTATTGTTTGATTTCTACTAATATGAATTAAATTTAACTTAAAGCATTACTTTCTAAGATTGGCTCTTACAATGTCATTATTTAATAAAAGCTAAATGAAAATACAGAAGCAGTGTGTGAAAAATCAAGTCCACCCTTATTACTTCCACAGGAATTAAGAGGGTAAGTAGCATCCTGGTGCTGCTAATCAAATGCCCCCCTGATTAACTGATCATCAGCAAGTGTGACCATCTCAATAAAAGCAAACATTTGGGCAGTTTGCTGCCCTGGAGCATTCAGCTGTGTGTTAATACAATGCCAAGGAGGGGAAATTGTTGCTACCCATCAATCTGGGAAGAGAAGGCCATTTCCAAACAACTTGAAGGGCTGATTATGTGAATTTCCCCTTGGGATTAATAAAGTATCTATCTATCTATCTATCTATCTATCTATCTATCTATCTATCTATCTATCTATCTATCTATCTGAAGTCCATCATTCTACAGTGAGAATGATTATTCACATGTGGAAAACATTCAAGACAGTGACCAGTCTTTTCAGGAGTGGACATCCCAGTAAATTCAGCCCAAGGTCAGAACATGCAATGCTCAGAACTGCAAGAAACCCAAGAGCTCCATCTCAGACTCTACAGGCCTCAGACAGCATATTAAATGTTGAAGTTCATGACGGTACTATTAGACAAAGACTGAACAAGTAGGGCTTGTTTGGATGGGTTGCCAGGAGAAAGCCTGTTTTCTCTAAAAAGAAAATGGCAGCATGGCTCAGGTTTGCAAAGCTGCATCTGAACAAGTCACAGGACTTCTGAAAAATTGTCCTTTGGACAGGCGTGACCAAAGTGGGGATGTTTGGCCATAATACACAGCAGCACATTTGGTGAAAACCAAACCCAGCATATCGGCACAAACACCTCACACCAGCTGTCAAGCATGGTGGTGGAGGGCTGATGATTTAGACTTATTTTGTAGCCACAGTACCTGAGCACCTTGCAGTCATTGAGTCGGCCATAAAGTCCTCTGTATAGCAAAGTATTCTGGTGTCATATGTGAGCCATCTGTCCAACAGCTAAAGCTTAGTCAAAATTGGGACATGCAACAGGACAATGATCCCAAGTAACACCAGCAAATCTACAACAGGATGGCTGAAAAAGAAAAGAATCTCAAGGAGTTGCAATGGCCCAGTCACAGTCCAGACCTCCACCTGACTGAAATGCTGTGGTGGGACCTTAAGAGAGCTGAGCATAGACAAATGGAATTAAGTAACGTTATAAAGAAGAGGTGGGCCAAAATTCTTCCACAACAATGTGAGAGGTTGACAGAGTCAGACAGAAAACAATGACTTCAAGTTATTGGTGCTAAAGGTGCTTCTATAAGCTATTCATTCATGGAGTGTACTTGGTTTTTTCACACATGGCTTCTCCATTTTCGCTTCATTTGTGTTAAATAAATAATGATACGTTGCAATCTGATGTGTGTTGTTTTATAGCTAAAGTTAGATTTGAATAATATTAGAACCTGGTAAGGACCATGTGTGTTTTTTTTTTTATGTCCTGATACATAAAACCATAGAACTGTAAGAGGTTGTACTTTCTTTTTCATGTGACTGTATTTATTTTGATCATAACTGTTCCTAACACTGTGTTACAGTGTTCACTTTCCTTTGCTTTTATGCATTGCTTCCCTTTGAAATACCTTCTTCTGGTCCATCATTTTCTATTCCTGTTGTATTTTCCATGGCAGAGCAAGTTTAGCTTCTTAGGCCTGGAGATGCTATTTGTACAAGGTACAATTTCTGTTTTGTTTGTTGTTTATGCGCAGTCTTTAAATTTCACACACACATTCTTCTCATCTAAAATCAGATTTTTGACATATTTTTGCCTTGTCCACTTAACCTATGGGGCAACAAAGGGAAGACAACTGTCAGAGTGAGTTGCATGAAATACAACAGGGTGATCTGCCAACAGAGGAATGGCACTGCACAGGTTGTGATGGTGATGTGGTGTCCGCACACTTGTTCGTCAACTATGAACTCTGGCTTCCATTCCCACTCATTAACATTTATCTTTTTCTTTAATCAAGTTTTTTTTCCTTCCCTATTTTTGTCATTGCTCGAGCCACCTCTGGAGTAGCAGGTCATTAGAGAATTTATTTTTGATAAAATGCAGCATGCACACTAATCTGATAACACTGAACACTTTATTAAAAGGTTGTCAAAATGACACTTTCTGAAAGTGTACTGCCCACTTTCAAAAAAGAGCACCCCACATAAAAAGAAAATAACGCATCACACATCTGTAAACTAAGAATGAACAGCAGAGGATGCATATGTGCACTTTACCAGTGAAGCAAATGATGAGCAAAGGTGTGCAACCACAAAGAAATTAGAAACAACCAGGCCTTAATGTGCCTGCACTGAATTCCACATGACACTTTGGCTTGAAGACTGCAGGTTTTAATAATTTTGATGGACATCACAGTGAGGGAAAGGAGGCTTGAGTGTGTGTGTATAGGAAGACTAGGGGTCTGAACCTGCTGTCAAAAAGAACAAGTGAGCAGGAAAGTAAATCAGATATGGATGGGTGTGATACTAATGAACATACTTATTGGTACCATGTCAAATTTTCAGGATTAATGTTTATTGATAAAGTGATATTTTGACACTATTTCTACCAGAAGGAAAAATCAAGAATATTTTACAGCTAAATAAACTCCAATACTAATAATTGTTACATACTGCAATAAACAATTTAGAGTTTTGTAAAGCTGGGTAATATATTTTTTTTTTTTGCTTTTTCACCTGGGCAATGCCATGTAACTTGGAAAAGTAAGGTATATTTTCTAAATGATGAATTTTTCCCTAATCATCTGTTTTTAATGTGTACATTTATATTTTTTGTACAGAGTTACAAGACAGTGATCACTTCACTTCTTCCTCATTTGGACAGGTCTGTCTTCAAAGCAGATCACAACAGCCAGCATATGAGGAAAACATCAGGAAACAACAGGTGCAAAATACAAATCTGATGTCTTTGAATACCTGCCAAGAGTCTAAACAAAGGTTTAAAAGGAAATCAAATAATAAAGATCCACAGTGGAGCCATTTGAAACAGAAACCTCATTCCTGTGCTGAATGTGGCAAACGGTTCTGCAACACTAGCAATCTTCGGACGCACATGAGAACTCACACTGGCGAGAAGCCATATTGCTGTTCTGAATGTGGCAAGCAATTTTCACAAATGAGCACCCTTCAAAGGCACACAAGAGTTCACACTGGAGAGAGACCTCATTGTTGCTCTGAATGTGGCAAACAGTTCTCCTTCAAAGGTAGCCTTAAGAGACACTTGAAAGTTCACACTAACCAGAAACTGCATTGCTGCTCAGAATGTGGCAAAAGATTTCCTGGAAATAAAAGTCTTCAGGCACACCTAAGAACTCACAGTGGGGGAAAGCCATATTGCTGTTCTGAATGTGGTAAACAATTTACCTTCAGCAGCAGCCTTCGGAGACACACAAGAATCCACTCTGGAGAGCAGCCCTACTGCTGTTCTGAATGTGGCAAACGATTCTCCCGCAGTAGCATTCTTCTGAGTCACTCAAGAATTCACACTGGAGAGAAACCACATTGCTGCTCTGTGTGTGGAAAACGCTTTTCTAGGGCTAGTAACCTTCAGGCACATGCAAGAATTCACTCGGGAGAGAAACCCTACTGCTGTCCTGAATGTGGCAAACGATTCACTGACAACAGCAGTTTTCGGATACATGTAAGATTTCACTCTGGAGAGAAACCATATTGCTGTCCTGAATGTGGCAAACGATATTCTACCAGTAGCAATTTTCGAATACACACAAGAACTCACTCTGGTGAGAAACCCTATTGCTGTCCTGAATGTGGCAAACAATTCTCCACCAGCACCTATTTACAGAGACACATGATAACTCACATTGGTGAGAAGCCATATTCCTGTTCTGAATGTGGCAAACGATTCTCAAAGAAATACACTCTTCAAAAACATGCAAGATTTCACAGTTAAGCCTACTACTCCCTCTGTACTGAATCATTGTTGCCATTAACCAAAAAAAAAAGGTTGGATAAAGCTAGAGAGTTGAAGTGTAAGTCTCAAAGTGTCTACTTTCCTTTTAGAAAGCAGAAAAAAAACTTAAAATAGCAAACAATTATTGCCCCAGTTGTACTTTGATTCATGGTATTTACTAACAGGAACTTCCTTCACTCTATATGAGTTACTTAAAGAGGCATTGCTTGGGATAGCCCTTACAACAAATTTAGAGGAAAGAATGAAGAGCAATGAAAAAAAATGTCAGGACAAGAGTGGACCTCTTTCATTACTCATGATAAAGTGCAACCAAAGAGTGAAGAAATTAGTCTCAGACTATGAGAAATGAAAAATATGAAGAAAAGCAGTCTGGAATAAACCATAGGTAAAATAAATTGGGTCCATACTAATTCTCACAATTTCCAGACTCCTATATATTTCCCACCATTCCCCTATGTGAGCTAAAGAAAGTTATTACAGGACACAATGGGATTATTACACAGAGCTCTTTGCATATTTTAAAAGGATGAGTGGCAAAAAAAATGCCATGACTAATGACAAGGGTCACTCCTGATATGACATAGCAGAAGCACAGACACATCAAGAAATGAACTCTATTCTCACTTTTGCAAACAATTCTCAGATAGCAGTATTCAAAGCCACTTAAGAATTCACACTTTGAGAAGCCAAAAAAATCATCTGCCAACAGTAACCATCTATGGTGACATGCAAGAACATTGGAGAGAGAGAAATGGGGCAAACAAGAGACAGAAAGAATTGAATAACGTGGTTTCTCACATGCAAGACATTTACTCGGGACCCCATCCCTCTCCATTTTATGTCCTAAGGTGGAGAGACTGGCTGTGAATGTGGACCTTGGAGTCATAAAGCACAAGCGGAACTAAAGGTAATCCCCTCTGCTCAATTAAGCAAATGAACTTTTGAGCCCATGCCCCAAGTTTGCAACCAGCTTCTCTACATGAGGGAATGAAATGACAGCCGGGCATATTTAATGTTTAATACAGAACAGCCAGATTGCCAAACCCTACTGCACAAATTCAAACTTCTCCACAGTCAAGGGCAACAGGAAATGCTACCAAAAACAACAAATATACCACTAAACACTCTGCTTGTGTTGTCCCCAATACATGAACACTCATGATAATCACAACTCCATTCTTCAGTCTTGTACCTTCCGGCTTGTGGCTGTCTCTTTGTGGTTCCTTTTCCTGCAGGTGAATTGGCAAGGCCCTCATCTCCTGCTTCCTCATCTGCTTCGCCTCATGCAGTCCATCAGCTACTCCATCCCACTCCTCTCATCCAGATGCAGGCTGTGCTTCTCTGTCACCTCTTGCTGCCAGACCTCCTGACTTTTGTGTTGGTCCTGCAAGACTCGCACCACAGTATGCCTAATGCCTGGACAGCATTCCTGAGGACGCAGTGGAACAGACTGGATGCTTCTAGAGAGTTTGTTATCAACCAGGTGGTCCCAGATTGTCTCACATGTGCTGTCCCCTTGCAGTAACCTTGCAGACCATTCTGATAAGTGCCTCAGACTGCTGGATGCTACAATGTATGAAATGAAGCACTAGATTAAAGAGATGCCTCATAACAAGGCACAAGTGCTGTCATGGTCAGAAATCCTATTTTCCCAGTGCTGATGCTGAGGTTATTTTTTGCCTTAGGCCAAGCTAGTGCGGCAGCCGACTGTTTGGTAGCTAACTTGTGCGGCTGGGTCCCCAAGCCCCCCCAACAACACAGCTCATGATTTGCGCTGCCGCCCCGATGTGCTCCAGTAGATGAACTAACAGCAACAGAACTGATATTTTTCTCAGAAGCTACACTAGAGTTAACCAAAGAAAAGTACAAAAATACAACATATAATAAATGCATTAAATGTTTTGAACAGCACCAAAGATATTGCAATGTTGTAGGCATAAAATAAAAATAAATTAAATATCATAATACACATTTATACATTCAAAACTAAAATGCGAGGTGTGATCAAAAAATATGGTAAATGTTTAAATTTAAAAAAAAGTATTACAGTAAACAACGCATTTCCATTAATCCCGCAGAAAACACTCCCCCTCTGTTCAAGCCACTTATCCCATCATTCTTGTGACTTTCTGAGGCGGTTCTGGAAGTCCGTTTCTGTTAGTTGCGCTGTCATGGTTGCCTTGATGTCCTGACTCGATTAGAAACGTTTATCTTTCGTGGTTATTTTGACTTGGGGAAGAGTCAGAAGTCATATGGTGCGAGATCCAGTGAATAAGGTGGATGAGAACACACCATAATGTTTTTACTTTGTCGTATGTGAAATATAGGGAAAGTATTGTAATCCTCCAAAAATTCCATTTCGAGATTTTAATGAATCTTGACGTTTTAGACCTCCCTGTGCCCGAAAATACCATTTTTGGAATTATATCTGTCTCTCTGTCTGTGTGTGTGTGTGTGTAAACACAATAACTTGAGTACGCTTTCACTTAGGTCAACCAAATTTTGCATAAAAGAATTAGGTACAAAACGTAGCTATCAACTTTTGAGCTATTTCCGCTAACAGGAAGTGATACTTTTTTATTCATGCAGCAGCAGAGTCCGATATATTCAACTTTACTTTTATAATAATTGTTCAATATATTATTCATTTGATTTGTTCTTTATGGTTCTTTAATTTACATATTATAAAAATATAATCATACTCCTCAAATATCCATCCCCATATCTGAGTATACGTAAAAGTCTAGGTGTGACCACTCCTGATTTTTATTTTACAGAAACTTTGTGTGACACGGAGCGTTGTCATGATGGATAATGAAACCGTTTGCTCGTTTCTCATGTCATTTTCTAAGCACATCGTTTCTTAAACGCTCTAATAAGCTCTTATAATATTTAGGGATCGCCATAGTGTTCCTGCATACAAACTCATCTCGCACAATTCCTTCAGGGTCAAAAAAACACAATCTTCATCACCTTGATGTTGGATCTTGATTGACGCACAGGACACCGAGGCAGCCACGACATCACAACTAAAGACGCTCACGAAAGAGGATTTTGAAAGTGGCAAGAATGATGGGTTAACAGTGTTTAAAGCAAGGGGGATTAATGGCAATGGGTCTTTTACTGTAATATATATTTTTTTTATTCAGACATTCACCGTATTTTTATCACACTTTGTAGAGCATCACCTTGCCAGATTTTTTGTACAGTATTGGCTGTAGAAAACATCTTGACGGGTGCAGCTTATGAACACATGAGAGATGAAAATGACAACTCACTATGTGTGAAGCTCCTTCCCTAGACATTCATTCCAACCTTGTCCGTAATAAAAGTTGCAGTAGTGATTTTACACACTTTCTAATATCCATACTGTCGTTTTTGAAAAATGATGCTCTCTACTGTGTAGTTATCAACGATGTGCACTAAGGACTTTGCAGGTACCCCCATCTAATTTAATGCTGAGTCACCTCCAGCACGAAATCGTTAATCTGGGCAAGAGAAGTAGGCACGGGTAATAGAAGGTCGCCTTTCATTTAAAAAAAGGAAAAAACATGTTTAATCCTTTGAATTCACATGCTTACATATACATCTTAACATTTTTAAAAATTCAATAGAGTCATTTGTTTCAGAAATAAATCACTAATGGACAGGATTGAGTGTAATCATTATATAAGAAATATGATTAGATTACAGTAACACATTATTTTGTAGTGTATTACCCCCAACTTGGCTCACTAGTGACAGTGGCGTAGCTGTTGGGTCTTTCGTCTTGAAAGCACAAGTTCAGTCCCTGCCTCGAGCTTATTGTGGACCCCAAGCAGTGCACTGCTTAGTGCAGTTTTGTTTGAATCTTAAAAGCACACGGAAATGGTTATAGGGCATCAAGATTTTGTTAGCTGTTTTTGACTTATTTCCAGAGGTAGCTTACAATTAAAGGAAAAGGAAAGCTCAATACAACATAATCAAAAATAATAACAGTCATTCAACCCTCTTGCACAAGAAGAAGAAAGCAGAAGCACAACGAGTAGCAATCTTTACAAGGATGAAACAAATTCAACTGAACAGCTAATCTAAAGGAGAGGTGACCCCCACCAATGGAAAGCAAAGGGGGAAATCTGACAGACATCTTCAAGACAGGCACATAGACAAAATGGAGGCGCTATACAAGATCACTTACAACCATATTGTTGGAAATCTCATGTCGAAACTAAATAAAGATGCAAGACAGAGTGACGGAAATATAACACGGCAGAATCCAACATGAAATCAAGACCAAAGAGAACCAAGTTAGAAACTTGCAGGCAAGTTTAATTTGGTAATAAAAAAAAAACTCATTTGCTTTGAAGATTTTGTTAGAATAACAGTCAATGTAGATGGTCCTTGACTGGGCTTCTTATTGTGCAGTTCTTCAATCCTTATAATGGGAGCAAAGTAAGCTAGACATTGTCATAATGTTTTTGCTAATTATGTAATTTTTGTAGATACAACTGTTTTAGTAAAATAGATAGACTCTGTCATTCCACTGCCAGTTGTATGGAATGATTTAGTGAACGTCATGCAAATTACACGCTGACACATTAGCTATCCACTAAGGATGACTGTCATAATTCTCCGCCACTACCTTATAAACTCTTTAGCATGTGAGGTTAGTGCTTATTCTTGTTTTGTATTTACTTGTTTTGTTACATGGTCTATGATTGCACCTTTCCATATGCTGTGTAATTCTTAGACATTAAACACCTTCCTTTGCTGTGTTTTTTGTATTTTGATTATTTATTTATTTATTTATTTATTTATTTATGGCAGTGGAGTTTTTAACTAGATTGTTTAATGGAATCTTGGAAAGTGAGAGGATGCCCAAGGAGTGGAGAAGAAATGTACTTGTGCCGATATTTAAGAATAAGGGGGATGTGCAGGACTGCAGTAACCACAGGGGAATAAAATTGATGTGCCACAGCATGAAGTTATGGAAATAGAGTAGTGGAAGCTAGGTTAAGAAGTGAGGTGATAATTAGTGAGCAGCAGTATGGTTTCATGCCAAGAAAGAGCACCACAGATGCAATGTTTGCTGTGAGGATGTTGATGGAGAAGTTTAGAGAAGGCCAGAAGGAGTTGCATTGCGTCTTTGTGGACATGGAGAAAGCATATGACAGGGTGCCTTGAGAGGAGCTGTGGTACTGTATGAGGAACTCGGGAGTGGCAGAGAAGTACGTAAGAGTTGTACAGGATATGTACGAGTGAAGTGTGACAGTGGTGAGGTCTGTGGTAGGAGTGATGGATACATTTAAGTTGGAGGTGGGATTACATCAGGGATCGGCTCTGAGCCCTTTCTTATTTACAATGGTGATGGACAGGTTGACAGACGAGATTAGGCAGGAGTCCCCATGGACTATGATGTTTGCTGATGACATTGTGATCTGTAGCGATAGCAGGGAACAGGTTGAGGAGACCCTGGAGAAGTGGAGATATTCTCTAGAGAGGAGAGGAATGAATGTCAGTAGGAACAAGACAGAATACATGTGTGTAAATGAGAGGGAGGTCAGAGGAATGGTGAGGATGCAGGGAGTAGAGTTGGCGAAGGTGGATGAGTTTAAATACTTGGGATCAACAGTACAGAGTAATGGGGATTGTGGAAGAGAGGTGACAAAGAGAGTGCAGGCAGGGTGGAATGGGTGGAGAAGAACGTCTGGAGTAATTTGTGACAGACGGATATCAGCAAGAGTAAAAGGGACGGTCTACAGGATGGTAGTCAGACCAGCTATGTTATATGAGTTGAAGACAGTGTCACTGACCAGAAAGCAGGAAACAGAGCTGGAGGTGGCAGAGTTAAAGATGCTAAGATTTGCATTGGGTGTGACGAGGATGGATAAGATTAGAAATGAGGACATTAGAGGGTCAGCTCAAGTTGGACGGTTGGGAGACAAAGTCAGACAGGCGAGATTGCGTTGGTTTGGACAGGTGCAGAGGAGAGATGCTGAGTATATTGGGAGAAGGATGTTAAGGATGGAGCTGCCAGGTAAGAGGAAAAGAGGAAGGCCTAAGAGAAGGTTTATGGATGTGGTGAGAGAGGACATGTAGGTGATGGGTGTAACAGAACAAGATGGAGAAGACAGGGAGATATGGAAGAAGATGGTCCACTGTGGCAACCCTTAACAGGAGCAGCCAAAAGAAAAAGAAGATTTATATTATTATTTATGCTGAGAAATGTTTACTACTTTTCTAGTTATTTCATTTTAATTTCAGGTTTTCATATGATTTTTGATTTTCAGTGGCCTCCATATGGCAGTTTGCACTTCACTCAAAGGTACCTGATAAAAAGGTCTTTTTATATACTGTGACCACTACTAACTTTGGCAGCCATGATCAGTTATGAAATGAATGTCCTTAATGTTTCTCTTATTCAAAAAAATTAACAAAAATCAAACCTATAATTGAAAGGAGAAAGACATTTTTATCTTGCACTAAATATTGTTCTCAAATGTAGGTATGCCACAATTATTGGCTCCCCAGAAAATAATATGAGTTAAATCTAACTGAAATACGAGGGTAAATCAAAAAGGCGATTTGAAAAGCATGCAGTTAATGCAACAGATAGAAGCTGACGCAATACAACACATTCATGATGGCTAAAGAGTTGTTCGGAGATGTACAGCACAGCATTCTGCCACTAGTCTATTTGAAGCCAATGTCAAATGAACATGGATGCTCTGCTAAAAGATTGCACCATTGTTGAACAATACACCATAGTGAAACTTTTTTGGGGGGCAGTGGGAGTAAAACCTGCTAACATTCACCAAAATATTTATTTATTCATGTTGATATTTTGTATTTTCACGTACATCTGAATGAGTAGGGACACTTATGTGGTCATTCATGACTTCCTGTTTCACTGGGGTATAAATATGATGTGACACACAGCCCAGATAATAATTCTTTGCATTTATATAGCTTTTTTCTCAGTACTCAAAGTGCTCAGCAATTACAGGTTGCAGAGACCCAACAGAGCAGAGACCCTTTTGGCATTTACGGGATTTGAACCGACAACCTTCCGATTGCCAGTGCAGATCCCTAGCCTCAGAGCCATGATTCCATTATGAAGCAAATGACCCGGGAACAGAGAAGTGATATGCAACAAAAGGTTGATGAGCTGCACAAATCAGGAAGTGGCTATAAGAAAAAGCTGAAAATAGAAATTTCAACTAACAGAAAAATAAGTAAGATATTTAATAAAGCAACCGGATATGTTAAGATTGGCTTGAAAGAGGACATGTGTCTATATTGAACTAATGTGGAGTAAGTTTGAATGGCCAAAGGGATCACAGATACAGATTTCAGGTTGATCTTGGGGTCAGAAAGTATCCAAAATGACCATCAGATGCCACCTACATAAGTTCAAGCTGTTTGAGAGGGACACACGGACAAATTCACTGCTCTCATCAAGTTCAAGAGACTATAGTTTACAAAGCAATAATGGAGCTTTCAAAGGGATGGAGTTCTATGGTCAGATGAGCCAAAACATTGGCTTTTTAGCATCAGAGGTGGGCTTAGCATAGTGGGAATGTAAAAAAAAAAATTGCCTAATCCCCTCTATGAAGTATGGTGGCAGACCGTTCATATTGTGGAGTTGCATTTCTGCCAAAAGCCCAGGAGAAGTTGTTAGGATAAACAGTATCATGGACTGCATAAAGTAGCAGCAGGCATTAAATCTAAACCTGGCTTCCACTGCCAGGAAGTTTAAATTGGGCTGTATCTGGATCTTCCAGCAGGACAACCATCAAAATCAACATAAAAATGGTTGTGACCACAAAATCAAGGTTATGCCATGGCCGTCACAGCCACTTGATCTAAACCTGAGGGATGGATTGAAAAGGATTTGGCCTCAGAATCTAAAGGATCTTAACAACTTCCATATGGATGAATGGTCTCAGATCTCTTGTCATGTGTTCTCTAACCTCATTAAGCAGTTAAAGAAGAAAACTCGGAGCAACAGGGGGCTACACAAAGTTTTTAAAGGGGGTGTAATAATTGTGGTATGTATGCAAAATCCGACAAAATAGTAATCCAACCGTTTGCCATTGTACAGTATAATGATAGGGGTCAAATTTATAACCGATATCGTTTGGATCTTGTGATAGGCTGGTATGTCTTACTTATCAACAAAATGTATTTACTCAATTTAATTTCACTATTTGTAAGTGGATTTAAATTAGTGTTAACAAAAACCATTCAAACTGGAATGCAAAAGGAAGAAAATGTTGTTTATGTTAGTATGACTTGACTTTTACTAGGGGGCAAGCCCACCGGTGCCTTTGGCGCCCAACCCCCAGTTGCGGCCAGTCTGCCTCTCGCATTGTGAAGAGGGGGGCTGAAAGCACCCCAAGGAGATGCGGTCACTCCTCCAAAACCCCCTCTTAAACGGTGAACAATGGGAAATAAATTCACTGTTTTTATTTTTTTTTTTTACCTCCTCTTTGCTCAATCAGCTGCTGTCTTGCTGCTGCTACTGTCCTGCATGATCTGCATCTCGCACGGTGCTTTGAACATTTAAAAGCCTGTACAGCAGCTGTCCTACTCTTTGTCTTTTATTTCCAGCCACCGGTGTGGTTAAATCTCTTGGCACTCTTGGTCAAGTCTCGTCTCGCGGGACATTAGTTCTTGATATTTTTTAGTTTATAATTTAAAAATTGAAAATCTAACAACATCACATTAAAGTAAAATTCTGAAAAGAATAATACCAAACATATATATATGTAGGTTTTAAAATAAGCCTGACTTAAAGCGTTGCAAAAAAATTACATAAAAATGTCACATTAAATCTTTGCACAAAATCGTTGCACTTTTAGGCTTATGATTTGAGTAGATATATTATTGTGTATTTAACAGTAATAAAACATTAAGCCAATCTGTGATGAATTTAGGCCCACTCTTTTGTGAAATCCTGGTGCCTATACTGACCATCTCTCCTTTGTAATGAACTTCAGCTAGCTGGGGTGGTGGGTGTTTCTATGTATTATTGTTTTCATGGTCATGTTTAATTTACTCTATTTTAAGTCTGCATATTTAATTAAGAAAATTTTAATATAAAATACAGACATTTTAGATGTTATCTTGTTTGTGTAACCAAGACCCATTGTTTGAAAGTCACCACATTGCTTTTCTTAATTGATTTGAGCGCTGAAAGCTGGGCTGTGACTGCCAATGCACACCATGGCTCTCTCGGAGTCACGCCCACTCCTGCACGCCGCTGCTTGTAAAGAACACAACGCTAGAACAGCAGTGCGCGCTAATACAGAAAATTATAATAATGCACCACAACGTTCGAAAACTGCCACTAAAAAGAGAAGGAGAGATCAGTGCGCGGATTTTGCGGCAAGTGTGAAAGGTGTCCACATTTTCTATGACATTATCTTTATACCTAAGGTTGCTTCAATATGTATCTGACAGGTTTTTTTTTTTCTGCAAACTGCCCACATAGCCTTACAAAGTTCGAAGTTGCACCATATCCGCGTGTTTGTATTTCGTCCCAAATCTTCCCTGACATCACGACGTCCTGGCTCTGCAGACAAATGCTTAATAGCTACCCAGGTACGTACACCTTTCTTCATTTCTCCCCTTGACAGACGAAGAGGACAACAGTCAACTCCGTGATCTTGACTGTTGCGCTCATACGTCCCAACACATCTTCCAAGGCGGCTCAGTATATCCGACAGGCCGCTTCACATTCAACAAGATCCCAAAACACCGAAACGAATACTGTATATGGACTATCAACTTAACAGCTGAGCTTTATTTCTGCCCAGACTCGCGCGGCGCCACAACGGCGCATGCGTCTTTCCCTTTTGTTAATTTGACCCCCGCCCGCATCTCTCTCTCTCTCTCTCTCTCGGTGACGGTTCAACGCGATGCATTCTGACTGATGAAAAAAGGAACAACTAAAAGTCGTCTCCTGTTACACCTGCATTGTTCTCGGACGATGAGGCTGGCGATTTAACATCTATTTACTATATAATTCTGAATGTGGCTTAAATAAATAAATAACCAACAGCCGCATTCACATATGATTAGATAAGTAAGTGGCATACCTGGATTACGTCATGCACATTACTAACATCCATCCATTTTCTAAACCCGCTGATTCTTAACCTGATTAAGAAGGAGAGGTTTCATAAATGAGCTTATTGAGGGATGTCATTTAGATGACGAGATATCTGAATTAGGCATCTGCAAATAAGGGGATGCGAGATGTTTCCAGAACGGGACAAAGCGTCAAGAACGGGCGAATTATGATGATCTTCCGTCAAATTAAGGTAATCCTTCTCCTCAATAAAAGATATTGTAGTGACATCCTCTCCAATTAACCCGGAAAAAGGTCGTTTCCTTAGAATTTAAATCACCAAAGGATAGACTGGGATTTTCAGTGAAAATGTCAGAATGCAATTCTAAAAACCATTATTAATGAAAGGTAAGTGATTAGTGAAGATACCCGCCTTATCTTTATAAGTTGATATGGATCAACCACATTTCTCATTAATTCTTAAGACTTAGAATTGAATGCATAATAACGTGCCCAGGTTCAGTGAATTACAAATTCTGCCCTTTACGGGAGCAGGCATTTAATTCACAGCTAGCATAGTAAAGAGGGGTGACACAGTGGTGTAGTGGTGGCACTGCAGCTTTACAACAAGGACACTGGAGTTTAAGCTGGAGTTTAAGCTGCTAAATCCACTTTAATAACCTGCTGGAAATTCATAAACTCTGTCATTCCCAGCTTTCAAAAATCTTTTCTTAATTTAACCCTATTAGAGCCATCAGCAGCAAAAAGCTACCATTAGGAAGTGGCAGCAATGGGTGGAAGTTGTTCAGAACTGGATCTCGAGTGGCCAACACTGCTGATCAGGAAAGCACCTTAAGGACTCTGGGGACCATTTGGCTTGGCTGCCTCTCTCGCTTGCCAGTATGGGCTTCTTTAGCTAAATCAATAGATGTATTAGTTTGAAGGGCAAAAGGGGTTGGGGTGGGTACTGAGGTGCGCGGTTATTTCATTTTATAGCCTTTTTTTGAGCACACTGTTTATTTGTATTTGGCTGTTTTACCCATTTAATAAAGAAACTGATCACAAAAAAGTGCAGCTTTTAACTAAGAGGCTCCAACAAGTCATTTACAAATTAATTCACCCAGACCAGACTGGCTCCCTTCACTGCTTTTACTCTGCAGGCAACTTTCATCATTTGGTACAAGCCCTAGGTGAGGCTGTTACTTCTCTCCTGTCGCTCGATGTGGAGAAAGTTTGCATGAATGGATGGTTATGAACTGAATGGGCTTTGGTGAAAGTGTCATCAGTACGATTGAAACATATGAACTTCACCCCAGCAGCCATAATTCTATTGATCACAGTCATGTCTTGGCCATTCCTGATTACTAAAGACGCCAGACAGGGACGTCCTATTCCTCAGTTTCCCCTTTGAACCATTTTCTAGCACAAGCCTCACCATTTCAGTGCATACCTTGAACATAAAATATCAGTTTATGCTGATATTTTATTCATCCTTGGAAATGCCCCTTCTGGATATTCTACACATTCTAACCTTTAAAAACTGTTGTGCTATAAAATGAATTAACTGGGCACAATCTGTCCTCCTCCATCTCCTGAATTCTCTTTGTCAACATATTGTCAATCCTCTTTTTTCCCCCTGCTGGTCAGAATAATCAAATAACTCAGCCTAAATGATTCCCATTTAATCTTCGATTTCAAATTACTGTTGTGTTACTACAAGTGCTAAAGATCTGAGGGCACCACTCAGGGGTTATTTGTTGTCATTTATTTAATCCTTCGAACATTTTGAAAATGTCTTATATCTTTGTTGAACTTTATTCAATAAATATTTGATCACCAAAAAATAAAAAGATGAAGAACTTAAGACTAATTTGCATCATGGTGGTCTCTTCCTTTGACATTTTAATCTGGATTTGCTATTATTTAAATAAATTCAGTCCCCCAAAACCAATGAAGTATTGAGGCTCAGACCCATGTTCCTTAGGCCTCTCTGCTGATCAGGCCCCTCTTATCTGTGATGGGTCAGAGGTTGGGGTTTCTCTCCCAGACTTGAAGTGTTACCACTGCTGAGACATATCTCTAACTGGTTTGATCGTCCTGCTAACCTTTGGACTTACTATGGGGCCCATCTTGGTGGCTCCCAGATCTCTCTCTTTCACTACTTTAAAACTTCAGCCATGCTTATCAAACCTGACTCCCATTTACCCTTAACAACTTTCCAACTGTGTCCCCATGTTCTGTTATTTTAAAATGAGTTCATCAAGAACACGGGGACACAGTTGGAAATTTGTTAAGGGTAATTTTCACGCAAACATTAGGAAGTTTTTCTTTATGCAAAGAACCATAGACACTTGGAATAAACTACCAAGTAGTGTGGTAGGCAGTAAGATATTAGGGACTGTCAAAACTCGACTTAATGTTATTTTAGACAAATGAAGTGGATAGGACTGGCGAGGTTTGTTGGGCCTGTTCTCGTCCAGATTGTTTTAATGTTCTAGTTAAGTCCACTGTCAACGTACCAACTTTTAGATTTTTGGAAAAAGCAAAATTCATACAAAAAAGTGAATTTAACCTACAACGGAAAAATGAGTAAAGAAACATTAGTGATCGACGGAAGGATTTATTAACAATTGATTACAAATCAAATATACAGAAAACCTCATAGAACAAGGCAACTTTTATAAATGTGTAAGAATTATACCAGACACAGTGTAAACCGTATAAAACAAAAAAAAAATATTTCTTGAAAATTACTTTCCTCTCATACCAATATTTTCATAACATTTGTTGGAAATAAAGATGCCAGTTATCCTCATTTAATATTCGTATTAATATGTTTTAACATTTGCACATCTCCGCAATCATTCCATGCAATTGATGCCCTTATTACTGTCCAATCAATGGAAACAATTCAACATAAAACACACAGACTGCTTTAATAAAAATGTCTAGCTCTGATTATTTCTGTGATAGAAAGGAAATTATTTGCATCCCAGGCAAAGATAATTAAAAAATAATCAGTTTTAGGAGAATTACTTTAATCTCACAATGAAATAAATGAGATAAATCTGACCTTTAATTAAAGTAAATATATTCTGAGAAAAAAAAAGAATTCCTCATCAAGAAATAAATATTTTTAACAAAACCACACATGTGATGATTATTGGCACCACCACATTTCATACTTTGCACCATCTCTCTTTGTTAATGAAACAGCACTGAATCTTCTTATAAATATGGAGAATACAGGGCAGGGAATTGGAGCCCAGTGCTCTTTACAGAGTCCTCTCTTGTGCCCTCCCCTCTTCAGCCCACCACCACAGGTTTAGGTTTAGGTCTAGGGACTGAGACAGTCATGACAGAAGCTTGCATTTGGGTTTCTTTTACCATTTCTGTGTTGATTTGGTTATAGGTTTTGGATCCTTGTCCTACTGGAAGATCCAAAGACGACCCACTTTTTGTTTCTTGGCAGAGGCAACCACATTTAAATTTAAAGTATTTCATGGAGTCCATGTTGCTGTGTACCCTAAAAAGGTTCACAGGGCCTTCCCTACAACATCACAAAATGCCCACCATAGTTGACAGTAGGGATTAGGTTCTTTACGGTATAGCCATGCTTCTTTTTTTATGCCAAACCTACTTTGAGTGTTTGCTGACAAGCAGATTATAGAACATGGTACACCCATCAAAGTTCCAGTAGCATTTAACAAGCTGCTTATGCTTACATTTGTGATTAAATGACAGGAAAGGCCCTTTTTCTGGCATTTCTTCCAAATAATCTGTTGGCATCTGATGGTAGTTTTGGAGACTTGGTGAGCACAATATGTTAGTTTTCTCTGCTTTTCTCCAACAGTGATCATTGAGGATTTTTGTACCTCTCTGGTCATCCTGCCCACTGTGTGTGTGGGTCCTTTTCCTGGCACGATGGTATCAGCTCTAGCTGCTTTTAACTTTCTAATTATTGGCCTTACTGTAGATAACAGATCATTTCATGCGAGTAGTTATTTTTTACAGCCATTCCCAGACTTATGAAGGTCAGCCAACTTTTCTCTCTATTGAATTGTGTGTTGCCATGCTCAAGAATGAATAAGAGAACTGGACCTCCATGCCACCTCATATTTATACCCCAGTGAAACAGGAAATCACAGATTACTTCCTAAACGTTTTAACACACTCTGATCATCTTAATAAAGTAAGATATAGGTGGGAAAGTGTCTTAGTTACAGTTTGTTAATAAGATTTCTTGGTGTGCTAAAAAGCGTGATTTTGTTAAAAAATAATTTTTTCTGGATGGGGGATTAATTATTTTCAGAATAAATTTAATTCATTTAAAGGTTAGATTGGCGGCACAGTGGCGCAGTGGGTAGCGCTGCTGCCTCGCAGTTAGGAGACCTGGGTTCACTTCCTGGGTCCTCCCTGCATGGAGTTTGCATGTTCTCCCCGTGTCTGCGTGGGTTTCCTCTGGGTACTCCAGTTTCCTCCCACAGTCCAAAGACATGCAGGTTAGGTGCGTTGGCGATTCTAAATTGTCCCTAGTGTGTGCCCTGTGGTGGGCTGGCACCCTGCCCAGGGCTTGTTTCCTGCCTTGTGCCCTGTGTTGGCTGGGATTGGCTCCAGCAGACCCCTGTGACCCTGTAGTTAGGATATAGCGAGATGGATAAAGGTTAGATTTTTCCAATTTTTATCAAGTGGGAGATGAAGGTAATTCACCAAAATCTGATTTTATGTGCAACCCATTGCACTAATCGTTATCAGGGTGCCAATAAACTGTATATTTTAGGCTCAAAATTATCAGAAAATTGGAAGGTCTCTTATTCCACGATCATTTTAAAATAAATATCTTTTAAATTATCTCACTTTTTTTATTACTAGCACTAAATTAAACTTGCCTGTAAGGTTCTACTTAGGTTTTCTTGCCTATTCTTTCAGTGGTGAGTTTGGTGGTACCCTCCTGCAGCCTATGTGCCTTTACGTTTTGGCCTTATATTTTTATATCTTGGATCACTTCAGACATGGGGTCTCCAGCACCAGAGAGACGTGTTCATCTTCATTGCATCCAGAAAACAGTCCTTAACTTTCCAAATCTCTGTACTTTCCTCGGGTGGTGTCTTCTCCCCTTTTATTGAGCTGTTGGGATCAATGTGTCCCAAGTGGCTATAGCCTCCTTATTTTATGCAGTCTACAGTGTGGTCAGCAGCATCTCTCTGGTACGGACAGCTTGTGTTTTTTGCCAGTTCTCCAGTGATAGAATCAGGCACCTTTGCTATGGCTTTGGACGTAGACTTTTGTACAATATGAACTCTTGTGTGTACCTTAAGTTCGCTGTTGTTAGTGTAACATTTGCCACATTCTGCACAGAAGTATGGCCTGTCTCCATTATGATGTCTGTTATGTATATGAAGAGAACTCTTGTTAGTAAATCGCTTGCCACATTCGGAGCAGCAGTATGGCTTCTCACCGCTGTGAGTCCTTCTGTGTCTCCGAAGAGTACTCTTGACAGTGAATCGTCTGCCGCATTCTGAACAGCAATATGGCTTTTCTCCAGTGTGAATTCTAGTGTGGCTCTGAAGGCTGTGTCGGTCGATGAACTGTTTACCACATTCGGAACAGCAGTATGGCCGCTCCCCGGTGTGAATCCGTGTGTGTCTTTGGAGATTTCTCTTGCGAGAGAATCGTTGGCCACATACAGAACAGCAATGTGGCTTCTCTCCGGTATGACTTTTTCTGTGTTGCAGAAGATTCTTCCTCTCAGTGAAACGACTACCACATTCAGTGCAGCAGTATGGCCTTGGTCTATTAGAACTCCCCTGACGATATTTGGGAGTTGATTTGCCTTTAATACCTGAACTCTCCTGATGATCTTTATGATTAGATTTGCCTTTCAAGCTTTTCTTCTTCTTCTGGCAGACCTGCAGTCTTGTCGATCTTGCATGAAGCACCTGATCAGCGTTGATGGTATCAATCTTTGTTGGACCCATGATCATCAGTGGAGTGCTCTGCGAAGAGGCCAGGATCAAACTTTCTGATCCAGATATTGATTCTTTCATATTTCCATCAGGCAGTATCTCTTCTGGCATGTGAGCAAAAGAAGATGGGGAGATGATGCTCCTCTTTTGTACATCTGCCGAAAAACAAAAACGAAATTAAATTTAAAATTTTTTTTAGTAAGTAATGGAGAAAACTGTAGAAGGTTACTTGACAAGAGGTAACTCTCCACAACGACACTCCGAGCTGGATACTAGTTTTCGTTTTGTTGGCGACAGACTGGGCCTGCCTCACAATATGGACACAAGAGTTCATGTCTCAGGTGCTCCCTGTGTGGGGTTTACATGTTTACCCTGTGGCTGGGTGGGTTTCCTCCCATAGGTGAAGTGAATTGGGGATTCTAAATTGGTCCGTGTGTGTGTGTGTGTGTGTGTGTGTTTACAGCAAAGGACATGTGTCCTATCCAGAAGTTGCTCCTGCCTTGTGTCTGGTGCTTGCTAGGATAAGCTTCAGCTGCCCTGAATCCCTGCCCTGTAGAAGTGGGTTAAGAAAATGAATGAAAGGATGGATGGATGGACATCTGTGGATTGATGCTATTAGAGAATGAGTGTGAAGCCTCTTTTCATTTTAAGGCACGGTGTGCAACACAGCATTAAACAGCGATTCATCTCACTATAATTCTGACACAACAAGCTGAACAATTACACCTCATCCGATCGGTCACTTTATTTTGTTCTCAAAGCAGGCAGAAATCTGTTTCTGAACTATCCCCTTAATGAGATAAATGTGCCAATAACAAAAGACTACAGGAGATTGTGCAATGACATTCCCCTGCCTTGATCACAAAGCAAACACCCGAACACAAACACTAGGCTTGACCTCTGCTATTTTCTTTCTAATGTGTTGCGGTGCTCTTATTGTCACCACCATCATGAGCCATTTTTTACATGCAGTTTTCATGCAGTACCAACTCCCGTTTAGTACTACCAGTTCTGTAAAAAAAAAAAAAAGCTGGTGGCGTTACATTTTCAGAACTTTGGTATTGACTTGGTGCCGAAATATCAGTTCTTGTGACATCCCTACTTGCAGCCATTTCTGAAAGTCTGGGTGACACTGAAAGCTTTCTTCTTGATCACTTAAGCAGGCTTACTCTGGCAAGTTCAGTTTTAAGATGGTGAGGTGTAGTAGCGGTGAAACTGTTCACCACTTATGTTTTGCTTTGTAGCTCAGCTTTCAAGATACTCCTCGGCTTGTATTTGACTTGGAAAAAAAAAATGAACCAATTTACAATTTAAATTATTCTCCCTGTTTTAATTCTATCATATAGAAACTGAACATAAAAGCACACATTCAATGATACCATTCAATGATGCTCTGTTTGCATAATGTAAATGTTTACTTTTGCCTTTTCAGTTATTTAAATCACACATAAAAATAACAAGGCTGGAAACTGTTGATGTCCAGTTTTCTGTATTTTCATTTTTGTTTTCTTTTACTAATGTCTCTGTGGCAATTCCCATAATTTTGACAGATGTTCTATGTCTATAATTTTTAACTTTTTAACAATAAAATAGTGGATGCCCAAAACTTACATTTTTCTGAGGTGTTCACAAGTGAGCAAGTGGATAACTTCCCAGTGGTAAACGCGACTACTAAGGAGGTACTGAGGGATTTGGAAAATGTAGAAAGAGAAGTGCTGCTCAGATTAAATAAGCTGAAATCAAACAAATCACCAGGACCAGATAATATTTATCCTCGTGTTCTTAAGGAGACTAGTGAGTACAGATATAAACCCTTGAAACATATTTTTAGGAAGTCACTGCGCACTGGAGAGATTCCGAAGGACTGGAAAATGGCAAATATCATCCCATTATATAAAAAGGGTGACAGGGCAGATCCAAGCAACTATAGGCCAGTAAGCTTAACATGCATCACAGGAAAATTA
Organism: Polypterus bichir lapradei; assembly: GCA_026402145.1. Taxonomy (NCBI): domain Eukaryota; kingdom Metazoa; phylum Chordata; class Cladistia; order Polypteriformes; family Polypteridae; genus Polypterus; species Polypterus bichir. Next base: position 231,137,840 of record JANRMT010062791.1, on the reverse strand, counting down.
ATGGAAGGAATTACTAAGAATAAGATTGAGCAACACATGGCAAGGACAGGAGTTTTACTGAACAGTCAGCATGGGTTCAGAAGAGGGAGGTCGTGTTTTACTAACATGCTGGAATTCTATAAGGAGGCAACAAAATGATACAATCAAAGTGGAGCAGATGATATTATTTATCTGGACTTTCAGAAAGCATTTGATAAGGTGCCACATGAGAGGTTGGGCATCAAATTAAAAGAACTGGGAGTTCAGGGTGATGTTGGCTCAGACACAGGAAGCAGAGGGTGATGGTGCGAGGAACCTCATCAGAACTGGCCGGTGTTAAGAGTGGTGTTCCACAGGGGTCAGTGCTAGGGTTGCTGCTATTTGTAATATATATATAAATGATTTAGATAGGAATATAAAGTAACAAGCTGGTTAAGTTAGCAGATGACACCAAGATAGGTGGATTAGCAGATAATTTGGAATCGGTTATATCATTACAGAAGGACTTGGACAGCATACAGGCTTGGGCAGATTTGTGGCAGATGAAATTTAATGTCAGTAAATGTAAAGTATTACACATAATAAGTAAAATGTTTGGTTGAATACATAATGGGGGTCAGAAAATCAAGAGTACACCTTATGAGAAGGATTTAGGAATCATAGTGGATTCTAAGCTATCGACTTCCCGACAGTGTTCAGAAGCCATTAAGAAGGCTAACAGAATGTCAGGTTATATATTGCCTTGATGTGTGGAGTACAAGTCACAGGAGGTTCAGCTCAAGCTTTATAATGCACTGGTGAGGCCTCATCTGGAGTACTGGGTGCGGTTTTGGTCTCCAGGCTACAAAAAGGATACAACAGCACTAGAAAAGGTCCAGAGTAGAGCAACTAGTCTGATTCCAGGGCTACAGGGGATGAATTATGAAGAAAGATTAAAAAGGCTGAGCCTTTGCAGTTTAAGCAAAAGAAGAACAGAGGTGACATTTAAACAATCAATCATCAATCAATCAATCAATCATTTAAACACATGATTGAAGTGTTTAAAATTATGAAGGGAATTAGTCCAGTAGATCGAGACTGTTATTTTAAAATGAGTTCATCAAGGACACGGGGACACAGCTAGAAACTTGTTAAGGGTAAATTTCGCACAAACATTAGGAAGTTTTTGTTTACACAGAGAACCACAGACACTTGGAACAAGCTACCAAGTAGTGTGGTAGACAGTAGGACTTTAGGAACTTTCAAAACTCAATTTGATGTTTTTTTGGAAGAAATAAGTGGATGGGACTGGCGAACTTTGTTAGGCTGAATGGCCTGTTCTCATCTAGATTATTCTAATGTTCTAATAAACTTAAAGAAGGTTCAGTAGCACTTAGATAATGTACTGTAAACTCAGCCATGGTCTTCAGATTTTGTATCAAGCCAGCAGTCTACACCTATTGACTGTAAATTACTATAAGAGATGCACCACCTGTTTATGGGACTGAGTGGGGAGACACCAAAGATGCTTGTGGCCTGGGGCCTCAAAAAACTTTAATCTTACCCTGTACTCAACAAAGGAATAAAAACACAGAAATCATCTCAAATTAATGGTTTTGTTCAGTTCAAAAAACCTCGCTTCATATTTACCAGCTGAAAGCAAGCCTTTCTTTGAAGGATCCCTTTAGCCCCAAGCCTTTCACTGATTATTTGTTTTAGCACCCACCTTCTTCAGTGCTCTTCATGTCAGACTCCAATTGTTCCGATTTCACATGGAGAAAATGATCCTGGAAGAAGCAGGGTCCACTTGGAGTGTAGCCTAACCCATCTGGAGAGAAAGGCTCCAATTTAAAGTCTTCTTTCTTGACACTGCCTGGAAAGTCATGTTGATACATTTCAGTGGTGTCATACTTGTGCTCAGTCTCTTCTTTAAAGCTGAAACATTCCCATTTCTCATCCTCTTTTTTGATGTTCAGGATTCTTTTCTCTATGGTATCCATGAAAAGCAGGGCTGTTGTATTCTCCCATTCCTTTTCTTTAATCTTACCCTCTGAGGCGTCCTCTTTTTCACATTTAACTTCCTTCTTAAAACGCTCCTGGACAGCCTGGTGCATCTCCATTCCATACATCTAAAATAGCATCGTCCTCTTTTTTTCTATAGAAATACCAGAAAAGACTGAAATCACAAGGGTACAAAAAAGTGAACACATTTGACTTTCAACTTTTATTTTGTCCTCTGTAAAGAAATATAAAAGTCCAGTCATGTTATTTAATAGAAACCACATTAGAGCACTTGCACAGCATTTCATCCTCCTCATGCCCAACGATCAGGAATGAAAATGTCTTAAGGGGCATGGAGAGCCGTCACAAAACAATGGTAGAAAATCAGCTCCTACAGGGAAAGTCTGGTATGTCTGCACTTCACATGCACTTAATATGTTATGTCAATGTGATATGCATTTTTTTCTGTTTACTGTATGTTGCAAACTTGGAACTAAAGAAACAGTACATTTACATCAAATTAAAAACGTTTGTATAGGGCACTGGCTACAGGCTCACAACACTTGCACAAATGTACCTCTATAATGTTTACTAGTAAACTGCTGAACTTTACAACATCAGACTGGGTAATTCAAAAGAAAATTTTTACATATGAATATTGCTAGTAATATTTAATTATTTAATTCACATTCATAATAATGTATATTTCATCGGTCGGCCATTCCTCTTTCACTATAGCAACTGATGCATTTACATTTTGTATTATTACAGATCTGGCTCATTCTTACAACTTCAGTAATATTGTTGAGCTTCTAAAAACACCGCTGCTCTTTCTAATTCATGTTCTTTTATTTTACAATACTTTAAACTGTAAACAACAGGATGGTCTGTAAGACAAATATCCCTTTTTCCCCAGGATATCCCATAATGCACCATACAGCCCATTTTCTAGGCAGTTCTAAACACGGGCATCTGTTGATGTTGCACTCTGATTTTTTTTCAGCCATATCAAAATGTTCTCCACAATCGTTTCTCTGGGTTGCTTACACACTGTGAAGAAAAAAGTGCAACCGAAGTTGGGTTGCCTGGTTACGAAAATAAACAGTAGCCCGACAGTGCGCACGTTGATGACGCAAGCATAGAGAAACGTCCAGGAGGTTTGCACAATAAAACAAAAGCAAATCTGCAGGGACAGGGATTGTCAGTCTTTCTAGGATACATACTCGCGGAACGAAAGCGCTCTAAAACATGAGTTTGTTCCATGTCGTACTCAAGATCCAGCAGTGTGGCACTGAAATGGTTAGAGGTCCCGCGCTGGGTTGGGCAAAGGTCACAAGCAAACAAAACGTGCACATGCCCCCTGTGCGATAGCAGTTAACGACACAAATCACTACATACATGACAAAATATCGTATCCAACTGTTGACATGTAATACATAGTTTGACTGCATGCACTCTCCACATGTCAATGTCGCCTGTGCAAACAAAACCAGCCGAACTAGCAGCGGACTTTGGTATCTTATATTCAGGATCGGCGGTCGGGTATCCCGACGCTTATAAAAAAAGCGCCCGTTTGTAATGTAACGCGTTCAGACACACAGGTGCCACCACCGAATATATCTGAATTGATCAGAGCCCAAGACCAGTGAGTAGCGCGGACACGTGGGCAATATGGACAGTCACCCGAGGAGAAATTTCCACACAGCAGAAATAGAGACGGTGTTTCGCGTGCTACTCGCTGATCGTAATCGAGTCTATGCCGCCGGTGGCCTCTTTATGCAGCTAACATGTTGTTTAGTCCAGTAGCTCTCTATGATTGTACGAATACCCACCTGCTTGCAGATCCAACGTCAGGTGCTAACCGCTCACACTTCCTTGTTTGCTGGAGTCGCAGCGTGAAGAGAGCAAAAGGGAAAAAAAAACTCTTTGACAAGAAGGTTCGGAATGTGTCAAAATAAAAGTCTCCCACAAAGCCAGAAAAAAACAGAACCCAGTGACAGAACACTATTCTTAAATATAAGAACAAATGTGACGAGAACGGATCATTTAGCCCCAGTTTTACACAGTTAAAGATTTGGTGTTCACCAAAGTACTGTTTTCTATCACATTTGGTAACTTGTATAGTTCCGTGGCGCTCTGTGTGATGAAACCATTTTTTGTTTGTTTGTTTTTTTGGTTTGTGCGGCCAGTGCGGTTTAGTGGTTAAACCTTTGGACTTTAAACACGAGGATGTGTGTTTAAATCCACTACTGACACTGACTGTGTGATTATGAGCAACACATTTCAACTGCCAATTGGTAAAACAAAAGAAATGTAGTTAAGTGTATTTAAAATGTTGTTAGTCATTTTTGATACAAACATCAGCCAAATAAGTAAAAGTAATCTCCCTTCATTTTTCTTACTTTTTCTGTCGACAAAATGTTTATTATTGTTTTATAAAACTACACCTCAGAGCTCTCTAGTCTACCTTCCATTACTTTGCTCACAGTCTGTGTTTCACAAGCATACTTTAGGATTGATCAAACATAACACCTTAGAATGTTCACCTTTATTTTCATTGTTATGCTTTGGTTCATAAGTATATGTTTTAACTGTGTAAAGGGTTTTTTGCCATAGCAATCCTCCTTTTGATTTTCTGATTGCTTCCTTCACTTTGTATTAAAGTGCCACCCAAGTAAGAAAAGTGATCCACTTGCTTGACGCTTTCAGATTTTACTTTCAAATGACATTCTGGACCAGCGTTCTCATTTGTAAACACCATACAATTTCTTGCAATTCAACACCAGTCCCTTCACTTTTTTGGCTACTCTCACTCCTATTTCAACAAATGAAGGAGTATTAAGTAGAGCACAGGTTAAAAGATATTTACTAAGTGAGACAAAGAAAAAACAACTCAAATATATGTGACACATCATCAGAGCTGAAGGCATTGAAAGTGTTGCATTTCTGGGTAAAATCAACTTGAAGAGAATGAGAGGAAGGCAGGGAAACACCATGAGTGGAAATGCTGTGAGATGGTTTGGGAACAACAGGAGTTTTAATGAGATTTTCAGTATGGCAAGGGAAAGAGACAGATGGAAGACTGTGATCACCAACATCTGCATCGGACATGGCACTTGGAGCGAGAGGAAGAGAGCGCCCTGTTTTATTAAGAAGAAAAAATAAAATAACAGCTGGTATCCATCTTACTGAATCCTTTTATAATTTTACTTTTTTATCATGTATTCTCTTAATCCCTGTTTGTGTATATTGACAAGATAAATCTTCAGATTTTGCCTCACATCTTCACATGTTGGGGTGGAGTGGTGGTTCCGAGGCTAAGGATCTGCGCTGGCAATCGGAAGGTCGCTGATTTGAATCCCGTAAATGCCAGAAGTGACTTCACTCCATTGGGCACCTGAGCAAGGCCCTTAACCTGCAATTGCTCCATCCTGGGTATGAAACTAACCTGCATCCAGTCCTGCAAGCAGGTCCTCTAACTCACAGGGAACACTCAGGGGTGTGTGGCAGGATTGGCACTCCAGCCACCATAAAAAACAAAAAACAGAACACTGTTCAGTGTGGTGAAGTAGTCTGTCATGTGGTGGGTGCGGCAAACACACTCTCAATGCATGCTCCCAACCCCTCTATCTCCACATGTTGCAGTCTTGGAATAAAGCAGGGGAAGTGGGGTGCTGTAACACTGTCTTCAGGAGGGCATAGTGGTCTCCAGTCATATAAGGACGATTAAAATGATTGGGAAGTAAATTAAAGCCAATACCAATTATATGTACTTAAAACAACAGAGTGAAGGGCAGACAGATGTTTTATTATATATGTAGTATTTGTGAAGGATATGAGCATCACACAGCAGACCAGCTAAAATAGCTACAAGCCTGAAATGTATTTCAGATTATTTACTTATTTATTTTTGGTGTTACAAAGAATGTTATCTACTGTGGCATATGACTGGGACAACTATTCATGGTGGCTCTAAAATCCGTACTAACCCCTACTCTCTCTTCTGTTTCTTTTTCTGGTTTCTTTGTGGTGGCAGCCTGCGCCACCACCACCTACTCAAAGCATCATGATGCTCCAACAATGATGGACTAAAAGCCAGAAGTCTACGTGACCATCATCATCAAGTCCTTCCGTGAGAACGGACCTTACTCTTATTCTTATGTTAATTAATGTTGACTTATTTTATTTTCTTACTGTGTCTTTTATTTTTCTATTCTTCATTATGTAAAGCACTTTGGGATACATTTTTTATATGAAAATGTGCTATATAAATAAATGTTATTGTTGTTGTTGGGGTCCATGGGTTCTGCCAGGGGGTGCTGCAGCTACTGCTGAGCGCTTGATTGCAGCACTTCTGCCACACCCTCAATTGATGCCAATAGTAGGTCAATGAGCACCTGGAGCACCTCTGGGTGACCTATAAAAGGAGCCAGCAGACACTACACCGGGAGCCAGAGTCGGGTGGGAGAAGACAAAGCTTGCCAGGAGGACTGGAGGCAAAAAAAAAAAAGGGGGGGGGGGGGAGGGGAAAGAAAGTGCTGTGGACTGTGCTTATTGTGGCTGTGCTCTGAGTTGGGAAACAAGAGAAAGCATTTCTCACGTAGAAAAATTAATGTGTGCTGTGTCCTGGACTTGCTTCTTGGACTGTTTGTGTTGGGTTGGGGTGACTGTATGCCCCCTGGTGGTCCACACTACCAATTTAATTAGTATTTGATCTGCTGAATCGACTTTAGGGTCACAGTGGGGGTTGAAGCCCATCATTCCAGCCTGGGATCTAAGGCAAGAAACTTCCCATGGTAAAAAAAAAACATTAGTTCCCAAAGCTGACAAATAATACAAAGCATCAAAAACTCAATAATGCTGATTAGAACCAATTAATGACAGACTGAGCACCCACACAACATGTAATTGAGGAAACTGCAGGGCTCTAGTACCAGCTTAGTGTAGATGATTTACGGCAGACTCTGGTTTAAACTGACTATCATCCCAGGGATCTGAACCGGAAATGATATCATTAGGTTGGAATGTCTTGGGAGGTGGAAATTAAGACATTAGGAGTTGGGCTCTTCTGATGGTCTGCAGAGGGAGCAAAGGAGAATTCATTAGAGGAGACCACCAACCCCTGACAGCTGAGAAACACTTATATTTGAGCCCATAAACCGTCTCCAATGCACACTCGTGTAACACACTATTATTCTGAAGAGTTTGGATGAGTCCAGTTTAAACTCGTAGTACTTTTCCTTAAGATGTTCAGTCAAGTTTCAGACTCCTGATTGTGTAATCTATATAATATTTCTACTTCTAATTTCTAATTGAGACTGTAGGTCCTCAATTTATTTGGAATAACTCACCTTTTGTGTTCAATGAAAACAGGCAGAGTGTGTTTTAAGATGTCTTTAGGAAGCACTTTGCCAAAGAATTTGTTTCCAAAGAAGAATACTCATTTTATTTCAACATATAGCACTTCTTCCTTGTTATAGACCATAACAAAGATGAGCTGCTGGGTCAATATTAATTTCAATCAACAGTATTTTTATACCCCGTTGTGTTATTGAGGGATGAGTGAGACATGACTCGTCATGTTTGTTACTAGATTGGTGTAATTTCGCACCTTACGCTTACCACACACACACATCCATGCACACACACACACACACACACACAGATCCGATTCACATAACTACATCTGAGTGATGCCTAACTGACTGTCAGTGGTGGCGAATCTATGGCACGCGTGCCAGAGTGGGCATGCAGAGCCATCTCTGCGGGCACGCATGCCATCGCCCCAGCACAGAGTTTGTTACTAGAAGCCAGGGGGACGCAGGGCCGGGCTGATCCCTTCCCCCTCTCCGCACGCGCCTGAGGACATTTCTCACATGACCCGCCCCTCTGCCCAGCAGCCCAATGGGAGCGCTTCCTCCGTCTCCTGTCTGGGGTAAGGCAGGCAGCTCACATGCGACGTGAGGGTGCGGCGCGGACGGCAGCCTGTTAAGTCTGTGGCAAAGGTGATTGCCGTGGTGGGGTTGGAGAGGAGCTAGGTTGGAGGGGATGTGGTATAGCGGGTCCACAGCTCAAAATTGAAAAGGCCAGTTTCAATAGATAATCGCTGCACTCGTGGCTTGGAGGGGTGTGTGGTAGTGCGGCCGGAGCGGTTCTCGGGAGCTTCATGATAAGAGTGGTCCTCTCTTAAGTGCACAGATGAGGAGTCGTCCGCAACTGTAGTTGTTGCCAGGAGCTGCTAGTCGCCACACCTTATCCACGTCCACTTAATATATAATAGAAGCATGAGGCAGATGGAAAGGGGAAAAAAAGAGAGAGAGAACGAAGTTTAATGGGGAAGACCTGTGTGAAACACTTGAGAAGATAGAAGGGATGACAAAGGACAGCACAGTTAGTTCTGAAAATGAAACCTTTAAAGTGTGGAATTCTCTGCCGAATAATTTTAAGTCAATGAAAGCACGTGGGATTGCTTTCCTTACTTTGTTGGGATCATCATTTGAATTATATCAAATATGACACCAGAAACAGACTAACAGATGACCTGAGTGCTGCATGTGCTGCTCTCAAACTTACAAAGTGTGAGCCAAGGTTAGACAAATTATCAGCATGCATACAACACCAAAAATCACATTAATTGTTCAAAAGCATGCCGAATGGAAACTCTTACCTTTCAATAAAAAGTTGTCTGTATCATTGAAAGCTCTGTTATTGTGTTTTTTTAAAGGTGTTAATGTATGAGTTGTTTTTTCTAAACTAAAACCTCAGTATTCAGGTTAAATTGTCATGTTGGCACTTTGCGATAAATAAGTGGGTGTTGGGTTGCAGTTTGGGCACTCGGTCTCTAAAAGGTTCGCCATCACTGCATAGTATTCCACATAGTATCCTATGTATACACATAAGTACCATATGCCTACATTTACTCCACACAGAGACTTACTATAATTCTTTGCATTTATGTAGCGCTTTTCTCACTACTAAAAGCACTCAACAATTGCAGGTTAAGGGCCTTGCTCAAGGGCCCAACAGAGCAGAGTCCCTTTTGGCATTTATGAGATTTGAACCGGCAACCTGCAGATCCCTAGCCTTAGAGCCACCACTCCACCTTAATATCTCTGGCACTAACAAAATGCGGTGTCCCTTGATATAATTCAGACCAAAATGCTTCTTTGGTCTTCAAGAATATTCTAAATACAATGAAGGCTGATACACCCTTTGGTTATAAGCCACTAACCAATTCATAATGTCTTACTTCCACACCACACTGTCCCACTATTGGGGTGCCTTCCTCAGTCCAATAAGCCTGCAGGTTGGAGCAAATGCAATATTCCCTGCACCAGGTGATCTAAAATTTACTTTAAATTTTTTTTTAATTTTTAATACTTATTATTAATTTAATCAGTCTAGAAATAAAAAATACGATATAGAAAGGCTGCTGAGAGTTGCTGAGAGTTTTTCTTGTTTTGTGTGGTGTGAGACTTAATTGAAAAATACATTTTTTAGTTAATGCTAAGGAACCGTGCGGGATTTTTAAAGCTTTTTTTCCTTTAGAAGGGGTTTTTTTTTTTTGATTAATTGATTTTTTTTGTGCTTTTTTTTCGCCCGCACATGAGCAAAAATGGCTGGTGTTTGGAGGTGCGCTTGGAAAAGTTATACTTGTACCTGTACGTGTACTTCTTGTATTTGTATTTGAACTAGCGTGGAAGAGGCAGGGCAGAAAGCAGCAGTAAATGATATCGACATCTGTAAGTAAATAACCGTGTTATAGCAATAGTTAATAAGTAACTGAAACAACGATTCCTTAGTTTGAACTAAGGCCGGCTGACTTCAAAGCAGTAAAGGGGAAGGCACAGCGGTGCGTAGGTAAGCGGCCAGCGTTAAGACGCCGATCAGGCACAAGGGGCTGCAGGAGCAGATAAGATAGTAAGAAATTAACTAGCAGCAGATATTCACTAAGCAAGTTTTATTTATTTATTTATTTATTTATTTATTTATTTATTTATTTATTTATTTATTTTAGATTGAACAGTTCTTAGTGGTCCGTAGGAAGTTCAGTTAAGTGGACGACTGCGTATGGGTTTATTAATACGGAGCAATACAAATAGTGCGAGTGAACCGCTTTTATGTAAAGTATAAGAGGAGGGCAAAGTTAGAAAACCAGACAGAGAAAAGTAAAGTTAACCTCATAGAAGGACAAACAGCAAGCAGTTGAGAGGGCGACAGAAGCTGTAAAATAGCTCTAACAGTTCTATAATCTATTTTCTTTTAGTTTTACCATTTAAGTCAAACCATTTCATTTTAATTAAAAAATAGAAAAAGAAATTAAAAAGTTAAGGCAGTTTTACTAATTCTAAATCCAACTTTAACAGTAAGGTCAGTGCAATACAGGTCCTGATGGATGTTGGACTTTTTAGGTGATGGCTTGAGGGAGCCAGTCGTCTATAAGGGCTGCATCTGCAGGAGATGCCAGCTGATCGAACACCTCGAGCTCTGGGTCGCCGAACTGGAGAAGGAGTTGGTTGGCCTGCATTGCAGTATAGAGAATTGGTGGCACGGGAAGAGATTCCAGACCAGACAGGATGAGATAGGTGGGTGCACACTGTGCGGGGGCATCAACCCCAGAATTGGCAGTGTCAAGCCATTTTCAGGTCCTTGCGGAGTTGGATGTTGTTTCTGATGATTCTGAGGTGGTAGGCAGGGATGTGGAGCCCCAATGGGCCTCCTGAAAACCAGTTCACAAAAAGAGAGAGGTTGTGATAGTTAGGGACTCAGTCAGGGGGATTGAAGCACAGGTTTGCTCCAGAGACAGAGAGTCTCACACGGTGTGTTGCCTTCCAGTTGCACAGGTGTGAGACCTCCCTGAAAGGGTGGATAGGGTCTTAGCCAGAGCAGGGGTAAATCCAGCTGTCACTGTCCATGTTGGAACAAATGACATACATAAGGGTAATCTGTCAGGTGTATGATCCAAAGTTACAGAGTTAAACTGTCTGGACATTTCAAACTAAAAGCAGCATAAATTACTTAGATAACAAAACAGATGCATCAAAGTTGTAAACAATTGGTAAAATTGGTCACAAGAAGACAGAATGTACAATTATTGATCAAAAGAAACAAAAAATACAGAAATAGTTAGATAAGCTACTTTCCAGTGTCTTATAAGTTTTTTGTAAGTTAGGTAGGTCCATTATAGTTCATCATAGTTCATTTGAGCAACATGAAAATCTTAATATAAGCACTCTGTACTTTCAAAAAATGACAATTGTATCTCCCAGGACACACACTTGTTCAGTTTACAGTCAAAGCATCTGGAGCCTATCCCAACAGCATTAGGCACGAGGTGGACATGAACCTTAGCTGTAGTGCCAGACCATCATAGGACATACTTGTTTTTTTGTTTATTATTATTATGATTGTTTTTTTTAATATTGTTCACATTGCATTAAAAATTCAGTTTTTGGTTTTGCTTTGTCTGTGTTATTGTTATGAAACAGCCAGGGCTTACAGTATGTATATTTTTTTTATGTGTTTCTACAACCTTGTTAGTATTGTTTTACTTATTTAGAAATTTTGAATTGCCCACATTTGACTCTTGGCTATATTTCTTGTACTCTCTCTGTGAGTAGAACCCCAAGAGGCGGGGCAATCATGGCCTCACTTCTAAGGGACTGCCCTCCGCCTTTATATTTTGATGAAATAGATGGATTCCCTCAGAATGTCATTGCAGGTGTCAATTGTACTATTGTGTAGCTTCTTATGGTTTTTTGGATTTTTTCATGGATTCAAATTTCTGAATTATGAATCTGTACTAGTTTGTCTTGGGCTGCTCTATTAGGCATATCAATTTTTGAGCTTCTTTTGTTTATTGAAATATTTTTTTTCAATTATAAAGATTCTTTGTTGGACTTGTTTCTCAAGTCAGTGGTTTCTTCTTCTTCAAGGGATATTCTTGTATACTTTGGAACATATAAAGTACTTGCATTTTGGAGCTGTGCAAGCCTGCCTGTATAGCCTGGGGTCTGGGTGCTTTGGGTGAGGCCTATATCTAGACAGGCTAGTGAAGATCCTGACATAATCTCTTAATGTTTTTGAAGGTGTGAGTGAAAATTTAATTGCTTGCAAGCTACTAAGGATTAAAAGCTGTTTTATTATAACAGCCGGATTTTTCATACAGGCGTCTGTCATAAGATAAGGTGAAGTAAGCTGAACTTGGGTAACTTTCTTTAAAGGAACATGTCCGTTAGACCAGGGGTTCTCTAACTCGGTCCTGGGGGACCCCTGTGGCTGCAGGTTTTTGTTCCAACCAGCCTCTGTTTTTAATTGGACTCCTGGGTTAATTAAGTGAACTGTTGTTTCCCAGATTCCCTGTTTTGGTAACAATATACAAATTAGTTTGGTTAAAAAAAAAAAGTATTAAAATGTACTAAGCAGTTATATGTATTTTTTTCTTTTTAACATCTTGATTGTCATTCTATTTTTCTAGGTGTTCTAATTGTTTAATCCGTTATTTACTGACGCTAAAGTAGTTGCAGCCTTTCACGATTAAGTGTTGTTTGCTTGGGTTTCTGCTCTGCTTGTTTTTAATTGTCATTATTAAGATTCAATGAAGGGAGCAAACTGCACAGAGAAAGGGTGAAATATAATAAAAAGAGAGTTAAGCATTTAAATCCATAGCAAAAACAGAAATATTTCTAAGTTTCTTATAAATGTAAAAATCATGCTGCTGTGCTTTTCTGAATGTAGAATAAAATATCAATAATACCAGCTAATTAAATGAGATTAGTGCTATCAGGTGTTGTCACTGATTAGGAATCTGGTTGGAACAAAAACCTGCAGCCACAGGGGTCCCCCAGGACCGAGTTTGAGAACCCCTGCGTTAGACACAGGAAAGATGACCTTTCCTTCTTTGGGGCCCCTCTTCTTGAACTCTTACACAGGAAAAGAAATAGTTGACCGATTTGAGGAAATGGTCAGATGCTGTTTAATAAGTAAGGAGGAGGGAGGAAAATGAATATAAAAAGCCAACTGAAACCGGAAAATTTTGCTCTTCTGCTTTGCAAAGCATGAATCCACGTAGTCATCTGTGACTGAATAAAGACTGATTGATTGAACTATTCCTATCTTCCTCGGGGGTTACTTCCACAAAGGCCATCACCATGTTTGTGTTACCTCATTGCAACAGTTATATTTGTGTAATATTTTCTTCTTTTATTTTGTTTTTCTTTATTATGTTAATAATATACTGTATATACACTGTATTTCCTATATGTGGAGCCTACGTAGGCAGGGCCATCGACTCATGCAGCTGGAGTATTGGCCAAGCTAATATTGAATAGGATCTTCTTCATAAATTATGCTGGAGCTTTGGCATTGTGTTTTCCTATTTGATTTTTTTTTTTTTTTTTTTTTTTCATTTGTTGAATACGTTCTTGGATTCCCTGATTTTTACCACAGGCTCTTCAATCAAGTTCTGGCTCTGGGTACTGATTTTAAAATTGTTTCTATAGATTTTCGCCTTGCATCTTTTTCATGTCTTTCCTTTTGTGTTACATTTTTCAAATTCTTCAATGCATTTCTTTTTACATATTTAAAAACAAAACAAAACTTTGCTTAATTTTCTTGGGCCAGAGGTTCTTCATGGGTTCTCTCTCTCGCTCCCTTTGATGCTTGAGACTTAAAAGCATTTGCCCTATTGTGGGCCTCTGCCTTTCGAGCCTGGGCCCAGGCCTCCTAAGATGGTGAGACCTAATAGTTTGCTGCAAACCTGTGGAGTTAATCACAGGTTTGGCTTAAGGCTTTTGAGGCCATTTGATTGACTGCTGGACGACTTCAAACATGGGATGAAAGTCCATCTTAACCTGAAGTAAAACAGTTCTCACAAGAAAAAAGGAATTCTTTCTTTCCTATAGGCAAACTGTAGCTTATTGCTGATGCAGATGTAATTTCCTTTTGCCACATGCTTCAGTTCCCTACATTTGCACAAAGAGTGCCTGGGCCAGGGTTCAAACCCATCTATTATACTGTATATTTGTTTAAGGAGTATTCAGTAACAGCACAACTCAATTAAATGATTGTGTTAATGCAAATACAGAATTCTTTTAAGCCAGTGCACAACATATTTCATTTTAATATTCTTGTTTACAGGTCTCTTCTTGTTTTCCTTACATCTACTTAAAATATTATAGTAGAATTTTGGGTATGAATCCAGGCCCTGGCCGTACCTTTGTGGAATTTGCAAGTTGTGATGTTCCAAGGGGGCTTTCCAGTGTTCCTGCCACAGAGCTGTGCATTTGGGTGAACTGCAAACTCCACATTAGTCTGGAATGAGTGAAGTGTGTTGCTTCTTGCCTTGTGCCAGATGCTGCTGTATCAATCTCTAGTTATTCTCAATTGGATATGTATATTTGAAAGTGGATAAGTATATGAGCTTCTTAAAAGCTTTGCAACAAAAAAGTAGTTACATTACTTGAGAAAAGCAATACATGGTCCTCAGGAAGATTTTCAAAGTAATACTCTTTATGTGGCCTGTCTCCAGGATCTACAATGTTTTTGATCAGCAGGGCTGAGGTTATAATTTTTTTTTTATAATCCTTTTGTAGGTAAAGTATATCAGGAAATAATTCTTTATAGGACGCAAACAGATTAATCTATACAGGACTACAGTATTAGATAAGAAAAGCAATAATAAACATATCCGCACAAATAGAGGTCGCTGTTTCTTTCTTTGTTGGTCCGTCACTCATCTTTGAGCGGCACATGTAGATATCTATGGTAGCGATGAGATGGAACGGAAGTGAACGCGAGGCCTCGTGAGTGTTGCTGTGAGGCGCGGATATTAAACTGGGACTGGACAGGCTATCGTCCAGCGTCTGTTAGTCTCGTGTCCGTGTCCTCTTAAGGCCGATATGAATAAAGCATAGTTACACGGAGGAAAGAGGTACGTGATCTTTGGATAAAAGAGTGCGGGGAGAGAGAAGAAAACACTAAGCGGCTTGTGTTTACTTTTTTTGTTTTTGAACCAGAGTCCGTGAAGGTAAGCATGTCCACAAGGCTCGCGTCATATAGTCTTACGTGTTTCCTTTTAAGTGCATCGATCTGCATGTATTACTCTGCACGCTGATAGTACGGAGGGACTCGCTTATTCTTCATAAACGTTTCTTTAGTTTCTGTGTTTCTTTCGTTCTTTTTGTTCAAACACTACGGCGGCAATACATTATTATTGTAACAACCCTGGGAACTCGAAAGCCAGAGGAATGGATTTAATACTCTGTAGAAAGCAGTTGGTAGTTTCTCCTTAAAAGGGCCGTTGGGTTCTTCAGAGGTCGGAACCTAGTGATGGAGAAGGTGACCGATGCAGTCCGGTCAAGGGCCCTTTAAAGCTTTATAGGTTATTAATATAATTTTATATTCAGTCCTGTGAGACACAGGGAGGCAGTGAGGGCCGAGCGGGATGGGTGTTACGTGCTTACTGTTGGGGTCTCTGTAAGGACTCTTGTAGCAGAGTGTTGAACCAACTTGGGCTGTGATTATCTTACAGGGTTATAGTATTCGATGTGGAATGCAATTAATAGGAATAGTGATATCTTGACCCTTTTCCGACAAGTTAAAACAAGAAATAGAAGGATCGTATGTTATGACCCCGCCACTCGAACCAGATAGCGCTTTTCCGACGGCGATGACCCTTTTCGATGTTATACTTAACGACAGTAGTGGTTCATAAGTAATTTAAAAATAAAATTTTACGTATTCTTGTTTTTGTTTTGTAAATAAACGAATATAAAAATATTGCCTGTGCCGGGGTTATAACACACGAGTACCAAATTGAATATATATTCTCTGTGACTTACTATTCCTTAATTACATACTGCAGAGTCATCGTGTTAATGAGTATTTTAATTTTTTTACATTTGAGAACACTGACTTTTTTTTTTGATTAGGAACCATGTCTTAAGATTTTTTTTTTGACTGCATTTGATGGTGGACAGGTCTGTAGTATTTTGAATGAGAGCGCACAGCTTACCCACATATGTGCTGTTTATGCCAGCACACTCATTCTCCTGACTGGCATATTCAGGGTTTTGATTTGGGTTTGTGTTGTCTCCTTTGTGAATGTCTGCACTTTTGGGACAGGTAAGAGTGTGATGAGGACAAAGGGATCAGAACAGCAAATACCCAGTAAAAGAAGTAAATGAAAATAGTGTTTAGAACCTCCTTATGTGAATAATATTCCACTGCATTTGTAAGCTGGCATTGCTCCCTGTTATGTGCTATGGAAAATGTGACTCTTACTTCAGTAAAAGGACATATCTGCACTTCGTCCTTAGGTTGAACAAATAACTAGAAGCATAAAGAAAGTGTGCCAGTAAATCACTCCATTGCACCAGAAATCTTCAGTGTAAATGCTAATTTGCTTTGTGTGTGTGTGCACGCACATGTCCATATATTCATATTTACTAATTCTTGTGTTTTGAAAATGTTTTACTTGTTTCTTAAGTCAAACATGTATTTGGCTTGCTCTATAAAAATGGAGGCTGCCTCTCAGAGTCTTGGAAGAACTTGATTACATGTATTTTACAGCCTTGTTTGATAACTAAGGTCCCTTGTAGCACATTTGCATTTAAAGTGCACCACTATAGTTTATTAGTTTCACTATATTTATTACCTTGGATGCAAAACACTTCTTTCTTCCATGTAAAGCCTGAAAACCATGAGGACTGATTGATGTAATTTATTTTAGGTAGAATGCCTAGAGGGGGCTTGGTGGTCTCGTGGCCTAGAACCCATGCAGATTGTTTTTTTTCTCTAGCTGTCCTGAGTTTTTATTTGTTTTTTTTTCTGTCCTCCCTGGCCATTGGACCTTACTTTTATTCTATGTAATTAGTATTTCCTAATTTTATTCTTATGTTTTGTCTTTTTTTCCCTTCTTTCTTCATCCTGTAAAGCACTTTGAAATACATCACTTGTATGAAAATGTGCTATAGAAATAAATATTGTTATTGTTTAATGGGATACCTGCAATAATTTGTTCCAAATCTGTCATGACTGCAGGTGTAAGGGTAATGCTTATGCCATATGGGCACCCCATGAATACCCAAGGGGTTGAACCAGAACCCACCCTGTGGAAAAGTCTTATTTGAGCACTCGCGAGTTAAATTGACAAAATGTTAATAATACACATCATAATCTTTAATAGTGGCTGAAAACTGTAACACATTAACACATTCACTAAAAAGATGCCTTCCACATCATAACATTTCTGATGGGAAACAGTAGCCTTCCTAACTTTAACAAGAATGTTGCTTATTGTTGTTTTTCCTTGTTCCTTGCAACATAAAAGGAGGCATGCTGTTGTCTTGGATGCCACCAGTTTAGTCCTAACTAAAGAAGGACACTTAAGCCAAAGAGGGGAAGGGGCAGGGGCAGTGGCTTGAGCCATTGGAGTCAACCCTTTGTGCATGTTCCTGCCTCTTGTTAATTACAGTTATGAGAGATAAAAATGCATCTCAAAACTTTGAACCTAAAATCATGCAGTGTCTCATGAGATTTATGTATCGATATGCTCCTATGTACTTGGTGGAAGTTGATGCCAGAAATTTAGAACAATTTTAGATGAGAAAGCTTGCCAATCCTATTTGTCTCATTTTTCTAAAATCACGTGAAGTGAGGTTTTGAAAATCCCTGATACCACACTACAGTACTTGGTGTTTTCTTTATTGTGAACAGGTGTCACAAACGTAAGAAAATGGGTGTGAGGCCTCTAAAGTGCTACCCAACAATCACACCAGGACCTTAACTGGTCAGTCCAGAAGAAGCTCACTGCAACCCAGCCAGTCCCTAACTACTAGCTGTGGCTTTGGCCTAAGCAAGGAGCAAAATGGTGAAAACTGTTTTTTAAAGTTCAAAAAAATACTTCAGAGCATCAATTTGCCAAAAATGACTTGCAAGAGGGAGAAAGAAACCATTTAAAACTCTGGCTTTTAACAACACACAAAATGATATATTTTTTTTTTTTTTATAAATTCAAGATTTATTTAATGTCGTGAGAAGTTAAGCAAAATGACCCCTTTTATTGGCTAACTAGAAAGATTGCAATGTGCAAGCTTTTGAGGAAACTCAGGCTCCTTCAGGCAAGATGTAATCAAATACAATTGCAAATTGCAAACCGCCTGAAGAAGGGTCCTGAGTTGCCTTGAAAGCTTGCACATTGTAATCTTTCTAGTTATCCAATAAAAGGGATCATTTGGCTTAACTTCTCACTACATTCATAATGGCTAACATGGTACAACACTCTAGTACTAATATTTTATTTAACTAAAAAAAATGTTTAAAAGAGTAAAAAGGGAGTTTTAAAAGCCAATCCTAATTAAACAAATCACAAAACAAACAAAATTAATGAAACAGACACCAGCCAGGCCCAACGAACCGCTGGTGAATCCTTTCTTCTGAGCTATATATCAAACCCAAGGGAGGACCCAGCAGCATTGATGGTCAGGGTGGCCCCAACTCCTAGGGCTTTACCTACGAAGTGCATGCGAAGGCCACAAACCTAAAGGGAAAATGTGTCAAATTATAAACAAAGCTTCCTGGAATACCATAACATGCAAAATAATTAAAAATTAAGAAAAACAGTAATTACAGAATCCTGGTTGTAACACAACATATTTATTGTGCCTGTGATTTTCTGTGTGGAGTAAAACTTTCTAACATTTGTGGCAAGTTTACCCTTAAGTTTCTAACTGTGTCCCAGTGTTGTTGTTGAACTCACTTTAAAGTAACAGCTGGGATCCACTGTATTAATTCCCTTCATAACTTTAAACCCATCTCCTTCATTAACCCCTCAAACCTCTCAGTCACATATTCTGGTGTTCTCTGGGCTTTCCCTAGCATTGCTATGAGTGTTTTGTTTTTTTTTGGTATTACACATGTGACAGATGCTCTGTTTCTAACATGCAGTACAGTTGTATGTTCTGCCAGCAGATGCAAAAATGACAAACTGGGAGAGAAGTGTTTGTACAGAGCTAAACCAGTCGTTACCAGAAACATACCTAGTGCCAATGCCTAAAACAATTTGAAACCCTTAGTCAACAGAATAGTACCCAATTGTAACTTGGATGATCTCAGAAATGCACACAATTTGATTCAATTGAATCTGCAATCTTGAACAGAACAGATCAGAAAAGTGACCTTTATACAGTCCCATGTTACACGTCCTGCACTTTCAGTTTGTCATACTATGGTAACATGGTAGCAACTGCTAACAAACTATTCACAAAATGGTGGCGAACACAAAATCCAAGATGGTTTCATTAGAAAAGGAACTATTTCAACATTCACAAAGCAATTTTTAAAAATGAGAATGAATAAAGGAATTTGGGCTCCGAAAAAACCTGTAATGGGAACCTCAAAAAAAATAGATACTTTATTAATCCCAAGGAGAAATTCACATAATCCAGCAGCAGTATACTGATGCAAAAAACAATATTAAATTAAAGAGTAATAAAAATGCATGTAAAATCAGACAATACTTTGAATAATGTTAGCAAACAACAATGAGAAATATCAAAGCAATGTAAACAAAATCAGATTATAACTCCACATTAGAAAGATATAGACGAGAACTCGCCATTCAACCTAACAAAGCCTGTCAGCCTTATCTACTTAATTCCTCCAAATTATCAAGTGGAGTTCCCCAAAGTCCTTGGTACCTTATTCCATAGGTCTATGGCTCTCTTTTTGAAGAAGAAAAACCTAATGTTTGTGTGAAATTTATACTAAACAAATTTCTAGATATGTCCCTGTATTCTTGATTAACTCAGTTTAAAATAACAGTCTTGATCCACTGGACTAATTCCTTTCATGATTTTAAACACTTCAATCATGTCACCTCTTATTCCTCTTTTGTTTAAACTGTAAAGGCTCAGCTCTTTTAATCTTTCCTCATAATTCATCCCCTGTAGCCGTGGAATCAGCCTAGTCGCTCATCTCTGGACCTTTTCTAGTCCTTCTATGTCCTTTTTGTAGCCTGGAGACCAAAACTGCACCCAGTACTCCAGATGAGGCCTCACCAGTGTGTTATAAAGGTTGAGCAGAACCTCCTGTGACTTGTACTCCACACACTGTGCTATATAACCTGACATACTGTTTGCCTTCTTAATGGCTTCTGAACATTGTCTGGGAGTCGATAGCTTAGAGTCCACTATGACTCCTAAATCCTTCTCATAAGGTGTACTCTCAATTTTCAGACCTCCCATTGTGTATTCAAACCCAATATTTTTACTTCCTATGTGTAATACATTACATTTACTGACATTAAATTTCATCTGCCACAAATCTGCCCAAGCCTGTATGCTGTCCAAGTCCTTCTATAATGATATAATGGATTCAAGATTATCTGCCAATCCATCTATCTTGGTATCATCTGCAA
Source organism: Polypterus bichir lapradei (assembly GCA_026402145.1). Classification (NCBI taxonomy): domain Eukaryota; kingdom Metazoa; phylum Chordata; class Cladistia; order Polypteriformes; family Polypteridae; genus Polypterus; species Polypterus bichir. The sequence continues at coordinate 231,117,463 of JANRMT010062791.1, read as the reverse complement.
ACTTAACCAGCTTGTTAATTATATATAAATGATTTGAGTATAAATATATATGTGATATTATTATATTAATTAATGATCATTTATGATTATATTACTTAATATGCGATTATATATATACTGACGACTGTTTTGTGCTTGGTCACTAGACATAAACTATGAGTTTATGTGCTTATGCTCATGTAGAGTATCTGTCAAAGTTTTCACTTTGTTTAGAAAAAAGTGAAACACGCAGGTAATCAGTTATTTTGAGTGCTGTTTTGAAAGTGTTTTACCCTCTTCTCTTAACAGAGGAAAACTGGAAGCTGCCATATTTTTCAGCACCTAGGTGTACAATATGGAAATTGACCAGGAGCCACAAGAGAAGGGACATAATTGTGAAGACAAGTGGTCAGAAGACAAAACTGAAAATGAAGAGGAAGAGGAGGATGACTTCATAGGGCAAAGGGAACCTTCTTTTTTTGAAAAAAGGATTGTGAAGATTAAGGAAGAAAACAGTGAATGGGAATCTCTTTACCATCACAAGGAGCGAGAGGGTTATAAATGGAAGGCAATACACATTAAAGAAGATCCGGATCAAAAGTATAATGGAACTGACAGGCTGAAAAATAAAAGTGTCAAGGAAGAAGCCTTTAAACTGGAGTCTGCCTTTCATTATATGCATCCAAATGAGGATGTAACTGGATTGGGTTCCACTGTAAGCAGACCCTGCTTCTTACAGGATCATTCTGTCCACGTGAAGTCAGAGTCATTAGAATCAAATACAAAGAGCGATGAGAAAGCATCATGTTTGAGTCATTCTGAAGAAGGTAGGTGCTAAAATAGGGGAAAAAAGGCTTCAAGTTGATTGCTATTCACATTATGTAATTAATTTGTAATTGGGATTTAGTTTAGGTAAACTCCTTTCTATAAGTTGTCTTATTTTGTACATCCTTTCACATGTGGATAGTGCCTCTTCACAATGTAACATGAAGTGTTACTCTTCAAAGTATTTTCTTACAGGGCACACTTCAGAACACCTGGTTGGCATACTGCATCAAGCTTATGGGTAGAATACAGTTACAGTACAAACTTGGCAAATGGCATAATATGCACAGACATACAAATAGATTACTTTGTTTTGCAGTGTGTTCACATTAATTTCAAACTAATTGACAAGAAAGAATACTAAAAACTAGTAATTAATATTATTATTGGGTAGTTGACAATGAGAGAGAGTGAGAGAGACTCCAGTCAGCAGGATCATGGTTTGATATAATGCAAAGTCATAGTCAAAGATGGACATAGTCACAGATCTGGAGACCACAGTCAACTGGCCATTTCCTCCACCTGGGCGATCTACCACACAACTTTGTGCTTGGATGTCTAATAAAATGACAGAAATCTCGTCATTGTTGGTTTTTACTTGAAGACTTTGCAATGGGCAGATAAACGACTTGGAAGCAGAACAGTGGCTCCAGGTGCCACAGCTTGTTACTGAAAAAAAAGAGAAACGGAACAGAGAGAGGTCAATAACGTTTTAGAGTTACTAATATTTTTATAGAAACTGACCTTTTTTAAATTTGGCTTGCAATAATTGTGGTTAGTCTGCTTGCAACGGATGTGGCTGAGATTTATTCTTTCAGGCTAAAGAGTTTCAAGTACAGGATAGAATAGAATAGCAAGATAAAAGTATTTTTGGAGCACAGCACTGATTACCTTAAGGGTCATGGATAGGAATTTGGCATTGCATTATTCCCTTACCCCAGCTGTGCACATAAAGAATTGGTGCCTGAATGGCCACATAGAGTATTCTTAACTGAAGATCTCTTTTTAAAATGATCTGTCTTTCTAAAATTTGTTTTAAACCAGCCATGCTTACCTGTCTTTGCTCAGGAAATTTCGTAAGAGAAAGGGCCTTAGTTATAGTGCAATCAGTTAATTGAATATGAAAAGTACTATGCAACTAAGTACTTTTCTATATACAATATTTGTGTATGTGTGTATATAATATATGTGCCACAAGGGGGCACCATGGAGCCCCAAACCACTGACACAGCAGTATTGTGTATGGTGTTTGAATAAAACCATGGATTTTTATTCCACCAGGCACCTCTCTTTACGAGTAATCAGCCACCAATACAATTACAAGCAAAATAAAGCAATAACAAAACATGTTTTCCTCCTCCTCTCCTCCGCTGAGTGTTGTCCACTGTCTCCCAACTCTCATGTGTGGCAGCAGGCTCCTTTTTAAGCCAGGCCTGGGAATGCTTCTGGTGCCATGCTGTAGCTTCCTGGAAGCACTTCTGGGACATGGAGAAAGTAGGCAGGACCTCCCGTGACATCACCCTTTCTCAAACCCCAGGGGCCCTAACAGAGCAGCACTTCTGGATTCCATCTCCCAAGCACCCCTGCGAGTGTCCCTTCTGTATTCTCATACAAGGACCACTGCCACCTGGCTTATGGGGGATGGAACCACTCCAAATCCTTGGCTTTTCTCAGTCCATCTGCTATAGTGTACTGGCCAGGTACGCATTTATTTCCTTGTCCCTCTGACCAGTTTGCTTGCAACATCATGCTGGTGTCCGAGTAATTAGATATCCTCCGATCCAGCCGGGATGCCCTTTCGCCTCCTACTGTGTATATGTATGTGTGTCTGCCTGCCTGTCTGTCTGTCTATTTCTCTATATCTCTCTTCTTATATAATACACTACCGTGCGTGCCCATTTGTCTATCCGTTTGACCTATTGACCTGAAATTTGGTACACATATACTACATTACCTCTACGTTCTGCTATTGGGGTAATGATTTTATTACTATTTTTATTTTTATTATATTTTATTGTAGAATCAGCTCTTGGTAGCACACAGCAGGGCATCAAGCGCATCAACCTCTGAGCAAACGAATGCTAAACGTACAGAGTAAGAGTATGAAAACTATAAGTCAAGTGTATTCACTGCACATTATCGTGCAGTACGCAGTTACTGGTACATGTATACTAGCCATCCCCCGTGGCTCCACCCACGTAGTAGTGAAACAGGACAGACAAATCAATAAACAAACAGGTACCACTGGCCAAGTGGAAGTAAGGTCCACTCCAAAACATGGCCTATCAATTAAATATCAAAGTAACCCATGTTGGGTTTGTGCTTACTGTTTACATTTTAACAAATAGGTTCACAGCGAGACACGATGAACAATGGCAAAGATGATCATCCAAAGAAAATTCTAGTACTGCTGTTTGCAAACAGTTTAAACTAAATGGATAGAATTTGTGCAATGAATACAAACGGATAAAGAAAACAGTATTAACAAACATTGTGGTGTAAAAAAACTTCTTCAATAGCTTATGGACGTGTGTAGGATGTACAGAGTCAGGCTAGTAGTGTAAAGCATAGTGCTACTGGTAAAGCCAGCGAACACATTAATGGAGTAGAGTGAGTGTAAACTTTGTGTATATGTGCTGCTGTGAGAGTGTCAATAAAAAATGTTGTGAATTCAAGAAGTGTTGACAGGGAAAAGCGAAATGTAACATTGATGATATTAGGAAATTCTCTTTCAAACTCCATAGATGTGAATATATATTTCAATTAAGTAGTTTGTGGTACACACCACTTTCACTTCTGCTTCTCCCTTAACTCCCTTTTTACTTGAAGCAAAGCAACACTAAAGCTCACAGCTACGATTTCTGGAGGCCACAATCAAGCAGTAAAGCACTCTTGCTAAGCTTGTACTTCTTCAGGTTTACTGACCTTCCTCCTTCCGTTTGACATTTCACTTTCCATGCCAAATGTTATACCATCTCTGTTTCTCTGATTCAGGCCATTGCTCTTTCTTCCTTCATCCATCCACGCTATTACTCAGTGGGGCTGTTCACATGGCCCGTCAATCGTTTCTGCTCTGCTTTTCATTTGCATGAAGTCCCTTTCTCAGCACAGTGTATGTTAACATTGCAGAAATATTGATATATCAGGTCAAAAAAATCAGGTACATAGTCAATGGTCTCCCCTTGATGAAATGAAATGAGGGAGCTGTGCAAATCTTGGCAGAGATTGGTCCAACAGTATGGGATTGAGTACCAGTGTATTGCTATTAAAAATGCATTACTTTTACAGTATATTAAATTTGACTCATAATATTTAATTTGTATGTTTTGATTTTAGGATTATGTAGACCATGGGTGTCAAACTCCAGTTCTGGAGGGCCGCTGTGGCTGCAGGTTTTCATTCTAACCATCTTCTTCATTAGTGACCAATTTTTGCTGCTAATTAGCTTTTATTGCCTTGGTTTTAATTAACTTGACTCGGGCCCCTTAGTCATCTCCTCTTTCTTTAATTAGTACCCCAAAAATAAAGAGACACAAAACAAGCCACCACATGACCAGCTGTGCCAATCACACAATATCTGAAAATAAAGGTGATGGTCTCGGTATGGTTGATCTCTCAGGTCACCAAAACATTATGACAGTATTCTTAGAAAAAAAAACATAAATCAGCAGTTTTGGAAATGTCTGCTGTGGCAGAATGAGAGCAGTAGTAAGCCATGGTTACACCTTGTCTGATGAAGGGGCCATAGCTGCCTTAAAAGCTTGCATTTGTAATCTATTTAGTTAGCCAATAAAAGGTGTCATTTCACCCTACTTTCTCCTGTATCAATCTATGGCTAACACAGTACAACACTCTACTGTGATGGAGTTAAATAACAAGTTTAATTGACAGCAAGAATCAGCTTCTTATTAAGAGATCGGTTGGAGTTTGAAATCCCAGTTTAGCTTGTCATCTGTTGGCTTGTTTCACATATTTCTATTTGGCTACCATTTAATGAAGAAAGGAATAAATACAGACGGCTGAATCCTTAAAAACAAGGCTTTTAAAATGAAGAGGAATAAAGTTAATTAGCACTGGTCACTGATTAGGAAAAGGGTTTGAATGAAAACCTGCAGCCACTGTGGCCCTCCAGGCCTGGAGTTCGACTCCCCTGATGTAGATGATGGCTCTAAAACCGTGGACCCAGAGCCTATGTGGGTTAGTCAGCATTGTGTAATCTAAATTTTCTAAAAAAAAAAACTCTGTAATTGAACGGCAGGTATAATGACTTTTAAGATCATTCATATACATATACACACACACAAATTTTGAGCTTCGTAATGTATATAAGGATTAATTATTCATCTGTGGTTTTCTGCAGATTTGCAACAGAGGAGCAGCTTGTCCATCTCCTCATTTCCTCAGGCTTCTCGTCAGTGCAAATCCCAACAGACTCTACTTGACAAATCTGTGAAGAAATTGCTCTCTGGATTTAGATGTTTTATACCAGCATCTTTGAAGTATATTTTGCTGCCTATTGTGAAACTAACAAGGATAGATGCTGTCAACAATCAACTACAGTTGCACAAAAGAAATGAGTTTATCAACCAGGACAGTGAGAATTGCTTTAAAAGCAAATCGTCAGTGGAGAATGACCATCAGTGGAGCCCTAAAAGACTTAAGCCATTCATCTGCTCTGAATGCGGTAAAAGATTTATCAACAGCAGCCATCTTCTGAGCCACACTCGAATTCACACAGGAGAGAAGCCGTATTTCTGCCTTGAGTGTGGCAAACAATTCTCAGATAAAAGCAATTTTCATAGACACACCAGAATTCACACCGGAGAGAAGCCGTATTGCTGTTCTGAATGTGGAAAACGATTCTCACAAAATAGCCATCTTCAGCTGCACACAAGAATTCACACTGGAGAGAAACCATACTGCTGTCTTGAGTGTGGCAAACAGTTCTACAACAGCAGTCATCTTCAAAGCCACACAAGAATTCACACCGGAGAGAAGCCCTATTGTTGTCTTGAATGTGGCAAACAGTTCTCCTGCAAAAAGACTGTTCAGAGCCATGCACGAATTCATACTGGAAGGAAGCCCTATTGTTGTACTGAATGTGGCAAACAGTTATCTGACAAGAGCAGTCTTCAAAGCCACACAAGGATTCATACTGGAGAGAAACCCTATTGGTGTTCTCAGTGTGGCAAACAATTTTCAAAGAGGAGCTATCTTCACTGCCATACAAGAAGCCACACAGGAGAGAAACCATTTTGCTGTTCTGTATGTGGCAAACAATTTTCTGACAAGAGTAGTCTTCAGAGCCACACAAGATGTCACACAGGAGAGAAGCTGTTTTGCTGTTCCGAATGTGGCAAATGCTTCTCTCACAGGTGCAGTCTTCAGAGTCACATAAGAAGTCACATGGGAGAGAAGCCATTTTGCTGTTCTGAATGTGGAAAACGCTTTTCCAGTAGAAGTAGTCTTCAGGTACATACAAAAATTCATGCCAAAGAGAAACTGCATTGTTGTTCGGATTGTGGTAAACAGTTCTTATACAAGGACAGCCTTCAGTTACACAAAAGAAGTCACACTCTACCATCCAGAGACTTCTCTGATTCCATATAGCATATGTAAGAGAAAGAAAAATAAACAATACAGCAAAATTGTATAACTAACAAGTGGGGTTCACTCCAGTCATGACCATGCACAAAACAGATCCTTATGGAGAAATTCAAGATTGCACTTGGACTTGGTTCCACAGGATTAATTAAATGAAAATTCCAGACTTAGCTAGATGATATGCCAATTAACATTGCATTCTAGAAGTTATAAAAATAGATATTACTGGGATCAATGCAAGTAGAACTTTTCTAGATGTATTTTTGAGCCTGGGGAAATGTGGCCTTTTACAGAAGCTCCTCTACATAACTAAATATAGATGCACACTATGGTTTAAACACACATCGAATGAATAAACAAGAAAGAAGATGCCTCACAGTGAGGCATTATGCTGGCATTGTGCTGTTGCATATACAGGGGCCCCCAACATGTTTCTTCACACACTTCTGCTGAATAATTTGTTGGCTGAAAGTCCTCAGTGTTAGTGTGTCACAGAGAGGGTGTGCAACATTGTTCATAATGACACTCGTGTTTATATTCATTATGTCTTTTGCTACAACCTCCATGGGGTCCAGAGGACGCCCTGTAACTGAGTCTGCCCTTTTAATCAGCGTGTTACTTTTGTGGGTAAGTGATATTATCAGCTCAGCAAACCACAACATAGAAAACTGCACTGGCCATCAGAGTTATAGATGAAGTGAAGGATGTCACTACCTACATTAAAAGAATGCAGTCTGCCCTTATATGGTTTCTCTGTGTTATGACACCAGTCCAACCTTTCATTAATATGGACCCACTATACTATATACCCACTCCTTGAATAGTGACCGGACATAGAGGCTGTTTGGTGTGGGAAAAGTCGTCAACCAGTTCCTTGTTTTTGCTGATGCTAAGATGCAGACAATTCTCTTTGTACCAAGAAACAAAACTCTCTACCTGACTCCTATACTCGGTCTCATCCCCCTTATCACTACACGTAACATGACCTGGTGTTATATTTATAGTCCGAGGTGTACAGAGAGAAGGACATGTGGCTGTTCCTTGTGGTGGTCCAATGTTACTGCAAGTACTACACCAAAGCATCGCTGCACATTCAAGGGAGGAAAAGAAAACCATAACTATACTACAACATATCATGACTTATAAGCAAAACTCCTTGCTGTCATCATGGGGCCCAAAACAAATCCCAGTCGTTCCTTTTGTGTTTTTATGTGTGAATCTCAATTGTTTTGAATGATCTAACACAATTTTTCAATGTACTTTATATAGTTGTTTAATTTTTTCCACTGTTTTGGCCGCCATTTTGTTTTCTTGACAGTTATTGTCAGTTTGGACACCTGTCATTAAAATGATGTTCCATATTTTCAGGGGGCATGTCCTTGGAGATCGTAATCCAAAGGTAAATGATGTGATGGGATAAGAGGATGGCTGAAAGCTCATTTCCTCATCCAAGTTGTGGATTCAAAACCCTTTTTCCCAATGTCCTTTTGATGTTAACCTACTTTGGTTTTGTGTAAATGAATTTTTAACCACAAATCTTGTCTTTCATTTTGGTTGTTCAATTGTGCTTTTTCACCTCCTGGTTTTAACCTTTTTTTCCTTTTATATGTCTGTCTCCTGGCTCGCTCACAATTCTTGGTTAGTTTGCTGATAGATCAGCATTGGCTCAGTCAAAGGAAAAGGAACTCCCAGTCTCTTAGATTTTCTTGCCAAATATCACCTCCCTTGAGCTGCAAATAGAGATATTACTGGGGTCAATGCAGGAACTACACCAAAACTGCTTAAGAAATTGAATGAAGTGAAGTTAGTAGCAAATTTAGCTTTTGGCATCCTCAGAAACAGCAGAGTGAATGAGTGAGAGAGTGCTGTACAGGAAAAGCAGTGGCACAGGTGAAGCAGCCATATGTATGTGTTACTGTCAGAAGGAGGGTTCCTTTAGTGGAGAGGTAGAAATTAGGGATGATACTGATTATACCGATTCTGATTTTTTTTTTTCTCTTCTTTCTCTGTCCAGTTAAAGAATGTTTACACTAACCTCCTGCATAAACAGAGAAGTAGAAGTTTTATGTCTTTTGTTAAAGTGTATTTTTTAATTAAACTGTGTGGTTTTGCTTATTGCTTTTTTGCTTCATTTTTGGTGTGTGTTTAAATATATCGTAAGGCTTCTAAACTCTTTTGGGACACGCTCGATGACACGCTGAAGCACGATTGCCATGTCTGTGGAAGACAGTTTATCCATTGCCGGGGCAGCCATAAGCTCCCAGCGGTGTAGCGGTTTGCAGTGAAAGCGAATCCGAGCTGATCGCGGTCGCGCTATAAGTGCCTGTTATCAATGGGTGATGCAAGGAACATTATAAATGAAGGGAGCAGGTTTACTTGGCCACTGACTTGCATGACTGCTGTGTCTGTGTATATGAGAGAGTGGTAGATCCCACTACAATAAATAACCGGGCTGTTCCTGTTTCAAGCTGAATAAAGCCGGTTTTCCTAAAGTACTGAGACTCAGCCTCATGTTTTAGGGTGCAAGACAGGGACTTGCATGTTAATATATTTAAATATATATGAATTAACCATGATATCCACATGGGACATCACTACTCATCATATATATTTATGTATTTTTTCATGTTTTAATGTATTATTTAGGGCATTTAATTGAGTTACTTTTACCTTAAACTAACAGCAAATACACAATTTATCAAAACGGGAATTGTTTAGGGCCTGGAAACTGATTAATTCACTTTCCATTATTTCTAATGGGGTAAAATTGATTTGGACTTCGAACAATTCAGAGTTCAAACAGCCTCTTGAAATTAAGTTTGATGTATAAGGCACCACTGTATATAAATATTCTCACACAATCAGTTAATTGGTATTGGTAATTAAATGCAACTTAAATGTAAATATACACACATATAGCTTTTAATCATTTTTGATCATCAATTGCACTATTGCTTTTTGCTGTTAAAATATACCGTATATTTTCTGTATTTATACAGGTGTTTTCCTTCAGTGTATAAACTAGATATTTGTAATTCTCAAGGTGTAATTTTAAAATATGGATTACCATTTTAATTATGTAATATTTGACACACAGCAACAAATCTTTTAAAAAAAGCTTATTGTTTACTAAGCAGCAATTTCAAATTCATCTTTATCTTTTTCCAATTAAAAATGCGACCTGCTGCATTTTCAACGAGCTCACTGTCTAAACTCAAGTTTTGTCTTTTTTAATTTAAAGGACAAAGTAGAGGTCTGAATTCTTTAAAGTAGATTTTCTTGCTGTTTGTCTAGCTGCACAAGGATGACTTCTTCAATTACTTTTTTCCAGTTTATTACTCCACTTTAACATAAAGGCTAATATAGCAATCATGTCTCGTTCACTGATAACACCAGTTTCCACTCACTGCTCTTTGCTTACACTGCAGGACGTTTGCTGCAAAAGAAAAAAACAAAAAAAGCTGCATGTTGGCTCAGCTACTGTAATACCTTGCGTAGAGGTGCGCTACAATGAAATTAATGTAAAGCATAGAAAAACGGGCTGAAAAGATTGTATTTTGTGATCGGCCTTTTTACTGATCACCAGTATTTTTCTAATAGTGAAAATGGGCTGGTTTCGATCACGGCCAATTGATAAGAGCATCTCTAAATGGCAGTTTGTAATCTCACTGCTGTGCTTTGTTAGTGCACACTTTCTTACGGCTGTGCATGTGCACTGCACTGATTCTTTCGAGTTTGAGTGGAATTGTTACCCATGAATGAGTTACACGAATCTCCTTATTTGGTTTGCAAACTGAATCATTACTTGAGAACAACTTTTTCAATTCTGAATTTTCACTATGTTGTTGTTCTTCATGCTGCCAAAGAGGATAATGTGATACCATATAAATTACTTGAAACACTCAGACCATCTCATGAAACAGAGCAGACCACGTCACTGTGCGGAGTTTGCTTTAATGTCACTCACACCTACCTAATGTCACTGTGGCTCAATTCCTGACAGACGTGGCTCATGCTTGTGTGGCTATTCTTAATGCCGCATGCTTGCAGAGCTATTATTTCCCCATCTTCAACAACATAGTTTGCCTGTCTGCAATATCATGTACCTGCAGAGCTGTTGTTTTCCTGTCATTGGCAGAGCTTGGCATGGTTGTTTTCATGTCGGCAATGCCACACAGCTGTTGTTTTGCTGTCGGTGGTCAGCGTTCACCGTGCTGCTTTTCCTGTCTGCTGTTTGTGCCTGGGCAGTGCTTGGTTTCCTGTCACTGCCACTTGCTGTGAGAAGGACCCAAAGCCAAATTCCGTGGCTGAGGTGGCCTGCCAGATTAATTCATGGGTGATGCTACACCTATCATGGCATAAGCTTTTTGCATGCACAGCATTTTACATATATAGATCAGCATCTGTAACATAATTAAATATGGATAATATTATGAATGTGATACATTCAGGGAGGGCAAATGTTTTGTACTGCTGCCGGCCCTGGATCCTATTGATGAAATCAGTTGAATTGGGGGTAGATGGAAAGAATCAAATTAGCGGAATGAATCGAAAGGCTCATCTCTACAAGGAGACAACCTGTGTGAGAGAGAGTGGGAGTGTCAACTCTGAGTGACTTCTTGTGGGTACAACACACCTTGTCATGACTAGAAGGTGAATTTCACTCCTGTCATTAGGGTGCACAAAACAAACCCCAAAGACTACTGCTGTGCAGTAAGTGGCAAAGAATTCTCTGCTTAAACACAACACATTTAGGAATGAAAACAACAACAATATTAAAAGATATCTGGACAGACCAGTGTTGTTATGACAGAAGAGAGAACAAACCCTTATGAAGAAGGAAACTTTACTGCTGTTTTAAATATGGCAAATAATTATAGTGCATCAACAGTATACAAGATAGAGAGGTTTTCCACAAAAATGCCATTTCAAGAAATGCATACGAATTCAAAATGGAGCATGGATTGCTTTAAAGAGACCAAGAACAAGCAGAAGGAAGCCATGTAAGAGTTAAAAATGTGGCCAAAAAATGGAGGTAGCCTTCTAGCCTTACTAAAAAGTAAAATATGTAAGGCAGCTGTTACAGGCAATTGAGTTCTCTGATATGGATGTGCAGATACCCAGGAGAGAATCCCACAAAAACAAGGCAAACTGTGTTGTATTTTCTGCTGCGTCATTGGAGTTTAAAGCGGAAAACAGTTCTCCACCTCCAGATCACTGAGCAAATCCCTGAACTCCCTTGTGTTCCGGTTGTAAAAAGTGAAGATATGTGGATGATTTTTAATGCATCCTTAGTTCAAGGTGTTTGGCAAATGTGCAGTAATAAGTAAAGAGAAAAGTGGTCAAAATACAGAAAATGACCAAAAAAAGGGACAGTGAGAGGACTAAAAACTGCAATACAAACGAACTGAATGCTGAGTGAGATGATGAGTTCCCTACACAGAACAAGCAGATAAACCAGAACCACAATCATAACTGATAAAACAATATAACAAACACGACAATCCGACATATAGGAGGAGGAAGGCACAATGTCGATCAGGCAGAATTCTTTTCATTACATAGAGAATCTCCTTATCTAGAACTCATATGGAAATTAAAGAGAAATGTACATAAGATTGAAATCGGGTTGTGTGTGAATCTGAAAGAAAGTAAAGAGTTATGAAGTTGAAGTGAAAACCTCAACAAGTTTGAAAGAGCATCTGGATATAATACTGGGACAATTAAACTGCTAGCTAACCAAACAGGTGCAATGGACTGAGTGGTTTCCTCTCCTTATCTGAATTACTTTTGTAACAAATCATGGACTTAACGTGAAAACCTTGACAACTTTGAAACTGCATCTACTGTAGATGTGATAATTGGGTCAGCTTCACTGTTTGCTAACCAAATAAGTTTGATGGACTGAGTGGTTCCCTCTTCTTTCTTTAACTTCCTTTGTACAAGGACCTGGGAATGAAGAGTTCTCTAAAATGAAGGCAAAGCTTCTGGAGGCTGTCATCAAAATGAACAGGTAAGCACATGAGAGAAATTGTAGAATATTTAGAGTAGTTTTAAATTGTCAGTAAAAGTATAAGGGATGAGCCTCACTCACCACTACTGTCAGCTCTAATACATGTGAGCAGACCCCACCTGCATGTAGTGTACTGTACGAAAGTAGTAACAGCTACAACAAAACCAAATAATAAAATGGCACACTAGCACAACTGAACCTTAATTTGCAGTTCCATTCATCAGGTAGGAGCCCAGATCCTCCATGATGCTGTACAGGTGCCGGTCATAAAATTAGAATGTCATGACAAAGTTGATTTATTTCAGTAATTCCATTCAAAAAACTTGTATATTAGATTCATTCATTACACACAGACTGATGTATTTCAAATGTTTATTTCTTTTAAATTTTGATGATTATAACTGACAACTAATGAAAGACCCAAATTCAGTATCTCGGAAAATTAGAATATTGTGAAAAGGTTCAATATTGAAGACACCTGGTGCCACACTCTAATCAGCTAATCAACTCAAAACACCTGCAAAAGCCTTTAAATGGTCTCTCAGTCTAGTTCTGTAGGCTACACACTCATGGGGAAGACTGCTGACTTGACAGTTGTCCAAAAGACGACCATTGACACCTTGCACAAGGAGGGCAAGACACAAAAGGTCATTGCTAAAGAGGCTGGCTGTTCACAGAGCTCTGTGTCCAAGTATATTAATAGAGAGGCGAAGGGAAGGACAAGATGTGGTAGAAAAAAGTGTACAAGCAATAGGGATAACCACACCCTGGAGAGGATTGTGAAACAAAACCCATTCAAAACCGTGGGGGAGATTCACAAAGAGTGGACTGCAGCTGGAGTCAGTGCTTCAAGAACCACCGCGCACAGACATATGCAAGACATGGGTTTCAGCTGTCGCATTCCTTGTGTCAAACCACTCTTGAACAAGAGACAGCGTCAGAAGCGTCTCGCCTGGGCTAAAGACAAAAAGGACTGGACTGCTGCTGAGTGGTCCAAAGTTATGTTCTCTGATGAAAGTAAATTTTGCATTTCCTTTGGAAATCAAGGTCCCAGAGTTTGGAGGAAGAGAGGAGAGGCACAGAATCCACATTGCCTGAGGTCCAGTGTAAAGTTTCCACACTCAGTGATGGTTTGGGGTGCCATGTCTTCTGCTGGTGTTGGTCCATTGTGTTTTCTGAGGTCCAAGATCAACGCAGCCGTCTACCAGGAAGTTTTAGAGCACTTCATGATTCCTGCTGCTGACGAACTTTATGGAGATGCAGATTTCATTTTCCAACAGGACCTGGCACCTGCACAAAGTGCCAAAACTACCAGTACCTGGTTTAAGGACCATGGTATCCCTGTTCTTGATTGGCCAGCAAACTCGCCTGACCTTAACCCCATAGAAAATCTATGGGGTATTGTGAAGAGGAAGATGCAATACGCCAGACCCAACAATTCAGAAGAGCTGAAGGCCACTATCAGAGCAACATGGGCTCTCATAAAACCTGAGCAGTGCCACAGACTGATCGACTCCATGCCACTCCGCATTGCTGCAGTAATCCAGGCCAAAGGAGCCCCAACTAAATATTGAGTGCTGTACATGCTCATACTTTTCATGTTCATACCTTTCAGTTGGCCAACATTTCTAAAAATCCTTTTTTTGCATTGGTCTTAATTGATATTCTAATTTTCCGAGATACTGAATTTGGGACTTTCATTAGTTGTCAGTTATTATCATCAAAATTAAAATAAATAAACATTTGAAATACATCAGTCTGTGTGTAATGAATGAATCTAATATACAAGTTTCACTTTTTGAATGGAATTACTGAAATAAATCAACTTTCTCATGATTTTCTAATTTTATGACCGGCACTTTGAGACTGCAGTAGGACAGCGAGTGCCCTCCAGAATTGTAAGAGCTGTTACTAGTTTGATGCATCCTTCTGAGACGAAGGTTAACTTCACTTTTTAGAAAAAAGAAAGAGACTCGCTTTTAAGGGCTCGTTGCATCTGAGGAGAAGTCTGCTTTTCTGCCCAGGTTTGTTTTTGCCGAGTTTATAACGGAAGAGTCAAATTGATCTTGCGTGCCTTGTCACCGCGAGACAAAACATTTATTAAATCCAGAAACGTCGTTGTTAATTTTTAAAAGGGAACCCGTTAGCAACCAGTGCTGTTCACTAATAACATTTTTCTACGGGAAAGACTGTTAATACCTGTATAATTTAATCGGTTAAATGATTCACAATAAGTGCATCACGTATGATTATAACTGCCTACGTAAAAGAATTACTTTGCAGTCTCATCATAGTGATGGGTTTGACGAAGACTGCTCTCATTTTTTGGCTGCGCGCCTCCTTGTTTACAATGCTTAATGTCAATGTCAATTTATTTATATAGCACATTTAAAACAAAATAGGAATGCTGTGGCCAAAGTGCTTTACAATAATGGAATTAAAGAAAACAAATAACATAAATAGAAATAAAATATATGAACATAGATAAAATACATAATAAATAGAAGTAATGTTATATAATCACAATGAGGAAACCATCAGTATTACTGAAGGTCACAGAATGCAAGTGAATAGAAACGAGTCTTTATCTCGTTTTGAACAGTTCAATTGTAGACGACTCCTTTATGTGATGAGGTAAAGAGTTCTACAGGAGAGGGGCAGCAGCTGTAAAAGTCCTGTCTGCCCCCCTTAGTTTTCCACTTGGTACGAGGGACAACAAGAGACAACTGACCAGAAGATCTAAGCACTCTGGACGGCTGGTGTAAAACACACATTTCTGATAAATAGGCAGGGGCAGACCCATGTAAAGATTTAAAAAATAGCAACAAGATTTTAAAATCAATTCAAAAACTGACAGGCAGCCAGTGTAAAGAAGCTAAAATAGGAGAAACAGAGTCATACTTTCTTGCCCCAACCAGAAAAGACGCATCATCGTCATTTTTTCGAGCGGTATGTTTAACTCACATGGACACAAACTGATGCCTTGCATCTGAGGATTTTGTTGTTACATGAAGAGGAACACTTTTTGATCTTAATTTCTCCCTGTTCTTTAGAGGGGTTTTAGATTTGACGTGGTCATTGTAAGTATCTTTTCGTGTCCAGTCTATGTTATGCTGGCAAAACTTGCGGAAACATTGTCCAGAATCGTTATTGTTGTGTCCTCCGTTTTGCAGTTAAGCTTGTTTTTCTTAGTTTTTTTCTACGTATATAGGGTATCTGATCACTGCTCGCTTCGACATTTCTGTCTCGTGCAGTTAGCTAATTCGCGTGCCTTTAACGAGAAAACACAGGAAACACGCGTACAAACAGATAGAGGCACAACTGCGTTTCTGTGAAGAATTGCGTTTGCTTCAAAAACAACAAACTAGAAAATAGTATCTGAATGACAGAAATCGTTTAATGTATTGGAAAGTTTTGTAGCAGTCACCCCTGCAGTCTTGAAATTCCGCACATTCCCGTTTTTAAATCTAAAATCCGTTTTTCAGCTTTAATTCCGTGATTCCGTCCATGTTTTCTGCATCGCGGAAATCATAGGGCCCTACAAAACAGACTTTCTTTTCATGCATTTTAGAAGTAAAGCCTAAATATATGGTCAAGTTTGGCTGTGAGTGTATTCTATTCTAATTAACAAATGTAAGATTTCAAACATTATATATATTCATATACAAATTAATCTTTAATGATTTAAAATAATTTTTCCATGTAGGCAGTAAATAACAATGAAGAATCTTTAAAAAAAACGTTCATTTTCAATTTGTGTATTACAAATTCATACATAATCACATTGCATTGTTTCATATATTATAATCTGAGTAAATAAACGGTTGTCTTTATTCTTTGCTTTCCTAAGCTTATTTCAGTACAGATTTTTAAGAGATGTGGCCTGTCCTGACAAGACCGGGTGCGATGCAGAGACCAAACTGGGCACTAGAGACTCGTATTGCACCATTTGGAGTCACCAGTTGATCTGGCCTGACTGTTTGTCAAGTGTCTGAGAGCCCAACAGAATCCAACAGCGACCAGAATTAAATCTGATCCCACCAGGGATATGGAGGTAAGAAGTGCTTGTGGCTGTGTGACTCCTCTCTTCAAATGTATTGGCACATTGGTTTCATCCTCTTCTTTTTATTTAATTTGGCATATAAAATATTAGACTGGGACCCAACTCTTATTGAAGTTGGCACAGAAAATAAATGAGTTCATCCACAGGAAGTCACAAAACCAGTTTAGAGTGAAAACAAAAATAAAATTGAGATGTGCTGCATTGATTAAAAGTGAATGGCAATTTATTTAACAAATATTGATGTCAGATAAGTGTACCCTGACTCAAGTGCTGCATTCAGTACTTTTGCAAGATATAAATTAGAGACAACTGAAAAAGAAACTATTCCTTCATCTGTAAAGAGAAACACCTGATTTAATACACTGTCATATCTCACTTTAACGTGTATATTATGCTTCATTTAAAAGTCCTAAGCACTGCACATATTAACAAATCTGTCCTGTTACTGAACCCACTTAAGAAGGAGGTGAAGGCAATCCCAGCAGCAATGGGACTCAAGGCAGAAAGCAAACCTGAAAAGCACATTTGTCTATTTTAATTTAGAATATTAGGATATAATTTTCCCCCAGAGACAGATATCTATCTGTATATCAGTCTAAAAAGCAAGATAAGAAGAGTAAGATTTATCAGATGACCCTTTATAGGATGCACAGCACACATACTCATTAAGACCCTTGTCGGTTAATTTAGTTTTGATTTAAAAGACACATTAGAAAGCTGATGGTATCCAAAGCATCTGCAGTCATATTAAAGATTAATAAAATATAATGAGGCCTTTTCTAAATACAATCAAGAACAACTTGAAAGCCCAGAGTATCCAGCAATGCTAGACATTTTGCACAATGCATTATCGCCGATGGTGTAATTATCCAGATTTGTTCAGATACCAAGCCTAACCAAGTGTTTCTTCTAGCCAGAGGCAGCCTTAGGGGTGTTCGGGGCCTAGGGCTAACCGACGTGGGGCCGGTAACATCAAATGATTTTACCCGTATGTGTGGGCTGTATAAACATACACCAGATTTTCTCATTACAGTATTCAGCTACATTTTTGAAAGATAACACGCAGACTTTATCAAAATATAAATGGAGAATATAACTTGACAAATCCGCTCGAACGGGACACACAGACCTCAAAAACGGGGCCCCCTTAGGCACGGGGCCTATGGCGGTCACCCCACCTGCCACCCAAAATGCCACTCTTGCTTCTAACTCAAGGGCAAATAAAAATAATAATAATAATACTAAAGGACAGCACCTTGGATAATTCATTTTATGGGTTCAAAAAGTAAATTCTTTTTTATCCTTGAACTCTACAATAAAAATAATCCTTCAAAGACTAGATTATAACTGGCCAGCAATTTTCTTCATAACAGCGTGCATTTGACCGTACAGCAATAGCTAAATGTGACTTCAGTCCTACAGCTGACTTCTGTGCTCACAATAGAGATATACTCTTGTTGAAGAAAACCAGTACAATGACTTACAAGTCTGAAGTGGCTGAAAGAGTCAAAGACAAACAGAGTTCAGATTTGTGGTAATGTTGCAAATTTGACAGACGCAGAAGGAAGATTTGTAACAGATGTTGTGCAGATGATAAACAAATTAAACCTAATGAGCACTTTAAAAGACAAACTGTGGAATGGTTTTGCTGAATGGTTATTTATGAGTACTTGTGTTTTAAAAGGTTATTAGGTTGATGGTGGAGCGACTGATCTGGTCAGAGATTATGGAAACAAAGAAAACTAACATCAGCAGAATGTAATGAATGCTGACTTCAGGATTTATTACATCCTTTGGCTGAACTACAGTCTCTACTTTTCATTTCTGCACAGCCTATGAAAATTTCACTGACAACATTTCAGAATTTCAATTTCTAAACTTTTCTTTATTACATGACTGCTAATCTATCCTGTGGATATTGTAAAAAAAATACTGCAGGAGAGTTCAGCCTTTACATTTAACTATTTGGTTGATGCTTTTATCGAAGGCGACTTACAACATTTATGATACAATTGATTAAGTTTCCAATTGGAACCCAGGCAGGTACAGTACTTAGGGTCACACAGTGTCAGCAGCAGAGTTTGTCCAAAGCCTTCTCCACTATGTCTGCCTACCTTTAAATGTTTGATACTGAAGTCTTTCCTTTCCATTTAATTACTGTAGTACTAGGTTGTTGTAACATATTAGCCATTATGAATGTAGTAAGAAGTCCAGCCAAATGATCCCTTTTATTTGCTACCTAAAAAGATTACAATATGCAAGATTTCGAGGCAACGCAGGCCCCTACTTCATGCAGTTTGTAATTTGTAATTCTAATTGATTACATCTTGCCTGAAGAAGGGGCCTGAGTTGCCTCAAAGGTTTGCATATTGTAATCTTTTTAGTTAGCCAATAAAAGGGGGTCATTTTGCTTGACTTCTCACCACATTTACCACATACTGTATAACAATAAATTTTCATAATGCCAGTATTATATAAAGTTAATATATTGTAAATGTACAATACTCACATTTGGTGCAATTGCCTTGAGACACACAATTTATTTATTTTAACCCCCATACAGCTCTCCACGGGTCTTTGCTCAGTTTATTATAAGCACTTTGGCCACAGCATTCCTATGTTGTTTTAAATGTGCTATATACATAAATTTACATGGACATTATTACTCCTCTCTCAGCTGCTATCCTCCCAGAGATTACAGAGATGTGAAGCAACCTCTGAACTTCAGGTTTATAAGCAGTCCAGCTCAGACAGCTGAGCCGAATGTACACTCCACTCCACTCTGTCAGTCAGTGGCTGATCAGACAGCCATCTATGAAGGGGCCTCATGTTCTGTGGTCAGCCGTCTCTCAGCTTTGTAGTGTTTGCCGTTCCCCAGAGTGATTCTTTGCTGGAGAACCTTTTTTTTTTTCCCACCATATATACATTAGCACAGTGGTTTTTACAGGTCTTGAGAATGCATGACGAATGTGTCTTCAGTCAATTGCATTGTCAGTGTATACTTTCTAGTACCTGGCCATAGTGCTTACTTGGCCTCCTGGGTATGATTACCCAAAGTAGTCTGAAGCTTCTCTCTTGCTAGCTGTATCTGTAAATCGTGATTTTCTTCACATAAACCCTTAGACTATTACTTGCCCAGGTGGACCAAAAAAGTAACTTTGATGCCATAATAATTAAAAAAAAATTCTCTTATTTATTCCAGCACTCAGCAGTTACATAGGAATCGTTATAATGTCCACTCACTTAAGCTAGTTCATCATGGTGGGAGTCCATAATCTACCCCACAGCTGAAGAGTGAATACTGTACAGGTCACATTTCATCAGAGGACATGCCAATACCATCACCCAAGCTTGTGCATGCCAGGCCAGGTTTGAGTAGTTGATTAACATAGTCTGCGTCTGCTTGAAAATGGAGGTAAAAACTGGAACCAAGAGACCATGGCATTAACCACTTTTCTGCCATTACATTTTATTATAAAGTAGGATGAAGTAAACAAATTAATCTGTTAAACCTGGTTAGTAGCAGCAAAGCATTTAAGAATCTTCAATTGCATAACCTAACATAAGAATTGCGTAAAAATGTCTCATCACTCTCATTTACGTTCCTAATTTCTTACTTCAGAAGTTTTATTCACTCTCTGTCCTGTGGTCTTTACCTTGTTGTTCTCACTCTTAATATTTCTAGCTAACTCTTTGTAGACATTCTTTTTGATGTATCTTTAGTTGGTTTTGTTTCACATCTGCCAGGTCCCTGATAAAGTTTCCTGGTAATTTCCATTATTCTTAGGACTGACTACACTCTTGGACTTGTACTTCAATTAGCCAGACTTTTTCTAAGTGTTTTCTCTCAGGAGTTGATTCATCTGTAAGGTTTAGTTTTGCTTACAATCAAGATGGGTGAGTGAACCTCCCTCATTGGTTGTGACCTGTTGTTGTATTACTATTCTCTGAAATTTCTCACCAATGGTATAGTTTTCTTACTTTCAGGACAGGAGTATACCTCACTCTCGAGTCTTGAAGGGAGCTTGTTGTTGTGGAGTGATTTTTGCACTGCTAGTGTTGTTTCTCACCAGTGTGAATTTTTTTGTGTTCCTGAAGACTGTTGCTGCGTGTGAAAGTTTTTCCACATTCAGAGCAGAAATACGGTTTCTCTCCAGTGTGAATTCGTATGTGACTTTGAAGATGGCTACTGTCAGAAAATTGCTTGCCACATTCAGAGCAATTGTATGGTTTCTCTCCTGTGTGAATTCGTATGTGTACCTTAAGATTGCTACTATTGGAGTATTGCTTCCCACATTCAGAACAAGAGTATGGTTTCTCTCCAGTGTGGATCCTTCTGTGAGTCTGAAGACTGCTTCTGTCTGTGAATCGTTTTTCACATTCAGAACAGCAGTGTGGTTTTTCTCCAGTGTGAATACTTGTGTGTTTCTGAAAACTGCTCCTGAAGGAGAATTGTTTGCCACAGTCAGAACAGCAATATGGTTTCTCTCCAGTATGAAGTCTTAAGTGTGTCTGAAGATTGCCATTACGGGAGAATTGTTTTCCACATTCAGAACAACAATACGGCTTCTCACCAGTGTGAATACTAGCATGTTTTTGGAAACTGCTCCTAAAAGAAAATTGTTTGCCACAGTCAGAACAGCAATATGGTTTCTCTCCCGTGTGAATCCTTGTATGGTTCTGAAGATTGCTACTGCGTGAGAATCGTTTCCCACATTCAGAGCAGGAATAGGGTCTCTCCCCAGTGTGAATTCTTACATGTCTCTGAAGATGCCGTTTAAGTGAAAATCGTTTGCCACATTCAGAACAGCAGTGAGGTTTCTCTCCTGTGTGAATTCTTCTGTGGGTCTGAAGACTGCTGCTGGAGGAGAATCGTTTGCCACATTCAGAACACCAATATGGCTTCTCTCCAGTGTGAATTCTTGTGTGTTTTTGAAGACTGCTTTTGGTAGAGAATGTTTTTTCACATTCAGAACAGCAGTATGGCTTTTCTCCAGTGTGAAATCTTGTGTGCACTTTGAGATGGCTTTTAAATGTGAACCATTTGCCACATTCAGAACAGGAGTGTGGCTTCTTCCTCCTGTGGTAATTGTTAAGTTTGGATTTGCTTTTAAAACTTTCTCCATGTTCATTGCCAAAAGATATTGGATTCATATCTTGTGCTTGTTGTGCATTAGTGGCTTCTATTACTGTTGGTTTCAAAACAGCCAGAGAGCTACACTGCAGTGAAGACAGAACCAAACTATCTGATGCAGATGGCATTTTCTTTATGTTTTCAACATGGTGCTTCTGTTGTGGTATGTAATGAAAAGAGGCATGAGCAAATGAAGAGGGCGCAAAGCTTCTGTTCTTTTGCAAATCTGCCAAAAAACACAAATACAACAAGACAGAGTTTAGAAGGAAATCTGACAAGGGGTAATCATTTAATAGAAACTTTTTTTTCTTTTTAGGAGGAGGAATACGTCATTTAACCCAGGTATTAGACCTTGACTTGCCTGTAATAGTCTTACAGTTTCCTCCCATTCAGATTTTTTGCTTATATGACAGGCAGTGTGTTGTAGTGGTTAAGGCTGTAGACTTCAAACCCTGAGGTTGTGGGTTCAAATCCCGCTACTGACACTGTGTGACCCTGAGCAAGTCACTTCACCTGCCTCTGCTCCAAGTGGAAAAACAAAAGAAATGGAATCAATTGTGTCATAAATGTTGTAAGTCAACCTTGGGTGAAGGCGTCAGCCAAATAAGTAAATTTAATGTAATGTAATAGTGAAGAAGACTTCAAAGAGGCAAAACTAGTTAGGAACTATCCCATTTTGACACTATGCTTTCTTTCTAATGTTTTCTTGATGTTACTTACTGAGTTCTAGATTGTATTACTCTGTATATGTTACAAATCAATAAAGCACAATATTATATTCATATCCTAAACTTCCTATCTGTCCAGCAAGCAAATCAGAAATCCTAAAATCTACATGTTTAGGGTGTTTTGTTTTTTAATAAACTATGCTGTGAAAAAATACTTGCTCTCTTCCTGATGTCCTCTATTTTTGTATATTTGTCACAATGAATGGCTTCAGATCTTTAAAAATATAAAATTAGTAAAAGGGAATCAGTAAACCTATAGCTCCATTTCTAAATTGCTACTTAGTCTATTGATGTTTATGACGTTTTCCAACACCAGCATTGCCCTTGTGGTCAGCTTTTTCTTTACTGAAAGTCAAATAGGTTTCTGCTTCTGTCCCCAGTTTAAAACTAACAAATCTGGGAGAAACAGTCCAGTAAGATCTTCTTACAATTACATTTTTTCCCCAAATGAAATAAAGAAAATCATTTTAAACAAAAACTAATTTGTATTAATTGCTTATATAAAATAGTACAAAAATATAAGTAGGAAACAAGAGATACATGGGAGTCTAAATGATTTAAATAACAACTGAAAGAGTGCTCATTACTGTGGATTTTTGGATGGATGTTATTTATTTGACAGCACATGAAGGCCTAAACATATTTATAAAACACAAAAAAATGACATACTTTGGCTGTGCTTCTATTGAACTTCATGAAGGTTCATATATATATACATATATATACGTATATATATATATATACACTCAGCAAAAAAAGAAACGTCCCCTGACTTTCAACTGTTTTTACTTTCAGTAGACTTAATGTGTAAATATTTGTATGAACACTAAAAGAGTCAACACCATAAGACATAAACTACAAATGTTTCACAATGTGTCCCTGAATGAAGGGAGGCTCAAAATCAAAAGTACCAGTCAGTATCTGGTGTGGCCACCAGCTGCTTGAAGTACTGCAGTGCATCTCCTCCTCATGGACTGGACCAGATTTGTCAGTTCTTGCTGTGAGATGTTACCCCACTCTTCCACCAAGGCACCTGCAAGTTCCTGGACATTTCTGGGGGGAATGGCCCTAGCCCTCACCCTGCGATCCAACAGGTCCCAGACGTGCTCAATGGGATTGAGATCTGGGCTCTTCGCTGGCCATGGCAGAACACTGACATTGCTGTCATGCAGAAACTCACGCACATTTTGCCACTCCTGTCTGGTCCAGCGAAGGTGGGTTTGTGCCCATAGGCACCGTTGTTGCTGGTGATGTCTGGTAAGGACCTGCCTTACAACAGGCCTGCAAGCCCTCAGTGCAGCCTCTCTCAGCCTATTGCGGACAGTCTGAGCACTGATGGAGGGATTGTGTGTTACTGGTGTGACTCGGGCAGTTGTTGTGGCCATCCTGTACCTGTCACACAGGTGTGATATTCGGATGTACCGATCCTGTGCAGGTGTTGTTACACGTGGTCTTCCACTGCGAGGATGATCAGCTGTCCTTCCTGTCTCCCTATAGCGCTGTCTTAAGCGTCTCACAGTGTGGACATGGCAATTTATTGCCCTAGCCACATCAGCAGTCCTCATGCCTCCCTGCAGCATGCCTAATGCACGTTCACGCAGATGAGCAGGGACCCTGGGCATCTTTCTTTGGGTGTTTTTCACAGTCGGTAGACAAGTCTCTTTAGTGTCCTGCGTTTTTAGAACTGTGACCTTAAATGCCTACTTTCTGTAAGCTGTTAAGGTCTTAACGACCATTCCACAGGTGCATGTTAATTAATTGATTATGGTTAATTGAACATGCATGGAAAACATTGTTTAAACAATTTACAATGAAGATCTGTAAAGTTATTTGGATTTTTAAAACATTATTGTTGAAATACACAGTCCTGAAAAAGGGACGTTTCTTTTTTTGCTGAGTATATATATATATATATATATATATATATATATATATATACACACACACACACACAATTTGTTTTTAATAATAAATGCTGGCCAGTAAAATATACATTTATTAAAAAAAAGAAAAAGTAAAACATTGTTTGTAATGCATTACAGTGTATAATATGTAACCATATAACATTGTACTTTATTTTGTAAGTAATTATAATGTAACTAAGCTACTTTTAAAAGTAATGTCCAGGGCCGGATTAAGGTGGGTGCTATTGATGCTGCAGCATTAGGC
Organism: Polypterus bichir lapradei; assembly: GCA_026402145.1. Classification (NCBI taxonomy): domain Eukaryota; kingdom Metazoa; phylum Chordata; class Cladistia; order Polypteriformes; family Polypteridae; genus Polypterus; species Polypterus bichir. The sequence continues at coordinate 231,092,948 of JANRMT010062791.1, read as the reverse complement.
CCATTCCTGAAATAGGCCCAGATGAAAACTGATGAGAATTTTCTGGAAGCTGAACAGTTTTCCTTTGCTATGTTAACCTCAAAATAATTCTTAGAATGAAATTTGGAGTCCAACTTTGGACGCCTAGACACAGTGTTACTTATTATACAGTTACTATTGTTCTTTGCTCTGTAACGTAACTATAACGTCATTGTGTTTATTGCTAACCGAAGATTTCAAGTTAATGTTATCAATTTTACGTGAAACAGTTTACTTAGTAATTTAGCTGCGTTTTTTGCAATATCTTTGGGATTCTTGCCACTTTATTATTGTTCGGTAAGTGCCACGTAGTAAATTTTTCACCTTGAAAGTTAGTTGTACAGTAAAAATCGATGGCTATTTAAATGGTTATCTGTAAAGGTAAAACTAAAAGCCGGCCTGCGGGCCCGGCATGGATGTTTAGAATTTTTTAAATCCTCGACAGGATTCTGGTCTATTATGAAATTTAAATCGTGGACAAATTTTTACCCTCAAGAGCCTGAACTCAGTCACTTTGACCCAATGTCTCTGCAAATTAATTTTTTCTTACTCTGTTTCGTAGGAGAATTGCAAAATTTTGTGTATTTCATTGTTAGGTTTTCTGCATTAAGTGCACTTTTCAGACAATTGCTATTGAATGTTGATGTTACATATTTTGATGTTAATCTCGAGTTGTTACGATACTACATCATTATTATTATTCATGTTCAATAAAGGCTGGCTTGTTGCGTCACAAGCAATTAAGGCTCCTTGGTCGGTCTGAGTGTGCATGTAAGGTGAGTGTCGAATGCACATGCACCAATGACGAGAATAAAAATAGGCCTTTTTTGCGCTGCAGCATCAGGCCCAATTTCATCTTAATCCGGCCCTGATAATGTCTCCCACCACTGATAATCAGAAAACAAGATTACATTCAGAAACCAAACAAAACTCATAATCTTACAAAGAAAGTTTTTATCTAACAGTTAGTGTACTGAGTACTCAAAAAAAATCACAAAAAGGCATTCCAGTAAAAAATAAAATACCCTCTACAAAAAATCTTTAATAATGATGTTTCATCCAGAAAGTAGTTTAACCCACATGTTCTCCAAAATGAAAGCGTGCTAACAGAAATTTATCGCACTCAGGAGAAATTTTAATAACCTAGAATCGTGATAACTGTAAGCATTTAAAAACGATTTCAGGGCGGTATTTCCAAATTCAGCTTACTTATATGCATCTTAATGTACAGAGACAGCATCAGTGTTTGAGGCAAACCTAAAAGGGTTATTTAGTTTGGATTTAATTCAATTCAGTTTATTATTATTAAGTGCACTTAAGGGGACACCATGCTGTACAGTAACAACTAATACAGTATGGCTAAAAGACATTTAACAATCAAAAAAGATCACACTAAATTATATATATATATATATATATATATATATATATATATATATATATATACACACAGTATGACAGTTGAACTCGCAGACTGACTCTGTAGACAACGTCTGTGTTTATCTGTGAAATAGAAACTATTGTCACCTGTGAAATCTTTTTCCACAGCTATGCATTTGGAAAACACTTTCCAAAATGTCATACTCTGTTCATTTTTAGAGCTCACTGAATTCCATGAAGTGAATTATTCATCTTCACAGTGCAATTACAAGCATTTTGTTGCTACTTCCACTGGTGCTCAAACATGCAGAGGCTAAGCTGTCCAATGTACTGTAGAACACAGCAGATGCAAATTCAGTTGGCTGGTGGAAGGAAAGTAGGCCAGAGGTGTAGACCTTGATGAGAGTAAACGGTAAGGTGACCAGAGTATGGGGTAGTGAACAAGTGGATCAGCCACCCGCCCCATGGGTAGTGAGGAGGCTCATTCTCTGGAATCTTCCTCCCATTTATAGATGTGTCTTGCCTTCTTACTGTTCACTTCTTTTGTTTCATTACTTTGATTTGAGAGACAGCTCACCAGCACCCCCTTCAGTATGTATATACAGTATATGTACATTTCTTTGTATATATTGAGTGGTGTTTTTCAGCGTATTATTCTGATTGTTACATGCCTTATACAGTTGTGCTTGAAAGTTTGTGAACCCTTTAAAATTTTCTATATTTCTGCATAAATATGACCTAAAACTTCATCAGATTTTCACTCAAGTCCTACAAATAGATAAAGAGAAACCAGTTAAACATATGAGACAAAAATATTATACTGGCTCATTTATTCATTGAGGAAAATGATCGAATATTACATATTTGTGAGTGGCAAAAGTATGTGAACCTCTAGGATTAGCAGTTAGTTTGACGGTAAAATTAGAGTCAGGTGTTTTCAATCAATGGGATGACAATCAGGTGTGAGTGGGCACCCTGTGTTATTTAAAGAACAGGGATCTATCAAAGTCTGCTCTTCACAACACATGTTTGTGGAAGTGTATCATGGCACGAACAAAGGAGATTTCTGAGGACCTCAAAAAAAGAGTTATTGATGCTCATCAGGCTGGAAAAGGTTACAAAACCATCTCTAAAGAGTTTGGACTCCACCAATCTACAGTCAGACAGATTGTGTACAAATGGAGGAAATTCAAGACCATTGTTACCCTCCCCAGGAGTGGTCGATCAACAAAGATCACTCCAAGAGCAAGGCGTGTAATAGTTGGCGAGGTCACAAAGGACCCCAGGGTAACTTCTAAGCAACTGAAGGCCTCTCTCACATTGGCTAATGTTCATGTTCATGAGTCCACCATCAGGAGAACACTGAACAACAATGGTGTGCATTGCAGGGTTGCAAGGAGAAAGCCACTGCTCTCCAAAAAAAACATTGCTGCTTGTCTGAAGTTTTCTAAAGATCACGAGGACAAACCAGAAGGCTATTGGAAGAATGTTTTGTGGACGGAGGAGACTAAAATAGAACTTTTTGGTTTAAATGAAAAGCGTTATGTTTGGAGAAAGGAAAACACTGCATTCCAGCATAAGAACCTTATCCCATCTGTGAAACATGGTATTGGTGGTAGTATCATGGTTTGGGCCTGTTTTGCTGCATCTGGACCAGGACGGCTTGCCTTCATTGATGGAACAATGAATTCTGAATTATATCAGAGAATTCTAAAGGAAAATGTCAGGACATCTGTCCATGAACTGAATCTCAAGAGAAGGTGGGTCATGCAGCAAGACAACGACTCTAAGCACACAAGTCGTTCTACCAAAGAGTGGTTAAAGAAGAATAAAGTTAATGTTTTGGAATGGCCAAGTCAAAGTCCTGAACTTAATCCAATCGAAATGTTGTGGAAGGACCTGAAGCGAGAAGTTAATGGGAGAAAACCCACCAACATCCCAGAGTTGAAGCTGTTCTGTATGGAGGAATGGGCTAAAATTCCTCCAAGCCAGTGTGCAGGAATGATCAAAAGTTACCGGAAACGTTTGGTTGCAGTTATTGCTGCAAAGGGGGGGTCACACCTGATACTGAAAGCAAAGGTTCACATACTTTTGCCACTCACAAATATGTAATATTCGATCATTTTCCTCAATAAATAAATGACCAAGTATAATATTTTTGTCTCATTTGTTTAACTGGTTTCTCTTTATCTACTTTTAGGACTTGAGTGAAAATCTGATGATGTTTTAGGTCATATTTATGCAGAAATATAGAAAATTCTAAAGGGTTCACAACCTTTCAAGCACAACTGTAGCCACACTGTATTGTTACTGTATAGTGTGATGGGCTTTTAAGTATAAAGTGTGCCTAAATAAGAATAAACTGAACTAAATAGAATCCAAATTGCATTAACCTTTTAGGTTTACCCTGTACACTGGCACTTTATCTTAGTTTTCTTTAGCAACCTACCTTCTCTAAAGTGACTTGAACATGATGCTTTTTCAGATCTCCTCATATCAGATTCGAGTGATTCCAACTTTACGTGGACAAAATGGTCCTGAAGTGAGCTTATGTTGACCACTGCTACCTCTTCATTTGGAAGGACTGGCTCTGATTTAAGGTCTTCTTCCTTGACACGGTTTATAATCTTATTTTTTTGTGCATCAATGCAGTTAGATATCTGCTCAGGGTCTTCATTAAAAATGACACTTTCCTCTTCACAGTCCTCCTCTTTAATACTCACAATATTTGTCTTAATCATATCCATGATAAGGAGGTTCCTTTGCAGTGCGGATTTCTCTTCCTCCTCATTTTTAATGTTGTCCGTTGAGATTACACGTTCATATTTACACTGCTTCTCCATTGGCTCATGATGCATCTCCACCATTCTTCATTTCAGCCATGCATGAATAGAAATGGTGTCTTCCACTTTTCCCTCTGTTGAGAACACAGGTTAAAACACATTCAGAAGAGCATTAAATGCAGCAAGTTGCATCTTTTACTGCCTCCTTTAAGGAAGAAGCCAAGTTAAAATAGGTTTCTCTGTGTCTGGTGGTAAACAAAACTGTTTCAAGAAATGGCATGAAAAATTATTTTGAATAATTTGGGATGAGAACACAATTATACATAGCTACAAATTGCGTGTTGCTTCAGAGTGATATACAGTGAATGTGAGTGTTGTGTATGTGTGTACATCTCTCTCTCTCTCTGTATGTATATATATATATATATATATATATACTAATGTCTTTCTGTCTGTCTGTCTGCTTTTCACGAGAGAACTGCTTAACAGATTTAGATCGGGTTTTTTTTTTCTAGAATTTGCTTGAACATTCCGGTTGATTTTACAACTTCTCTCATCACGCTAAGTATCATAGTTTGCTTGCAGGAGCGATATATTCACGCTAATCCCAGATAGAGTCCGCAGGCCGAGGGGTGTATAATGTGTGACGTCAGGAGTGGGGAGCCAGGCAGGGCCAACTTCACTGTCCTGTTTCACTAATATGCAGGTGAAGCTGAGGGAGACGGCCAGTATAATATAGTGTTTATATATATTTAAGTGCGAAGGTCTGTGATACGGTTTGCATACTTATAGCTAGAAATCTACAAAGGGAGAAAATGAGTTACATATCTTACAGGTGGATGCTAGAGGGGTGGATTAGTGAGGGGGAATTCATAGGGTGTTGGTCTTAAAGTCTTTTTTTATTATTTGAATATTCTTCTTTTTAAGCATGCATATGCTACAGTCACATGAAAAAGAAAGTAGACCCTCTTCAGTTCTAAGGTTGTACATATCAGGACATAACAAAAAATCATTGGGTTCTTAGCAGGTCTTAAAATGAGGTAAATACAACCTCAGATGAACAACACCACATGACATATTACACTGTGTCGTTGTTTAATAAAAAATAAACAAAAATGCAGATGCAGTGTGTGAAAAGTCCACCCTTAGTGCTTCCATAGGAATTAAGATGTAGCAGCCTGGTGCTGCTAATCAAATGCCCCCCTGATTAACTGATCATCAGCAAGTGTGACCACCTCGATAAAGCAGAGGTTTTGGCAATTTGCTGCTCTGGAGCATTCAGCTGTGTGTGTAACACAAAGCCAAGGAGCAAAGACATCAGCAAGGATCTCAGAGAAGCAACTGTTGCTGCCCATCAATCTGAGAAGGGCTATAAGGCCATTTCCGAACAACTTAAAGTCCATCATTCTACAGTGAGAAAGATTATTCACAAGTGGAATAACACTCAAGACAGTGACCAGTCTTCTCAGGAGTGGACATCCCAGCAAATTCAGCCCAAGGTCAGAACATGCAATGCTCAGAGAAACTGCAAGAAACCCAAGAGCTCCATCTCAGAGTCTATAGGCCTCAGTTAGCGTGTTAAATGTTAAAGTTCATGACGGTCCCAGCCGGGACACCCAGGAGGACTGGAGGAGGGCTTGCGCCTCCTCCAGACCACGAGGGGGCGACCACCCTGGTTGCACTGGGGACCACGGGTGCAGAGTTTGGAAGCTCAACCCTGTAGGGGCCTGTGGTCACCGCCAGGGGGCGCCCCGGTGCCTGAAGAGCCCTGGACCTCAGCACTTCCGCCACACCAGGAAGTGCTGGGGGGAAGAAGACTGGGGACACCTGGAGGGCTGCCGGGTGCGCAGCCGGCACTTCCGCCACACAGGGGAGTGTCCACGGAGGAGTGTCGGGAAGCAGCTGGAGCCCATCCGGGCTGGTATAAAAGGGGCCGCCTCCCTTCATTCGAGGACTGGAGTCGGGTGGAAGTGGACAGGAGTCTGGAGAGGGAGGAATGGAGGTGGCCGGAAGGAAGGCACTGGACTGTGAGACCTGGACTTTGGGGGATCGGTTCTGGAGGCACTGGGTTGTGGACTTGACTGTTTGTAAATAATTGTAAATAAAATGTGTGTGTTGGGTGACAAAGCGTTGTCCGTCTGTCAGTGTCCGGGGCTCGTTCAACTATATATATATATATATATATATATATATATATATATATATACACACACACACACAGATTTATGTAAGTGTTACTATCACATTTAAAATTCTATTTTTTTTTTTTAATATTTATAAAGTAATGTCTTGTTACTTTTCTTAATGGCACAGTCATTGGAACTGAGCAGCTAATCATTTTGCTAAATATTGTACCGTATGTCTAATTTGTATGTGACAAATAACATTTTGATTTGATTCTAATAGACCCCTGCCAGCACTTGCATCCCACCCTTGAGAGCTCTAGTGCCAATTGAGATGCAAGGTTTCTTGTAACGGGGATCTTTCAGAATGAATCTGCAGACAAGTCAGGAATACCTCAGCGTATTCTCAGTTGAATGTTGTCCATTTGTCCAATTTTGTTTCCTGTGCTGTATTGACCACCATTACCGCAGCCTGCAAAGCAATATGTTTTGATTTTCCAATAATGTCAGTGCACATTTGTTTTGTCATTAGTATCATTTCCCCCAACTTGGTTTTCAAAACTATTTAATCATGTTTAATTTAGTTCCATTTATATGGCACACTATTCTACCATATAATGATATTTGTAAGTGTTCACTGGGTAGGGAAAACATTCTCATTGATATGCGTACAAAAGAGATTTATAATCAAGCCATAAGAGGGAAGAACTGAGAAACATGTATTTGTACATACAAACATTCTGTAACTTGTTCATACACGCTTTTACAAAATAGCCATATGTTCAAATTCTGATCTTTTTGTGTCATTTTTTATAAATTAAGCACTAGATCCCTGTTTGGAAAATCGAGGCTTTGGTGTGTCAGATAGACTGGGTAAGATTTATAAATGAAAACGTTTCCCAAAGGCCAGCTAAATTTTCTTTCTTTTGTTCTTTATTTTTGAATTTTCTAGCTTCAATTAGAGCTATCAATCCTAGGTATTAGGTCATTAGAAGGATTGCTGACCTTACACATTTCATTAATGAAGAGTTACACAGTACTGTAAAGAGTTAAGAGAGCTGTGTTCACCATAAAATGTTTATTCCTGTGAAAAAGAAGAAAATAACTATAGAGTTATGAATTCAAGATCAGTATTATTTGTAAAAGAAACTAAGGTTATGCCTACTTACACTGACGTTTTAACATTCTGGAGCTCCTGCTTAGTCAAACGCTTGTCATTCAGGAGAGGAGCCTGCAGGCTCCACTGTCTACAAATCAGGGTAATCACAAACACAGATTTCAAGGAATTTTTAAAGGTGGTGTGGACGACAGGATTGTTTCTGAATTGATGTTCACCTGAGCCATGATCCATGGACACAAATTATAAACATCTGAAAACCTCAACGCCTGTGAATAAATTCAATAATAAAATCTCTGTATGTGATGATAAAAAACATGTCAAAAACGAAGACTTTGTTATTTTGCAATATGTTCACACATATACGGTACTACTATCTCACAGAGTTAAGGAATCCATCCATCCCGCTATATCCTAACTACAGGGACATGGGGGTCTGCTGGAGCCAATCCCAGCCCACCACAGGGCGCACACACACACACGTCCACACACCAAGCACACACTAGGGACAATGCACCCAACCTGCATGTCTTTGGACTGTGGAAAGAAACCCACGCAGACACGGGGAGAACATGCAAACTCCACGCAGAGGGGACCCGGGAAGCGAATCCGGGTCTCCAAACTGTGAGGCAGCAGCGCTACCCACTGTGCCACCGTGCCGCCCGAGTTAAGGGATTTTGTTCTGAATTCGTATTTTTTGCCCATCTGTGCTCCTCAGATATTTTCATATGCGCATTTAACCTCGCCCGAATCTATCTCCCAATAATCGAATGTGCGACTAAATGGCATGAAGGACGGGTCGGGATAGGCTACGGTTCCTCTCGGAATAAAACGCATAGGAGTCAGTATCTTACGTGGTAAAATCCTGGGCGTTAAAATATCTAGATTAGTAATCCAAAAATGAAAAACGAGTGTTGCTTCTTTTTTGTCCCGACTCTGCCACTAACTAAAATCCTGCAGCGCACACTGACACAAAGCCATTCGAAACTAGCGGGCGCACGCGACACCAAATGACACAAATCGAAAGCGGAGCCGAACCCTACACAATAAAACAAGAGCGAGGGAGGTAATTGTTGTCGAGCCGTTTCACGTCTCGTTTTCTCTCTGCATTACGCTGCTTGAGGTCGCACGTCTTTACCTTTCCAGGATTTGCAGCTCCGACCGGCACTCACGACTCTACCATTCGGATCGCTCTGTTGCCGTGCGAAACTAGAGGCGCATATGAACGACTTCCGGTCTTCTTACCAAAACGGTGTATCAAAACAAAAGTCTCCCATAGGGACTGCAATGATTTACAAATTAAGATAGCAGTCTGTCAGAAAGTGAACAATAGCCTGTAAAACAAATATGCGTGGTGGATACAGAAAGAACACGTTAAAAAGTATAAATCCACCATACACAATTTACGCTGCTTTATGAGTAATGCAACCCTGAATCTGACCCCACTCGCGCAAAGAAAAACTGTTAAATAAGCAACCTCAATAACGTTGAAGTATGGTTTTCCAATGTTGCATATGTTCTGGTGTGTATATAAACAAAGGGAATTCCAGTTTCTCTATTACATCTTGCCTGAAGAAGGGGCCTGAGTTGCTTCGAAAGCTTGCATATTGTAATCTTTTTAGTGATCCAATAAAAGGGGTCATTTGGCTTGACTTCTCACTAAATAAAATCTCGTTTTTCAGTAGTTAGTTACCTTCATCGGTCAGAAACTGCTCCATGTGCTACAAACAGACTACTTGGAATATAATACAAGGAGAGCACAGTTTAACAATAAAACTCAAACATCT